>JALBCR010000014.1:30000-497690 GCA_030710515.1 Abscondita cerata
CAGTCGTCTGATGTTATAGATACTGGTGGTACGGTACTTCATAGAAGGAAATGTTGTCCCAATCGCCCATTCTAATATAACTCAACTCGAGGAAGTAACCAACAGGAAGAAACAAAGCAAAACTGGTAGGTTCAGACGAATAAAGGTTAAGCAATTATTATTGGTAAATTGTTAAAACATCTCGAACTATTCAAGCATTGATTTATATTCCATGCTAACATATTGCTCACTACACACGTTTATTTGGTGTATGAAATAAAAACGTAACATATTCTTATTTCTTCTTTCTTCTCCCCTCAAGATTTTTCCTTCTTTCTTGCACCTTTCTCATCCAATCAGTTCTTTCTCCACGTTTACCCAATTCCTCCTCCATAGCTCTTCACTCAAATTAATTGCAGCTTATGCAGTAACAACTAGCATAATAAGAAAGTTTCTAAAGCTGTTTAAGAAATAACAGCAAGACAACAAGAAAAATTAAGTTCAAAATGCTCACAGCAATGTATAAGAACAACCACAAAAAAATTGAATGTCAAAGTAAAGGTACATTTAGAAGGCAACTATAAAAATAGTTAAAAAGTTTTTTGGCAGTAAAAGCAGGTATCCGAGGAAATCACGTATTTTAAACACAAATTGAAAAAAATAAAAGAGAATGGCTATATTTTATTAAAACTGGCAACGACTAAGCTATGTAAATATTATGTAAAATAAATTACACTGGTTTACAAACTGAAAACAAACTTCTGCACATTTAATCTTCTGCACAATTTTCTTTTTAAATAGTTTCAAAATATAAATTTGAAAGTCTAAGAAATCAGATATTGAATCAAATGTAATTAACTTTTATATTACTGTTTAATCGATTTAGTAGTTTAAGTGTTGTAGACTAAATTAGATAAAAAAAAACGTTGTTATCTATTCCAAACTAACAATCTGTGCCGCATATCTATTAGATCCACAAGAGTTGTCCATGATTGCCCTCTATATCAATTTTAATGCCAATATACTTTGACGTGTTTAAAAAAAAAGCTCTAAGTATAAACTTTTTCTAATAACTCTAATATTTAAGTAATTTTTGTGAAAAAAGTTGACATTAAGTATTAGTGACAATTTATTTTTGGTTAATATTTATCTTGGTTAAAACAAAAATTAATGCCAAAGTAAAATATTAAATAAAGCTCTTAAAAAATCTCATTTCAATATTTTTTGAATATATATTTTGTTTTTCTCTAATTTTTAATATAATAATAATAATATTTCTGAACATTATAGAGCAGTTATTTGTAATTTATAAGTGGTATATGATGTGCACCTTAGTAGTAATATAAACATTTGTACAACAATAAACTTACACTCGAGTTCTCTAACTCCAAATGGACGAAACAACTGTCGAGTAATTCTCGATGTTTGTTTGCTATTGTACACTCATGAAATTTAAAACTTGGACACCACAATTTCTGTAAACAAAAGTTTGCACATTGTGAAGCGGGCTTAAGGGTATCATTTACAATTCTAACAGCAGGTAGTCTCAGCAGGGGTTATCTTATAGAAGGACTGTAGAATGAATCATTACACTAAGCACATTTTAGAAAATAGGTAATTTACGTTGCTTACTTATTTTTTTTCTTTAAAGAATATATTTGAAAGTATCGCTAATTAAACACCATAGCTCGATTAATTATCGAATCAAAATTTTGTTTAGGAAATGTTTACAAAATAAAATTAGAAATAATTTTGATTTAAAAAACGTCTACAAGCAATAACTTTTAAATTAAATCAAAAACTAAACATGGTTATTTGGGTTGACTGATTATTACTTATTTTTAAATAAATCTAACCTACTAATTATTGTAAGTTATTAAAAAAATCATTAAACTCTCTATTCATAATATTTAGTCCTTACAAAATGTATATTTTATGACGTTTCATTTTTTCTGTAGTTAATATAAAAAGTGAAAATAAAAACTAAGGCAATTCTTATTGTCAACGTATATATTTAGTTTTTTGACAAGAATTTATTACATAATTATAATTAAGATACCAAGTTATAGTTTAAAATTAAATGAAAACGTTTTTTTTTAAATAAAGGTATTACTATATAAATGAATATAAGAAATCAATAATGGGTGTGACCTCCATTATTATTGATACATTCTTGGAGGCGTGTGCTCATTGACGCTATCAAGGTATCAATATAATTAATATTAATTTTCTTTTAAGTATTAAGATTACAATAGAGGACTTATAAACTTTCGAAAATATATAATTATAAATATTTACACTGCAATTGCGGTTTTTCCTTAATAATTTCTTAGCAATAACATACACGTTCTTGGTTTTTAAGTTGTCATAAATTTGATATAATATAAATTTGTATTTCTAATATTATATCACAAACTAATCTTTATTTGCCAAAAAATTGTTGCTTAAGTTGTAAAGCTTCGTACACACCTGAACAACAAACCGAGGAACAAACAGAACAACGAACCGAAAGTCAAACAGCTTTACAATAAGCATATTAATATGGACTATATCTTATGAAAGGAGAGTTATGTAACTATAATTAACGACTTAACGTTACGTTAGTAGATTCCATTTACTATTTACACATATTTTCTTGGAACATTCGATAATTAACTATCGGGATATGATGACCCTATACTTCGCAGGTTGTGCGCAACTGGATACAAGCAAATTACTTGGAGCTGTTACCCTGGCCAGCAAAAAGCCCAGATTTTAACATTATCGAAAATGTTTGGGCTCGAATACTTGCTGTTATCCGAAGACAACAAGGGCCAAATTTTATACCAGTAAACCGTAATGCACTAATTGCAGCCATTGATACCGCATGGGAAACGATTAATATTAATTATATTGATACCTTGATAGCGTCAATGAGCAGACGCCTCCAAGAATGTATCAATAATAATGGAGGTCACACCCATTATTGATTTCTTATATTTATTTATATAGTAATACCTTTATTTAAAAAAAACGTTTTCATTTAATTTTAAACTATAACTTGGTATCTTAATTATAATTATGTAATAAATTCTTGTCAAAAACTAAATATATACGTTGACAATAAGAATTGCCTTAGTTTTTATTTTCACTTTTTATATTAACTACAGAAAAAATGAAACGTCATAAAATATACATTTTGTAAGGACTAAATATTATGAATAGAGAGTTTAATTTTTTTTTAATAACTTACAATAATTAGTAGGTTAGATTTATTTAAAAATAAGTAATAATCAGTCAACCCAAATAACCATGTTTAGTTTTTGATTTAATTTAAAAGTTATTGCTTGTAGACGTTTTTAAATCAAAATTATTTCTAATTTTATTTTGTAAACATTTCCTAAACAAAATTTTGATTCGATAATTAATCGAGCTATGGTGTTTAATTAGCGATACCTTCAAATATATTCTTTAAAGAAAAAATTAAGTAAGCAACGTAAATTACCTATTTTCTAAAACGTGCTTAGTGTAATGGTTCATTCTACAGTCTTTCTATAAGATAACCCCTGCTGAGACTACCTGCTGTTAGAATTGTAAATGATACCCTTAAGCCCGCTTCACAATGTGCAAACTTTTGTTTACAGAAATTGTGGTGTCCAAGTTTTAAATTTTATGAGTGTACAATCTCCTCCGAAGTTACAGCATTCAATCCGTACTTGTTATTTTGTCAACACTTAGTTTGCTATAATAATTAAAGGATTGACTTATGTAATTGCTCCCACATCTATCGACAAAATTGCTTTAATGCAAGTTATTTGTAATGATTGTTAAATGAATATTTACTTCTCTATTTATGTAAACGTTATTAACATTAAACGTAGTATATGTTTGTAAATCACAAATCTAATCATAGAAATAATTAACACAGACAAATATTAATATTATTATGTCAACATTTACTGTGTAATCAGTTGCATCATTGTTCATGTTCATGATAACGTGTACACCAAGACGTATTTAACTGCCGCTTCCTGTAGAAAAATGTTAATGCTAGCAATATTTAATGAAAATAAATAAAAATGAAAGTTTTGTTTTGTTTAATTAACTTTGAATTAACTGTAGAAACACAAAACATTTTTGAAATTTTTTTCTTTTCTGAAATTGCCTTAACGTTATTTTCAAACGCAGAGGTGAAAGCTTTTGTTAAATTATTTTTTAGGAAGTGACGCTTTTACATTCAATCTATAGGAAGAATTAGTTTGGCCTTTGGCACATAAGAGCCCTTAGTCTGATTGATGTCCGTGGGGTAGTATCTACAAGCGACAGGTTACGAACTCAACCCATACTTCCCGTTTCGACGTACGAATGGAATTGCAACGCAATTACTAACGATTGCTTCGGTCCCCGGCACGAAATTGAATAATGTTTGCATTTTACATTATTGAAAATTTCATTACTTTATGTTTATTTTATGAAGTCTAGGTTTTTTCAAATATGTGAACAGTTAATAATTTTAAACGAATTCAATATACCTAGTCATTAACTTTAGTTTACTTTAGTGACGAAACGCATGATTTTTGTAATGAATGTTTACGGTACGTTCGTCCCGCAATATCACCTATAACTGGTATTACCATTTACAAATCGAATGTAGAATAATCCGATAATAAATAAAGAACATATTCAATTTTCAGAATTAGTTTCGTAGACTGAACCAGTATGAAAAAGTCACATTATATGTATGTAAAGATTGTATTTTTTGAATCTCCGTGTGAGTTTGCAATCGCATTATGCGGCCAGAAACTAGTCGTTTGCTGTAAAAAAAGTATCGACGATAGAATGTTAGACAAATAATAAGAACGAAAACACCTATTCAGCTGAAAACTTGCAACTTATTTATACAAATGGACATGGTCTACTTACTGAAAATATTTTCATGACGGCGTCACTTCCGGTTATACGGGAAGTGGATACCAACTCTGTTATTTTAAATACAATGCCAAAATTATTATTTTATTTCTGGTTTCCGGATAAAATTATATAAAATATTATATAAATGTAAAACATTGTATACTTGCATCTAGTACTAATTGTTTATACAGGGTGTCCGGAATTTATAATCAAAAAACTCGAAGGGTGATTCTCTTCAAGTTTGGCACACTTACCAATAATGTTCGTTTGTATTTTTGTTCTTAATTTGACGTAAATTCCCCAAAGCTAAAGGTCTTAAACTGCACTTGATCTTTGGATAATGATCCATACCTTTTTTGTTCAATTTTTTTCTAAATTTTGGTGACACGCTTTTTAAAAGTTGCTTGTACTGAATGAATACCAACTGCGGGAGTTGCTTTGTAAACAAATAATTTTAACAGATAATTAATTGTTGTAAGCTTCTTATTGAATTGTTGTGATTAATAATAAGATAAGATGAATCATAATAATTATTCTAACGTCGAACTACGTGACATAATTTCCGGACACCCTGTATTTGCTTGCTACTTCCGTGTCTTTTAGTCTATACGCTCTTATTGTATCAAACTCTTTTTTTCCTTTCACTTTTATTTATTACGTTTTTTACTTATTCTTTATTACAAACATCAACAGGAAATGATCACTCTCTATTTCATGCACTCTCTTAACCCTAGTATCTACTAAGTTTCTTCTATTTGTTTTTTCCACTATTATGTAGTCAATAATTGACTTTTCTTCTCTACTTTTTACTTCACGTGTGTATTTGTGTATTTCTTTGTGTTGAAACCATGTATTTAAAATTATTAGATTATTTATTAAGCAAAAGTCTAACACCCGTGTACCGTTGCTGTTTCTTATACCTCTCTACTATTAAGATCTCCAATTACGTACACTTTTCCATTCGCTATTTCTATTGTTTTACTCATTTTATCCTAAAAACTATCCTTAGCTTTTTTTCTTGCATCCTCGTTCGGCCCATGTGCGTTTATTATTGTAGAAACTTCTGCATTTTCTTGTATTTCTAATTCTATTAACATTAATCTTTCTGAGTATGTTTGGCATTGGATTACATTTTTGAAACATTCTCTGTGTATTATGCATCCTACTCCCGCAGTCGCTCATTCGTTTATTTCAACTCCGTTATAAAATAATACGTGTCCATTTTTTAACGTCATTTGACCTTTTTCTTTTTTTTTGTCTCTGTTAACCCTAAAATGTTTGCACCTGATTTTTCAAACTCTTCTTCCAATTCATTTTCTTTACCATTAATGCTCTTTTATATTCCTTGTCGCAATTTTCAATGTATTTTTTGTTTTCTAATTTTTGTGTTGTACGTCCATTCGTTTTTCCTTTTTCAATTTTATCAAAATCATAATAACCTTTTTCATTGCATTTGTCGTTACCATTATGTACCCGTTTATCTAATTTATTTAGTTTTTTGTCCAACTTATTTTAGTTATTTTGTGTCTCCTTCAGGCGACCTAATACTAACTGTTCTTTTATTTGTTGTACTCATTATTTCTTCTTCAGTTTCTATGTCAGCGTCGTCGTCTAGTTTCTCAATATTGATTACTTTATGATACACAATTAGTTTATTATGCTTAATTATTGCTTTACATCCTTTCGCTCTTGCTTTTTTTAACATTGGTACTAGGTTTCTTCTTCTACTTTCTTTGTATAATCCTCCTCAATCCATATATTTGATCCTTTAAGAAATTTTGTGTTTTTAAGAATTTAAATTTTTTTTGTGTATTTCCATAATTTTATTATAATTGGTCTTTCTGTTGCTTGTACTGAATGAATACCAACTCACTTCAGTTCATTTTCAACATTAACAAAGCATGCTTTGGAAACAACTGCGGGAGTTGCTTTGTAAACAATTAATTTTGACAGATAATTAATTGTTGCAAGTTTCTTGTTGAATTGTTGTGATTAATAATAAAATGAAACATGATAATTATTCTAACGTCAAACTACGTGACATGCATTATTATTATGGTTTAGCTAGCGGCAATGCAATTGCAGCAAGACGTTTGTATGTTGAAGCATTTCCGAATAGAAGGATGCCACAATCGCTATTGTTTAGTACTATCCATCGAAGACTTGGAGAATTTGGATCATTTAAAACTAGACATTATGATGCAGGTTGTCCGCGAAGAACTTGAACTCCAGGAGCAGAAGTTCGTGTTTTGAATTCAATCAAGAATAATCCTAACACAAGCGTAAGATTAATTACTACTCAGAAAAATATTTCATAAAGCTCGGTACACGAAATTCTAAAAGAACAACTCCTTCATCCCTATAATTACTAAAAGGTTCAAATCCTAACTCTTGAAGATCATGTGGCTCGTGCGAATTTCTGCAATAGCATTAGAAATCTCCATAATGGCGATCGACATTTGGTACCTTTAATTCTTTTCACGGATGAAGCTGGCTTTGGACATGATGGCTTAATCAATCTTCATAATGAGCATTATTGGTTTGATGAGAATCCTCACTTGGCGATACAATGTTTCCAAAATAAGTTTCTGTTAACGTGTGAGGTGGAATTTTAGGAGACCATTTAATTGGGCCACATTTCTTTCCACATAGACTCAATGGTGAGATTTACTTGGATTTTTTGAGAAACCAATTGCCCATTCTATTAGACGATGTATCCCTCCGAGTAAGACATGCAATGTGGCTGCTGCAAGACGGCGCACCGGCACATTTCAGCATAGCGGTGAGAGAATTCTTAACCGAATTTTTTTCGGAGAGATGGATAGGACGTAGTGGGTTCGTGCAGTGGGCTCCCAGATTGCCTGATTTGAACCCAATGGATTTCTTCTTTTGGGGTTATCTTAAATCTCTTGTATACAGAACTCCAGTGCATAACGTTGAAGAGCTGAGGCAAAGAATTATTGATAACTTTGAGAATATTTGCTAGAGTTTGTCAGAATTTCCTGAGAAGAATTAATTTATGCATTGAGGTGGAAAGATATCACTTTGAAAATTTGTTATAAAGATATGTATTAAACTGCTGTCAATTGTAGTTATTTATTAAACTGTTGTCAATTATAGTTATTTATTAAACTGCTGTCAATTGTAGTCATTTATTAAATTGTTGTCAATTGCATTTATTTATTAAAACATATTATTTCATTAAATACTATGTATTTCCAACAATATCAGTTTAAGCCCTTTAGCTTTGGGGAATTTACGTCAAATTGGGAACAAAATACAAACGAACATTATTGGTAAGTGTGCCAAATTTGAAGAGAATCGGTACACGAGAAAATATTTTATTAAAAAGCCTTTGAGGCCGTGTAACTCCGTTATTTTGGATTTTTTAGAAAAATGTTATAGGAACTTGTCGTATTAATTTTTTAAGTAGAGTCACCCCTCGAGTTTTTTGCTTATAATTTCCGGACACTCGGTATATATAAAAATATTAATTATTCATTAGATTCAAATTTTCGTTGCTTACACCTGAAATTATTTTTTTTTTCTTAATAATGGTGCGCCAAACCTGATAGTAGAAGACGTTAAATTTTATGCGAAAACCAAAAATAAAATAAAAATTGGAGCATAGTATTTTAAATTACAAATTATATCCACTTCCGGTATAGCCGGAAGTGACACCGTGATGAAAATATTTTCAGTAAGTAGACAATGTCTATTTGAATAAAGTGCAAGTTTTCAGTTGAATCGGTTTTTTGTTCTCATTATTCGTCTAACACGCTATCGTGGAGACACACTCTGTATACTGAGATCGTAAAAGTCGTTTTTCTAAACTGCTTAAGCTTTCCGAAAATGTAGTAATAAACAAAAATCAGTTTTTAAATTAAGTACTAGGTTTTGATTTACAAATACGAAAATGTTTGCAAATATGAAAAGTTGTTATATAGTGCAAACAAAGTCAGTAATTCGCGTTTTGGCGAATATTTAATATACCAGCGAATATGCAACATACGTTTATTATGTTTATGAAAAGTAAAGCCCAAGTGTACAGTATACATAAACAATTAATTATCTAACTGAAATTGTAGGAAATACCTTTCGAATATTCTACTATATTTCATTTCAGATAATTAATCAGTTTCTCTCTATTATTTCAATTTAGGAGGAGGAGCATGCACAGCAACAGTTCAGAAAACACGATGTTTTAAATCGTCTTCAAAGCATCAATAAACTTCCATATGCTTGGATGATCAACTGAAAACTCTTGTTGAAGTAATCTGTGGGCTGCTTCGACATGATTGTTTGTTGTGTTGGCGGTATGGCAGTATTACGATACTCGATCATACACAGACCACATTTTGTGCAAGTCACCTTGGTCTTCTTCCAGCTCTCTTTTGTTAGGTCTACCGATGTGATTATCCTTAAACCACTGTAGTATTGGATATAATGTTTGAGAAAGTTCTTCAACTAGAGCATCTACCGCAGTGTCTATTTCGTTTATAGGTAGAAATGCAAGCGATGTTATCGTTTTTGCAATTAGACCAAAACCTGCGTTGTTATTGTAACTATGATTAAAACCTTGCTCTCAAACATATTTTTTTAACATTTTTACATACACGAAAAAAACATCTACACATGTCAATATTTGGATATATTGTTTGAGTGGCTATAATAATTGCCAACTCATAAGAACAATATATTAATTGGAGCCCCAGTTCAGGCACAATCTTGTTCAGCAGTTAAAAAAAACCGTTTGATAAGTCTCCTGTGCTTATTAAGCAGGAAAGCATGTGTTACTGGACAAACTCTGCCGTATTTTTCTACCAAAATCACAAATAAAGAAAGAGCAATTTTAAACGTTCTGTCAATGAACCATTTTTTAAAATTTGATTTTGGTCGCGGCCGGTGTCGCCTAATAAAAAGTTTTCTTCTGCATCTTGTGAATTAATGTAAATTTGGTAGTTGTTTGAAATTGCAAGTTTTTCCAAAGTTAGTGGATTTGCAGATACTGGGGCTATTTTTCTCATTTTTTGTCAAATTATTTGGTTAATATTGGCGTATTAAGAAAATGTTTCTTGTGCTGCTTGCGACAAATTTGGGACTCCTTGGTTTATCAATTGAGTACTCTCACTGGTAATCTCTGTTGTTTTCTTAATTTTTGTAACAGCTTTGTCAACTTCAATTTTGGCGGCTGAACTTTGTGTGAATGCTCCCGAAGCACCTTAACTACTTGTTCTCGAACTGTGTGAACCCTTGCTTTTACCGTTCTTATTTTCCCAACTCCAAAACAGCTTCTCTAAACTTTTGCAATCAAAAGTGTACAAAAAAACACCATGTACAAATTATTGAAATCGCCATTATGAGTTATTATACGTAACATTGGAACCAATGTACAAGGTGGATTATTATAAATATACTTATTCAAATTACAAAATGTCTCTAATAGTTATTTGTGTACCAAGACTGCAAAGTAAGTTTTATTTCGGCCGTTTTAATTGTTAATAGCACAGGCGTCAGCCGAGGCCATCATATTAGAACAGGCCGAAAAAACCTTTGCAGCCGCGGTACACACAACGTTTTTTAAGCGCTCACTCAAAAAATAACATACGAATGCAAATAACAATAATTTGACATTGTCAAGAATTTTTATTCAGTTTTTTTTTTCAAATTATATTCTATATTTTGTTGATACAATAGATACAGAATAGGAATAATATGTATAAGTAAAATGTGTGTCTTGCGACATCTCGTGTAAACATTGACACGTGTGAATAGTATAAACTAAGAAAAATGCCAACAGTTAACTGTAACGGCAGTGTGTGTTAAAGTGCAAAGCGCTATCTAAGCGATAGTTTTAATGCTTGTACACACGTTGCCGATAAAGCCAAGTATAACTTGTATAGAAGCAGACACGCAACAAAAGAACACCTGCTGAAGCATTTCGCTCTTATTGTGAGCTCATCAGAGGTGTATACTTAAGTGCGGTATACGACTGTACAAGACGGCGGTTGGTCTTTTAAGCTCTCGTGGAGCAATAAACATAAGTAAAATGTGTGTCTTGCGACATCTCGTGTAAACATTGACACGTGTGAATAGTATAAACTAAGAAAATGCCAACAGTTAACTGTAACGGCATGTGTGTGTTAAAGTGCAAAGCGCTATCTAAGCGATAGTTTTAATGCTTGTAACACACGTTGCCGATAAAGTTAAGATAACTTGTACAGAAGTACAAACGCAACAAAAGAACACCTGATGCAGCATTTCGCTCTTATTGTGAGCTCATCAGAGGTGTATACTTAAGTGCGGTATACGACTGTACAAGACGGCGGTTGGTCTTTTAAGCCTCGTGGAGCAATAAACATAAGTAAAATGTGTGTCTTGCGACATCTCGTGTAAACATTGACACGTGTGAATAGTATAAACTAAGAAAAATGCCAACAGTTAACTGTAACGGCATGTGTGTGTTAAAGTGCAAAGCGCTATCTAAGCGATAGTTTTAATGCTTGTACACACGTTGCCGATAAAGCCAAGTATAACTTGTATAGAAGCAGACACGCAACAAAAGAACACCTGCTGAAGCATTTCGCTCTTATTGTGAGCTCATCAGAGGTGTATACTTAAGTGCGGTATACGACTGTACAAGACGGCGGTTGGTCTTTTAAGCTCTCGTGGAGCAATAAACATAAGTAAAATGTGTGTCTTGCGACATCTCGTGTAAACATTGACACGTGTGAATAGTATAAACTAAGAAAATGCCAACAGTTAACTGTAACGGCATGTGTGTGTTAAAGTGCAAAGCGCTATCTAAGCGATAGTTTTAATGCTTGTAACACACGTTGCCGATAAAGCCAAGATAACTTGTACAGAAGTACAAACGCAACAAAAGAACACCTGATGCAGCATTTCGCTCTTATTGTGAGCTCATCAGAGGTGTATACTTAAGTGCGGTATACGACTGTACAAGACGGCGGTTGGTCTTTTAAGCTCTCGTGGAGCAATAAACATAAGTAAAATGTGTGTCTTGCGACATCTCGTGTAAACGTTGACACGTGTGAATAGTATAAACTAAGAAAAATGCCAACAGTTAACTGTAACGGCATGTGTGTGTTAAAGTGCAAAGCGCTATCTAAGCGATAGTTTTAATGCTTGTAACACACGTTGCCGATAAAGCCAAGATAACTTGTACAGAAGTA
Organism: Abscondita cerata; assembly: GCA_030710515.1. Classification (NCBI taxonomy): domain Eukaryota; kingdom Metazoa; phylum Arthropoda; class Insecta; order Coleoptera; family Lampyridae; genus Abscondita; species Abscondita cerata. The sequence goes on from JALBCR010000014.1 coordinate 42,063, forward strand.
CAAACGCAACAAAAGAACACCTGATGCAGCATTTCGCTCTTATTGTGAGCTCATCAGAGGTGTATACTTAAGTGCGGTATACGACTGTACAAGACGGCGGTTGGTCTTTTAAGCTCTCGTGGAGCAATAAACATAAGTAAAATGTGTGTCTTGCGACATCTCGTGTAAACATTGACACGTGTGAATAGTATAAACTAAGAAAAATGCCAACAGTTAACTGTAACGGCATGTGTGTGTTAAAGTGCAAAGCGCTATCTAAGCGATAGTTTTAATGCTTGTAACACACGTTGCCGATAAAGCCAAGATAACTTGTATAGAAGCAGACACGCAACAAAAGAACACCTGCTGAAGCATTTCGCTCTTATTGTGAGCTCATCAGAGGTGTATACTTAAGTGCGGTATACGACTGTACAAGACGGCGGTTGGTCTTTTAAGCTCTCGTGGAGCAATAAACATAAGTAAAATGTGTGTCTTGCGACATCTCGTGTAAACATTGACACGTGTGAATAGTATAAACTAAGAAAAATGCCAACAGTTAACTGTAACGGCATGTGTGTGTTAAAGTGCAAAGCGCTATCTAAGCGATAGTTTTAATGCTTGTAACACACGTTGCCGATAAAGCCAAGATAACTTGTACAGAAGTACAAACGCAACAAAAGAACACCTGATGCAGCATTTCGCTCTTATTGTGAGCTCATCAGAGGTGTATACTTAAGTGCGGTATACGACTGTACAAGACGGCGGTTGGTCTTTTAAGCTCTCGTGGAGCAATGAACATAAGTCAAATGTGTGTCTTGCGACATCTCGTGTAAACATTGACACGTGTGAATAGTATAAACTAAGAAAAATGCCAACAGTTCATCGCATCTTCTTGTCTATTAATCTTCCTTATTTAGAGTAATTTCTTCAGTACCCATCTTGTGCTTATTTATATCTCTCAACTTCTTTTTGGTAGTGGTTTTCATATCGTGTCATGTCGAGGTAAAATAAATACTAGTTACATACATTTTACTTATATCATCAAAATTACTTTCCGTCACTGCTTCGATTCTGTTTTTGGGTTCTCGAAAGGAATTTTTTAAGGAGGTTGTCACATCCTCCCAAAGTTTTTGCCTATCTTTTTTTGTAAAACTACTCCTAAACTGGCTTTATTTTAAACTTGAGTGGTCATTAATTAAGTAGGTTTTATCCCTTTTGATATTTTCATATTTTTAATAGTTACTTTTTTGTTTAATGCAGAAAAACTATCGTTTTATTATTAAATAACTAATATTAGGCGTAAACCTTTTGATGGATGTGAAGTCAATAGTGTTGAAGACTAGAGGACCATTTGTTTTTTATTTCATAGCTAGAAGCTCATTTTAGTATCTTCCCCTTTTTTAAAGACAAGCTAAAAAGCTTTGGCTTAAGACACAGTTTGACCATAGAGTAAGACGTACTCTATTTCTATTCTATGGTTGTTATTTTTCTGCCTGTGGCTGTTTTTGCATGCGCGGTTAAATATCTTCGCAAGATAAGCAAGATGTTGGCAAGTCTACACAAAAAATCGAACCATTTTTAAACTTGTATCAAGTTCCTGTTGGTGTCTATAGCCAACTTGTCTTCTATGGTCTGAAGCTTTGCAAAAGGTTTACACTTATTATTGTTACTTGTAAATCAAATTTGTATTAACTTTGGCATTCGTGACATACGGTAATTTTCGTATGGTTGATTTTTTGAATGTCATTCGAGAATGCGTTTAAAGAATTTTGTGCAAATTTTTTTATACGAAATAATTTGCACGAACTTGAGAATTGCACCCCTGGCATGTGTACTCGTCCAGATATAGCATTTTCTGTATCAAAAGTTGATCGTAAATAGGGTAAACGAACTAAATTGAACTAGATTTTAGTCAAGCACGTATTTAAATATCTACTTTGTATCTCTGATTTTGGTTTTGAATAGTCGAATGGTGGTGTACTTTGTGCTTACTCAGATGCAGATTTTGCAGGCGATTTCAACACTTGAAGATCAACAAGTAGTTTTGTTTCACTTATTGGGAGAACTGTGGTATCGTGGACGTCTCAATTACAAAAAATTGAACTTGTTTGACCTAAAGATTGTTATACGAAATAAACGAAAACAAAGTAATTTGTGTGTTGTTTATTGGTAATGCAAGTGCAATCAAGTTGATGAAAAATCATAAGTTCCACAAGCGATCCAAGCACATACCATTTTGTTATTATTTTATTCGTGAACTTTATCAACATGGTGAGATTGATATTAAGTTTGTGCTTTTAGAAAATCAATTACGTTTGCAGTATTATTCAAAGCCTGCAAACACAATAAAAAAAACTTACCGTAAAATTTGCTAAATGAATAGATTTTAAAGTTAGATAATCTAACGAAATGTATACGAAACATTCGGATGAGAAAGAAATTTTTAAAATATATGTGTAAAGTAATTTACATGAAAGAAAAACTGTACGTTAAGAAATAAAAAAAAAAATAAAAATGGGTTACTAGATTATACTATAAAACAATTACATTTTCAATAATTGCAATGAGTTTAATTCTGTCTCGTTTCTGAATTTTTTATTAAATTGACCTCCGCAGTATAAATAATTGTTGACGATTTAAAACCTTTACGTAAAAATAGTACATTATTAAAAATTTAAATAGATTCGTTTTACGGATATTAAATAATAGGTAAGACTTTTAGTACACCCTCTGCTCTATTTACAGAGTACACCAAAGTCCTTGAAAACACTTGCGAGTTTCTCCAACAGCGATGTTATTACTTATATAAATTATTCCGCACTATGGATTTTAATATTCAAGAATCGAAACTTCCCGAGGTTGGTTTCATTTTCATTATGTCCATTTTTGGTGAAGTAATAGAGGAGCATCTCAAAGAAATGGAGCAATGGATAGGAAGTTTGGCTGTAGTTACTGGAGCAAGTTCAGGTATCGGAGCTGCCGTCTCAACTAAATTAGTTAAAGCTGGTGTAATTGTGAGTATGAGTTAGTTAGAAAGTTATTGTTTTTAAAATATTTAATACAGGTGGTTGGATTAGCTAGACGACTGGATTCGTTAGAAGAATTAGGAAGTAGTTTAGCGGAAGAAAGTGGGACGTTTCATGCAAGGCAATGCGACGTCAGCAACGATGAAGATATTATTGCCACGTTCGAATGGATAGAAGAGACTTTAGGTCCTGTATCAATCCTTATAAATGCGGCAGGTGTACTGAAACCAACTACTTTAAAAGGTTTACTCAACAATACTTAAAAAAAAAAGTTAAGATAAATGTGTTTCAGATGGAACTACTGAGATTTGGAAAGAAGCGTTCGATGTTAACGTTCTCGGCTTGTGTATATGCACTAGACAAGCATTAAAGTCAATGAAATCTGCAGGAATTGCTGGGCACGTTGTTCACGTTAACTGCATAGCAGGTCATGTGGTTCCCGAAAAACCTTTACAGGAACCTATATTAAACGTTTATCCGGCAACTAAACACGCCGTTAGAGCGATAACTGAAACTTTACGAAAGGAGCTGATACGAATGGATTCGAAAATAAAAATTTCGGTTTGTATTATATTATAATGCATGATACGTAATACAAACGTAATTTATTTTAGAGTGTTAGTCCTGGAATTACTATATCAGATATGTACAACGAATTCCCAGATGATGCTATTCAGACGTTATCAGACGCGCCAAGATTAAGAGCCGAGGATGTTGCTAATGCTATCGTATATATTTTGGCTACACCGCCAGGAGTTCAGGTATTACGTTCCAAATATTACTCCTTAATTTAGTTGTTTGTCACAGTTACTGCTTATTGCTTCAGCTGAATTTAATGTGTATTTGCTATATCGGCGCTCCTCCTTTAAACCATAAGCAATTTACTGTTACGCATAAGAATCAAAATTATTCTATTAAAAATATAACTAATTAAAATTAATTTGTTGAAAACTTAAGTTAAACTTAAATATGACACACCGATTTACTTTTAATGTAGTCATATTTAACCGAAATTTTAGATATTCAATAATTAATAGTGATTTGATTTGAAACTGTAGGAATTTATTTTAATTCAGTTGCAAGATAATTTATTCAATTCTTATGATGTCCACGCATAAAAGTAAAACAATTTATTTATGTTGGAGGAGAATTTTAAATAATATTTATTAAGTAAGAAAATAAACATAATTCCGCAAAATAAAATTAAGTTAGTACATAAATAAAATTAAAACAATTTAAATGTGTTGATACATGCAATTCTATACTTTTTAGAATTTTATTATTTATATGTCAATTGATAACAAAATTTATTAATTTTTGCTACATCATAATTGTAATTATTTAATTTTTTTCTGTGGCCATAATAGTAAATAATAATTATTCTTTTTTCCTAAGATATCTAAAATTGAACGTATTCAAATTTTGTCCCAGGCATAATTTCAAACCATTTCTTTATCAAAATTTGGATGGCATTATAATAAAATATTTATCTTTAAAAGAATTAAATCAATGGGAGACGCTTTAAATAACGCGCTATTTTAAATTTTATGCTTGCCTAATAATAATTCAGCGTAAACACTTCTGTTTAAGTTACTACATAAAAAGTATAAAGATTTTAAATTTATCTGGAAATATGATTTTAATTGATAATATTAAATCAGAGAATTTAGCACTTTCAAGTTTTCTGCTACAACAGAACAATACATTGAAAGTATGTACATAGCAACGGCGCTGAACAGTTACCTACATTTTTTAATGACTGTACATAATAAAAATTAAAACTATTAAAATTATGTTCCTACATAATAATAATTCGGCTTTAGATGGTATTAATTTTTAATGTAGTCCAATTTAACCATTATTTTAAGAACTCAATTATTTATAGGTGCTGATTTAATTTGAAATTGTAGGAATTTATTTTAATTCTGTTGCAGGATAATATAAATGAATTATTTTGATCTCCCGACATAAAATAAATTCTAACTGCATACGATTGTATTGTATGGAAAACATGTTCAATTCTTATGATTCTTAGTCATAAAAGTAAAACACTTTAATTCATTTGAAAGAAAATTTTAAACTATTATTAAGAAGAATTAATTTGTAATAAATATACATCAAAATATCCCACGGACAGTTTCTTAGTCCCGAGTTAAGATTAATTAACTGTTAATTTCCAAGGAGACAATTATTACAGCAATTATTATCATGACACAAAATCCAAAATTTAAGTTAATCGATGACTGAAAACTGACCGTTTTTATACTAACTAATAAAAGGGAAAAAAAGAAACGAAAAGTTCGCAACAAATTTCAAAACTAAGTCTATCATCATAATTGTGTTGCCACATAGGTAATCGAGATTTTATATCTTTTTGCCAAGGATAGTCTCCGGTCCTGTTAAAGGCAACGTTTTGCTACCGCAGTGGGAAGTTTTATCAGGCCAGTGTCAGAATCAACCTATCTAATCATGACCCATTAAATTGATTACATCCAACAAAATTTGTTTCCCCTTTAAGCCGTCTACCACTATGGTTCGGATGCATCGCAGCCTAAAAGGCGTATTGTGCTTCCATTAGTTGGTAATCGACGTATACAAATTCAATACCCTGCACTAATAGGTGCAGGTCGTTGGGTGGATTTTGTTACGCCCAAAAATAAGCTGTCTTCTGTTCTCCAGCGCTTTGCAAATGCACAATAAATGCAATACTGTTTCCGGAGCTCTTCCCCATAGTCGACAATTAGTGTCGCCAGTGAATCTTCCGATTTTCTGCAGGTATTCTTTGACGGCCATGTGACCCGTTAGGAGCCCTGCCGCGATCTTTAACTGTGCCCGGCTTAAAATTAGTAGTTTAACCGTTTGTTTCACGTAAGGTTTTGTAATCGTACACTTACTGTATATCAGGCCTGATTTGGATGTTCAGTATGCCTTATTTTCTTTGCTAGTCCATTCGCTGATTGCTAGGCGACTCAACATTTCTTATTGAAAATCTTCTTCAACCTTATACATCTAATGGCAATAAACATAGTTTTGCTATCACAAACTTTACAACTCAACTTTGAGTTTTTACACTAGCCACTTGCATACATCCACGAGAACCCTATGACCCTTCCAAAAAACCAACAAAGTAGTTTGTAGTTGATGCTTTCGAGTCATTAGGGTTTGAAAACATAGGCATCAAAGGTCTTAAGTTTAAGACTTCCTCCACTTGCATTACAATGGAAGAAAACCCTTCATAAGTTGATCATGTTTGATTGAAAACGCGTTTTAAACGGTGCTTACACAATTTGATTACAGCTTCCCATAAATCACCAAAACGTGGTAAACGCGCAGAAATAAAGTGCTAATTAATTTTAGTTTATTTTTAGCGCCTACAAAATTTGTGGCATTATCAGAATATACATTACTGCAAAAACCACGTCTTGAAATAAAATGTTTTAATACATTGAGAAAACCTTCACTCGATAAATCTGAAATTAGTTCAAAATAAACGGCTTTACTTGACATTGGATGTTTGTGACCAAACAAAAGAGTAGAATTTTCTAGTCTGCCTCCTACTCTGATCAGTCCATTCACATCTAAAATAAGTAAAAGTTTCCTTTTATTGTCTACCAATTTATTGTTTGTAATTGATTAAAGATTCTTTAAATAACATGATTATTGAACTACTTTTATCAAAGTATGTAAACTTGAATCTATCTCTGTAGGAGTTAAAATTACTGAATGACGATTATCAAAAAAATTTAAATTATTAAAAAATCTTAAGCAATACGCTATAACTTGCAAAATTTATTATAGTCTGAAAATTTTTCAAAAAAATCGAATCATCTGCTAGTTTGTGATAAAAAGTTGCCACTAGAAGAGATTTAAATTCTGAGATTTATTTGCATTTCGGGAAAAATGTATAATATTACAGTCTTTAGGCCAATTATCTATACATATTTTTTATAAATAAAGGCCCATGCCACGACAAAACAGTCGCTTGCATCGGAAAAAAATATGCAACTCTATGTTCGTATAATTTCTTAAAAGTATGTGTCTAGGAATCTGAATTAAATGAAGCTAGGACAATTGAGGACTAAATTCCATCTATTGATCATATATCTTATTAGTCAAAGAATCATCTCCAGCCATCTCTTTGAAATGTAGTCGGTATTGTTTAAAAATGCGTCGCAATTATATTGAAAAACATCTAAAGCTTTCCAATTTACTTTTAGTGTTTTAATAGAAGAATCATCAGTTACAATATACAATGTATCTAAATTTAAACTAATGTTTTAAAAAGTGATTTATCATTTGATTGGAACTTTCCTATTTCAAAGCCATACTCAGACAGCAATTTGATAAGATTGTTTAAATCTGTGCTATTTGCCGCTCTACTGAGAATATCATCCATGTACATATCTTTGTCTATAATTTCTCATTTGATAGGATAAAGTTCCTTATTTTTCAATGAAATTTGTTTTAAGCAACGTGTTGCTAAAAAAGCAGCTGGCTTTGTGCCATAAGTCAATGTTGGCAATAAAAAATACTTAACATTTTCTTTCGTAATTTTGCGGCAAACTATTCTTTGTAAATTCGTTTGAAAAGGCTGAACTAAAATTTGTCGACACATTTTTGTCAAGTCCCCAATAAAAACCGATTCGTGTTTTCTGAGTTTCACTAGTATTGAAAATAAATTGTTTTGAATAACTGGACCGTTTGTTAATACATCGTTTAAAGACAAATCTGAAAAAGTTTTTGCTGAAGCAACAAATACAACGAGCACTTTTGTAGTAACACTGCCTGCTTTTGTTACACTATGATGTGGTAAATATTATATGGGATATTCAGAATTATTTTGTTCGAGATGTATATCCGTCATAATTCATTCAAATTCAACAAATTTATTAATTTTAGGGGATTTTAACATTCCTATTTATAATTCCCAAAATACGTCTGATAACTTAAGCTTATCATTAATAAACTTTACATAAAACAATATAATACTGTATATAATTCTAATAATAGACTACTTGACCTTGTATTTTCTAATCTTATGTGCAGTGTAACAAAAAACGAATTCTCTCTTGTAACAGAAGATAAACATCATCCAACTCTTCAGATACATTTAAAATATAATGTTAAATTCCAGTTACACAAGTTTCCCTGGAGTATCATTCCGACGTATAATTTTAAGAATGCTAACTTCTTGGGACTATACTCTACATTAGGAACGACAAACTGGACGTTCTTGCACAAACACAAAAACGTAAATAAAGCATTCAAAGAATTTATTTCTCGTATATACAACAACTTCAACCTATTTGTTTCTTTACATAAACAAAAAACACGAAATACCCCTGTTGGTTTAATAGAACTATAATTAATAATCTTCAACTAAAAGCTAAATTGTATAAGAAATTTAAAAAAACCAAGTCAAGTGAACATATGGAAAAATTCAAACTCATAAGAAGTGAAACAAAATTAGAAATCAAAAAGGCGTACCAGAACTACATGATAGAAATCAATAACAAAAAATCCAAAATTTTTTTGATCTTATATCAATTCTAAACGAAATGAAACTAGAATACATTCTAAGATACATAGAAATGGAATTGAATATAATAAACCAGAAGAAATCGTGAATCAGTTTATGATGCAGTTTAAAAGTATTTACAGTGAAGACTCATTCACCGATCAACATCAACATGATCAAACATACATCTGTAACACCACTCAAAATTTGCTAAATATACACGAAGTTCAATTAGAAGAAGCCATATCTAAACTAAAAAATAAAGCAACTGCTGGAGAAGACCAAATACCTTATACGCGATTGCAAAGATGTTTTTGCAGAACCATTAACCTACATATTTAATTTGTGTATCAAAACATCAACTTTTCCAAATGTTTGGAAAATTACTCGCGTGTGCCCTATATATAAAAGCGGAGATGCAAGCCATATAGAAAACTACAGATCAATATCGGTACTAAATAACTTCGCAAAAATATTTAATATAGTGTTATGTAATCGGGTCTACTATCATGTCGCATATTCAACGTGGTTTTTATAAAAACCGCTTTACAGTTACAAATCTTGTTTCACTAACACATTATGTAGCTGATGCATTAGACAATAGAAAACAAGTAGATGTACTATATACGGATCTTTCCAAGGCGTTTGATTGAGTAGTCTGTTGTTGCAAAAAATCAAAAATTTCGGCATAAGCAATAATTTGTTCTTGTTTTATAAATGGTATTTAAATGATAGAATACAATATGTTACATATAACGGTTATCAATCTTACCGCTACGTTGTAAAGTCAGGAGTACCTCAAGGTTCAAACTTGGGGCCTTTACTTTTTTTTTTATACATCGATGATATACATAAAGAAATTGACTGTCAGATAACAATATTTGCAGATGACATCAAGTTATATACAACAATTAATAGTGTTATAGACTGTAATATATTACAACGTAGTCTAGATAAGACACTAAAATGGTCTGAACACTATCAATTATACCTAAATACAAAGAAATGCTATGTAGTTACGTATACGCGAGTTTCAAGTTCTATCTTGCATAAAAATAAAATAAAGTCTAAAGTGCTATTACGACAATCCTGTGTTAAAGACCTAGGTGTAACTTTTGATAAAACCCTAAGCTCTCATCAACATATTGCAAACATTTCCTCATCCGCGAACAAAATGGTAGGTTTGTAATTCGCAATTGTGCCAAGTTTAGAGACACTAATACTTTAAGAAAACTATATTTCACACTAGTTAGGTCTAAACTGGAATATTGTTCAATTGTGTGGAATCCCGTGTACAATTACTATAAACAACTGCTAGAAATGATTCAGAAACGATTTTTAAAATCTCTGTGGATGAAAAAATATGGTCACTACCCAAACAGAGGGTATCCCAACTCTATGTTACTAAAAGAATTTGATATGACAACACTAGATTATAGAAGAAAGGTCTGTGGATTAATGTTTCTTCATAAACTTACTCATGGTGTTATAGACGATCAGTGTTTGTTAGAAATATTACAATTTAGGGTACCAAAAAGAGCTTTAAGACGTATTACAACTGATCGCATACCAATAGCAAAAAGTAACATGTTGTATAAATCACCTTTGGTAACTCTATGTAGTAATTATAACCGAATATGTCTTGTGGTGGATATCTTTTACAATGAAAGTGATTTCAAAAATAAAGTTTGTAAATATTTAAATTGTTTTGTGTAAAATTTTTAGCTAAGACTGTACGGTTTCTTAGAATTTATTTTGTAAATGTCTTGTAATTGGCTTAGGCTGTTGGGCAGTAATTCAAATAAATAAACAAATATGATTTAAGGATTCATATTCGGATAAAAATGCATTATATTGTTTGTTTTATTCAAAGTTTGCTGATAACTTCCGATTTAGAGAAAATAACGATTTAAAGCCCTACTTTCAGATTCTAGATGAAGAGAATTAGATATTCTCTTACATTTTCTTTTAGAGGAAGTTTAACACAAAATCTACCTTAATGATTCCGAGAAACATTACCAATAAAATGATTTTCACAATCTAATTCTTCTTGGGTTCATTTAGATTCATCTCTAGAAGAAATTTCTTCGATAACTCAAAATTACCATCTTCTTGTTTAAATGTATTTAATTAAAACTGAAAAATGGCTGTTTCCTGGTAATTAATTATTCGTGCTCGATAGGACCAATGTTGAATGAGCTTGTATGCTCTGGATGCACGTATTTTGAATTCGTAACAGGTTCAATTTCTTTAATTATTATTACTTTTTTTACAACATGTACTTTTAATGTTTTATAAATTAATCTTAAAGTTGACGTGAAAATTATTTATTATTTGTTTTTTGACAAAATTACATTTTTTGAAAATAATTGTAAAAGCTAACATGATGTTTACATTAAAGAGCTTAACACTATCGTTGTTTCCATTGTTATTAATTTTGAACATTGTTACGGTTTGCTTGTAAACAAACTAAAATAAATATATAGCAGTGCTAGATGACTTGCCGGCAGCTCTTCTTAGTCGGAAGTGGTTGTGGGTTGATTAAGAATCGTTCGAAAGGAAGGCCTCTACATTGCTCGAAAATGTATAAGGCGCCACCTAGGATTACGTATAAGAATAATCTAGAGCCACTAGAAACTCGTAGACACAGAAACAAACCGTAGGTGAATAGTAACATGTATATTGTTATAGCGACTAAAGTTTAATTAACACAGAGAGAAACACATAGACACGACAATAGACAATGTCATTTAGAATAAATAGCACATATAGTTATCAAATAATAATAATTCACGAGAGCGAGTTAAAGCTCGAATATAAATTCGAGGCACAAACGCCCCAAATAGGTTAGCGTATTTGACAGTCGTAACACCGATTGATCCCTGCAAGTGATTCAGGTAACAACTATTGTTTAAAAAGTATTTAACAACAATTACGGCGAGTACCGAACCTTGGCCGATTATATAAATAGGTTCAAAGCGCTAAAAAAAGGTACGTTGTTAAACTCACGACCACGGTACGTATACATAGAACGCAACAAAATTTATAAAAGACATGCATAAAAAAATAAACTTAGCTCATGTGACTAGGAAGTCTTCGGTGTTTGACAGTTACTCGGCAGATGTGACAGCTCCCGTATCCAAATCTAATATTTAATTATCCAACAAAGAAAAAAGAGAAACCAAAATGGACTCCGTTGTTGGGCTGCTCACCAAAGACTAGATAAACGGCTTATCTTGAGTGGTGACCTTGACCCGACAAACGTTTCGAGGTAGGTTGAAATTTCAACGGTAGTGTGTTATCAGATCTACTTCAATATTTTATAATTTTGGGATTATTATATTTGCCAGCACACCATAATAAAATATCCATTGACTAATTAAAACGGAGTATGTCTGCAATAACCAGCAGAATAAGCCAAATGGAAAAACCCACCAAAGAAAGGCCAAAAAAAAGGTACCTGCAATTAATAGAACTCGTAAAAGCAAATATTTTATTAAAACAAAGGAAAGTAAAAAAGGTACTTACATAGGAACCGGAATCGAAGACTTGTTTCCTGCTTTTCCATGTACACCTTTTTGCAACGGACAGCAAATCGTAAATAAAGTGTAACTTTTGCGAGAAAATGAGGACAAATCATCGAAACTGGCAACTTTAAACAACTAAAATCCCTAGAAGACTGTTCAATATAAGAATGGATATTTAAACGCATTAGTGTAAACACGGCTGCCTATACTGTAGGGAGAAATTGGTCTATAAATCAATTATTTGCAAAATAATCCCGTCACAACATAATATTACCTTTCAAATAAATATGGTTTGAATTTTTGTTATGCAGATGAGTAATTTATATTTAATGTACTTTAATTAATGTACTAAAATTGTGGATTTTATTTATGCTCTTAATAGTAATTCTTAAAATTTTAATTAAAGCAAAATAAATTTCTCAATTAAAAAGGAAAATAAAATATTATTAAGTTTTTCCACTAACAAAATTTTGAAAATTGTTAATTGAAGTTGGTACATATAATTATATTATAATTTCACTTTAAATTTTAAACAACTTTTATGAATTTTTTTTTCTGGTTTTACTCTAAATTCGGTTCATATTCACATTAAAACACCTAAAATAATGTAGATAGTGGAAATACAGAAATTTTAAAACAATTTAGCATATTAGTGCGCATTTTACTTAAGGATTAAGTCCTTCTTGTGAATAATTTTTCTACTTATAAAACTAGTTTGTAACTGCATTTCAACTAAATTTAAATGAACTTGATGTACGGGGTGGACCGATTTTGATGGGATTGCAGGGTATTTCGGTAACTATTAGTGTTAGAGCAAAACTATTCACGTAGCAAATAGTTACCAAAATACCCTGCAATTTCATTGATATCGCTCCAGCCTGTACATAAGGACTACTGTTGAATTTCAATTATGTACCTAATTTCAATTACTTCAATAAAATTAATTTATAATATTATTAATTCTTAATATAATAATGACGTTATTAAATTTATCCCTAGATTCTAGAAAGTTTTGATTTTGTGTGAACATAACCACAAACCATAAGACATTTGTGTGTAGAGAAATAAAAATCTCTAAAATCTAGTAATAAATTTCATTCAGAATTATACCTATTACTTACATCAGGAAAATTTGTCCCATTTTCATTTAAGAATCAAAATTACGTAAATAATAAAAAATAATTATTTTTATATAAGTGGAAATTCAAATTATTTCTAAAATTATTTTTTCGCTGCCATGATTTCATTCAGCGCACACTAGACCAAAAGATTAGAAATTTACTAAAACGTTATTTTTTCTTAATAAAATCACACAACCATATTGTGTACTACATCGTTAAATGCTTTCTTATACGGAGTGTACTTTATTTGAGTGTTATAAGAAAAAATAAAGTTGATGATGTTTTCTTCAAAACAAAACGTTGTAGTAAACATTCGTAAACGCCATCTTGTAGAACAGAAAGAGTGGCAATGACAAAGTGAAATCAGTTTTTTTGGTAACTTTTCGGATAACTTCAGAATATAATAAAAACAAAATTGCACAATTTTGTTTTTTTTTAATATCTCCGGAAGTCAGTCAAACTCAGCAAGTTTCTTAACAGCAAAATGTTAACCCCTCAAATGAGCAACTCTTTTAAAATTTAACCGACTCTGTATATCTCACGGTTTCCGAGATCCCCATGCTGTTCATCCTTATCTTGGACACACTGTATATCGATGAAATTACCAAGTTAAAATAAACGAACTAACTAAACTTTTAGTCATTGCCCAGTATGTATTACAAAATTAATTAGGTATTTATTTCTAGTTTCGACAAGTTAGAAGATGACTGTTATTTTACTTGTCCAAACTAGTAATAAGTAATTAATTTTGTAATACAGTTTAAACTGAGTTATTTAGTGAGATGTGCATATGTTTTTATGGGTTGAAGGAATTTCAGGGAGAGGAGGCGATGAAGTAGGATCCCGTCTCTACAAGGCTTGAAAATGTAAAATATAAAAAATTACAGTATGAACTGATAATTGCATAGTATAAAACAAAAACAAAATAATGTTGTTGCTGTGCATTTACTTAGTGGCAAAGCGATATTTTGGAAAAATCCAACAAAAATATTTAGTGAAAGCCGCAGAAATGTGTCTAACTACTACACTTGTACAATTTTAAAAGTTAAATAACTGTTCACTGGGAAATATTAAAATTTGTGAAATGTTGAACGACTTAGAAACTTGTAAGTCTACCAAAGTTTTTAAAAAATCTGCATCACAAAAACCTATTTAGAATATAACTTTGCCTCTACTTCACTGTCAAAGTAAAATCAGCATTGAAAAAAAGAGACCTTTACAAAAATTATTCTTTATGGGAAGAAATAGAAGCAGGAATATTTTAAAGATTTTGTTCGTTTATAAAAAATAATTAAATTAAATTGTATGTTGATACACTAAAATTGTTTTTAATTTATTTTATTTTTTAAATCTGTTAAAATAAAAATTTATTTTAAAATGAATATTGTACTAAACCCATTAAAAGCAAAAAAATGTAATGGTACTTAGATTAGAACTTTCTAGGGACATTCAGAGTTTTTTGTTTAATATACTCCTAAATAAAAACATAAACATGTAATATTGTTTGTGATTTTTATTGGTATTTTAGTATAGTAGAAAGAGTAGAGCTTAAAAGAGAAGCCTCTTGCAGTTTTTAAGCAGTTGGCATTAACCTTTCGCAGAACTCACTTGTATGAAAAGTACCAAAAAATAATTTTGTTTGTAGTTAGATAGAGATGTTTCTCCCCGCTTAGCAGTTGGGGATGATAGAATTGCTTCATACCGAAATAAATAATCTTTTAAGTTTATGGGTATTGAAGTTTTTGTGGCCCGTTTTCACGTAACGCGGTTTAATAAGGTTCCCGTTCTACAAATGTAATTACCTACACAGTGTAGGTTTTCTATCAAAAATAATTATATCGTAACAACAACATGGCGTTTACTAAAAGGATTTACGTAACGACATGCCAGTTTTGGCGTTTATCAGAAGAAATTCATCGTAACAACCTGCCGATTTCGGCGTTTATTAGAAAGAATTGTTTTGATTCGACGTTTACGTCTTTGATTACATCATCCTTTTACGAAAGACACCACCGTTTTCGTCGCCTCTACGACCTTGTAGCTAGCTCCCGGTTTGCTGCAACACCAAAAGCTTAAAGTTTTTTGAGTATTTATGTCTTTTATTTTAATAAATATGTGAATTATCTAAATGAAGAATGACTTGTAAATACTTGTAAAATTTTGAACTGTCGCGGTGTGTTTACGTATTTATGGGTATGTTTTCTTTGTCTATTTTATTACAAATACGCGTTGTTGTTAATGTTAACTTTTATAAATTTGTGTTAGTACTTTCTCAAGATAAGTTCATTAGAAAGTATCCTCCCGGACTGGCTTTCGGTGAACTAGGGCTGGAAGCTATTTAACGTCGTGATCTTGTTTGGTGCCCACTTGACGTTGACGAATTTATGTATTTTGAGAAAGGCAAATCATCTCATGATTTACCCATTTTCGTTATGCAACCCCTATTTATGTTACGTTTTTAATTCAAAATTGTTGATAACTTTTTTTTGCATGGAACATGTTTATATTACGAACTATTAGTTATAAAAAAAAACTGAAATAAAATATTGTAGGTTTAACAAAATTTTTATCAAATAATTCAAATTATTTTTCTTTTTGGTATTTAGCCCTGTATTTACTTTAAGTATTTATTTGTTTCTATCTAGCCCATGACAACTATTAGAGAATAGTAACTGCCTTAACGCAATTGCAACTATGGTCTTATTTTTTTAAATGTTTAAATAAACCAACGATTGGACAAGCGGTAGGTATTATCAGTCTTGACTAATATGGAGACCGACGCTAAGCCTCGACTAGTAAAGCATACCTACCGCTCTTCATATTTTACATAATATACCTACTATTAAAATAATTAAGGTAAGTGACCCAAATTCAGACAGTGTCCTAAATTCAGACATATTTCTGTTTATTCCGTTAAAATAAGAAATTTACAATATCCAGATATACGTTAAGAGATCTGTTGGTACAATTTAACATTAATTCTATCAGTCAAAATTCGTTTTCTATTTTACCGACATTGTAACGGTCAGTGCCATAATCTGTGAGTTGGATGGTGGTTGAAAATTGTGTGCTGTGATTATCTACCAAGAATTTCTTATAAGGTAAGCAGATTTTAACTATTACTTTATGTACTATTAAGACACCCTTAATTGAGAAAATTAGAATAAACTTTGTTGCAGTTGAATATAAAGGCTTTAAATTTTCATTTTAACAGGGTTTTCTGTCAGTGTAATTACAGAATTAAAAAAATTTTATGGTCTCGGAATTAGGTGCAAGCAAATTCGTATGTTTCGTAAATCAGACACTGGGTGTCGGAATTGTGTACATAAGATATGTATTGGATATGGATTTCTTTCTTTCTTTTCGCTTAGATTAACATAAGTCTATACCGTTTTAAATAATAGAGTTCCTTTAAGAGCTTGTATCCAAATTCCGACACAGGTGTCAGAGTTAGGGATTTCAACTGTCTGAATTACGTTCAATTTATGTAAACGGATATTCTCTGTTATTTGTACATTTAGATATCATTAGTATTAATTATTATTATTTATCATTGAAATCTTTGCTTTAGTTACAGAATGTCGGCTAAAAAAATTGCAAATATAGCAAAGACGATTTAAGACGTGCTTTGGATGCCATAAAAAATGGCACACCGTGTTTAGCTGTCGCGAAACAATATAACATCCCGAGAACTACGCTTATTGGGAAGATTCGGGGTATTTACCCAGAAGAATGTCGTAGCGGAGCACCTTCAGTACTAACTGTAAATGAAGAAAACCTATTGGTTCAATGGATCATTAATATGGGGCGCATGGGTTTTCCTGTAACCAAAGATCAATTGCTCGACAGTGTTTCACTTCTGATAAAAATTTAAAGCGTTCTAACAATTTTGTAGATGGAAGACCAGGTCGTCACTGGTATGATTTATTTACTAAAAGGCACCCTGAAATTAGTGAACGAATAGCACAAAACTTATGCGTATCCCGAGCAGCCGTAACTGAAAACAAAATCAGAAACTGGCACAAAGAAATTGAAGAATACTTTATTTCATCTAACATTAATATTACTGATCCACAAAGAATATTCAACACGGATGAATCTGCTTTTTCTATCGCCAAAAGGTCGTAAGATACTTGCTAAGAAAGGAAGTAAGTCACTTCATGATAGATCCGGTGATGACAAAGAATGTCTGACTGTTCTTGTTACTGGTAATGCTGCTGGTCAACTAGCTCCACCCATGGTAATGTACGCTTATGAAGGAATACCAAAGCATATAGTATCACAGGTGCCTAAAGGTTGGGGGATTGGAAAGTCAACCAGCGGATGGATGACCTCCGAATCTTTTTTCGAATTTATAACAAACATTTTTTACCCATGGCTTGTTTCTGAAAATATTCAGTTTTCAGTAATATTATACTTGGATGGGCATAAATCACACGTGACTTTACCTCTGACAGACTTTTGTAGAGAAAAACAAATAATCGTGATAAGCTTTTTATCAAATTCCACACACATCCTACAACCTCTGGATGTGGGGTTGTTTAAATCTTTAAAAATGAAATGGAAAAGTGAAGTACAAAATTTTAAAACCCAAAATAATTATAAACATTTAGGCAAAGACACCTTTGCCCCTGTTCTTCAAAATGTTCTAAAATCAATACCAAATTTGGAAAATATTTTCAAAAATTCTTTTAAAGTATGTGGTCTTTCTCCTTTTAATGTTGATAATATCGACTATTATAAACTTCTTACTGACGACAACAATGAGTTGAACAAAACTAAAGAAGCAGTAGATCCTGAAATAGTGAGTCATTTGCGATATCTTGAATCTAATGTTAAGCCAGATTTTTTGAATAAATGTTATGATCTGATGGGTGCAGACTGGACAGATGAAATTGAAGATAAAGGTTTGTATGAAATTTGGTACAAAATGTACCAGAAATCGGGATTATCTCAGGATAAAGAAAAACTCCCAACATTATAATAGATATAGAAGAAGGCCTAATACTAGAAGATGGATGGGAAAATTCAATTGTATTTGAAACTGATGATGCATTACCTGAAGATATTTTTGAAATAGAACCCACAGTTAAAAATACTGAAACCAAAGTAAAACTTGTTGTTGGTCCTAAGGAAAATCCTGGTAAAGAAAATATAATAGAAAAAAAGAAAAGCATTGACGAAACAGCTAAGAAAGAAACTGACAAAACCACAAAACCTAATGTGATAGAAAAGAATATAGAAAAAATAGTCGAAAACATTCAATTGACCCCAGAAAAACGAACTAATGTCATTGAAGATGAGTAACTAAGAGAGGAATCGGTCAATAAAGCAGAAAAGAATATAGAAACAATTTTAAAAAACATTCAATTGACCCCAGAGAAACGAACTGATATCATTGAAAACGAGTATCTAAGAGAAGCATCGGCCAATAAAGCTGAAAATGTGGATACTTGCAGTAATACTAAACATTCTAGGGTATTGCCAGGAGTGGTTATACCATCTCCGTTTAAAAACTCTTTGTTCTGGCCTGAACCAACCAAAAAAATAACCTCAAGAAAGAGTCGAGTTAAAGTTCCTTCTGTAGGCACCTCCGATGCTTGGAGAGAATATTTCTTGAAAGAAGAGGAAGAACAGAAAAAGCAATTCAAGAAAAAGAGGATAGAAAGAGAAAAAGGGAAGAAAACAAGAGATTGGGTCAAGAAAAGTAAAAAACCTAGAAAAAGATTATTCGGCAAAATAAACAAAAAACACAGAGGATGAAAATGGGTCAGATAGTGAAGAAGTCTCAATTCAGAATAATGATGAAACAGAAAATGACCAAATTGAAGATGAAGGTAAGAAACAAATTTACATAAGTAAGTATTTAGGTTAATTTTACTATACAATAATTATTTAACAGGTAATGAAGAAGTAGAATCCACAGTTGTTGACGAAATAAAAATTGGTGATTTTGTAATTGTCAGCTATTTTGAAGACTATTATCCAGCTCAAATTACAAATAAAAACACTGAAAAGATGTTAGGTAATGCAATAGCTAAGGCTGGTAGATGGTGGAAATGGCCAAATATTAAAGATGAAATTTGGTATGATAATCATGAAGTCATCAAGAAGATCAAACCTCCTCTGGAAATAAATAAAAGAGGATTTTTTACTGTTAAACAGTTAGAAAATCATATGTAGTAATATTAGAAATCTTTCAAGTTATTTTTGTACTAACTTTTAATAATAAATACTTAAGTGATTTTATTTTTATCGAAAAATGTGTGATTAGTCACTGTCAGAATTAAGTACACTGACATGTCTGATTTTGGAACAAACTGGACTCTTATTGTCGGAATTAGGTGATTTTGAGATGGTTATAATAAATATATAATTTAAATTAATTTATTTAAGTTTTATGATAAATAACTAGCCAGATCTCCTTAGAAATAATTATTAATTCTAGAAAATTAAAACTGATCAATGTCACTGAATAATTATTAATTATATTGAAAAAAATGTAACGTAAATTCCTAAAGGTGTCTGAATTTGGGCCACTTACCTTATACGTATTAAAAACTGCATTAACCCACTCAAGTCAAAACTTAAAACTTGTGAACAAAGTTACTAAATATAACGTTAAAGTGATTAAGCAAATAAATCAAGGAATAATCTTGCTTAAACCGTTATAATTTTTCAAATTGATAACTTAAAAATAAAACGCTTTATAACAAAACAGCGTTCTTGTGTTAATACACTATTTTCAAAAAATGTTTGCATCTTACTAAATTGTAAGCTGTCTGGCTTAATTGTTTAATTAAGGAGCTTAAATTAGTATAAAACAAAAAAGGAAGTTTTGTTATGCACTAATAATTTGGTTTCCTTCTAACATTTTCAGGTTCAGGACCTCATGATCCGAGCAGTTGGAGAAGTGTTTTAATTTATCACGTAATTACAACTCGATCCATCACTTCGCATCAGATCACTTCAAATAAAATAATTGAAAAAGTAAACCTAGTAGTTTTTCACGTGAAAATCTAATGCTAGCACTTCAATTGTTGTTTCAACGTATTCGAAGAAATAATGCATTGTGACGTAAATAAATTATATAATTTTATGTCGAAAATTAATTTGTAAAAAAAAATGTTATTAATTATTCTACTTTTACATTAAATGTAATGAAATAAAATGATTAATACATTTATGGCAAAACAACTTTAATACACAATCCTTCTTGTTAACATTTTCGCTTGATTTATCATTAAATCGGCATTAAATACGTCAAACCTTCGTCACTTACACATATTTGGTAATTGTATATAAACATGCGTTAAATTGCTGCCGATGTTAAAAAATGTATTTGAATAAATATGTTTTCAAATCGTTATACATTTTGACGTTATTTTTTCTTTTTATTTGCTTATCTACATTTATAAATTTGTGTGTGGATGAGAGAGTTTAGATTGTTAAATTCAATTTATTGCAAATACAATATAGAATTGTTTTACAGTATTTGACAATAGATAAAAGTGCACTTGTTGGTGTTTACTTAATGAATGCGTCATTCAGTTTTCTTCACAATTATGCAAATGAAAAAACGACAATAACTATTCACTTAGTACAGGTTCTTGAAGCATTTTACAACGTGCTGTAACTTTTGATGGCGTATTAAAGTATACGCAGTGACTTAAGCAATAACAAAATTGTATTTTGACATTAAGTCTACTCTATACGTAACTAATATATTTAATTATTGAATGCCTGATTTTAAGACCTTTAAAGCTTACACAAAATTATGTCAAGTTACGAAGTGTTCTCATTTCCCACTAGATGACGAAACCGAGATGATTAAATCCATTAGCACTAACTTCGTTTATTACACTTTGATAACAAGCTAAGCTTTAAATAAAGTTCAAGTACCTCAGTAATGCGAATGCAACATTAAAATACACTTAGGTAAATCCTAAATCTAATCTAATTACATTTAATTCAACTTTAAACTTTATATCTAACACAGATTGTTGAATTGTTGGAAGTATGTGTGGATGCTTTGAATATGAATGTATTCAAATAGAAATTGCGATGATCGTCAAACTAGTGCAAATAGAGGTGGTGTAGATGATAATTTAATTAAATGCAGATGTGTATGCTAATATTACAGATGCAATTTTGATTTCAAAAAAATATTCATATTTGCGCGAATACGCGATGAAATTACTTTGGTTTAAGCAATTACTATTAAATGTAAATTTTTGAAATCGTAAAAAATAATACAAGTGACAATCGACTTGTGACAACGAAAGAACCAAGAAGAAGAATACACAACAAACAAATGTAAAAAATAGTCCATTCGAAAGGGTTTTTCTCGGTGAGTTTAACCTTAAGTTTGCGCACTCTTTCTCCGCCATCTTAGGTTTGTTGTTTTTTCTTGGAATATTTATATCTTGCGTTTTAATTATACCACAGTCATAAACTTGGTGTCATTGGATTTGTTTTGAGTTATATTACCAACAATGTTATACAGTGACCGGCAAAGAGTTTGCATCAAATGGGAAAAATTTTTGTAATTAAGATATCCGAAAATTTCTTTTGGTAAATGAATTCAGCATATCGAATGACAAAAAAAAAGCACTTTGACAAATATCATGTGACCACTGTCATAGCGTATTCCTTAAATATGTAAAATGTGAGATTAGATGACAAGTTATTGAAAAATGCTTAAGAAAAAAGTTGTTCAAGATTAGATTAATTAGATAATTATATTGATACCTTGATAGCGTCAATGAGCAGACTCCTCTAAGAATGTATCAATAATAATTGAGGTCACACCAATTATTGATTTCTTTTATTTATTTATATAGTAATGCCTTTATTTAAAAAAAAGTTTTCATTTAATTTTAAACTATAACTTGGTATCTTAATTATAATTCTGTAATAAATTCTTGTCAAAAAACTAAATATATACGTTGACAATAAGAATTGCCTTAGTTTTTATTTTCACTTTTTATATTAACTTCAGAAAAAAATTTAACGTCATAAAATATACGTTTTTTAAATTAAAATTATTTCTAATTTTATTTTGTAAACATTTCCTAAACAAAATTTTGATTCGATAATTAATCGAGCTATGGTGTTTAATTAGCGATACATTCAAATATATTCTTAAAAAAAAAATTAAGTAAGCAACGTAAATTACCTATTTTCTAAAACGTGCTTAGTGTAATGATTCATTCTACAGTCCTTCTATAAGATATCGCGTGCTGAGACTACCTGCTGTTAGAATTGTAAATGATACCCGTAAGCCCGCTTCACAATGTGCAAACTTTTGTTTACAGAAATCGTGGTGTCCAAGTTTTAAATTTCATGAATGTACATCCACAGGTTACAATGTCCAGAATTTTGCTTGATTTCGATTTCCGATCGGTTGTAATTGACTCCAAGTGCATTTTTTTCTGTATCGATCTACTTTTGCACTTGATGATATGTTCGAAGAAAATGTTGTCTAGCTGCTCGTTTTCGCAACCCGACCTGAAAACCAAAACTCACTTATCGCGTTTACCTCCCACGAGTTCAGCAGCGAGGCAACATTCCCTTCGAACATATCATCAAGTGCAAAAATGAATCAGTGCAAAGATAAATGCACTTGGAACCAATGACAACCGATCAGGACCCGATACCACGCATACTTATGTAATTTGTATTCTGTGAATCTACAACCAACTGTAGCAGGGTTTGTAGATGTCGAAAAGCAGGTTTTAAATGTCCTGTTTTGGGTAAGATTTGCTGTGGAAAAACTTGCCCGAGCGCAAAAAAAGATGTAGAGGACTCAAATGAAGAAGACGACAAAGTTGATGATGAACTTACAACAATGGTACTTTTACTAAGATTAACTGCTTTATTGAAATAAAAGCAATCCAATCACCTGTAATAAGTGAGAATGAAAATGACGATAGGTATCAATATCATGGCAGGGCAGGGTAAGAAATTCATTAAAGTAAAAGTGAAAACTGTGGAGTGGGTTTATCGGCGAAACCACATGAAAAAAAAAACGCGCCGTGAACTCAAGCTTAAGGGTGACGCGGATTTCAGTTCGGAAAAAGCAGAAAAAAATATGTATATAAAGTTAAAAAAAAAACTTCTTACTGTACTAATAAATTAGTAACAAATAACAATAGTGTAATTGAATAAAATTTGAAAATAATAAAGTCATCATTAAACCCATCAAAATGTTAATTTGTTAAATAAAAATCCACTCTAACAAAATAGGTATATTTAAACAATACACTGGACTAAAATGTATCCATTAAGTTCTAGAACCAACAGTAAACATTATAGAACAATACATATTAGAGCCACAGTAAAAACGAACATGTGTGATAGACATAAATTACTATAAATTATTAAATGCAAATATAATATGTTATACTCTATTAAGTACCTTTACGTACATTGTAACACTCCAGTAGAAACAGTACGACGGCTAGAGCAATTTATCAGAGAGGGGTCGTAGGCGATTTTACTTGAGTCGTTTTTAAGAATAGTCAGAAAGGACCATAAAATGTAATTTATTCGATTAAGTTACGTCAACCAATAACACAATCTTGTACAGTAACGTAAATAGATAAAGTCTGTATACTATTGGCGCGGAGTAATAAATCATAATTGCTTAAAATAATTCTTTATTTTCTTGTGAAAGCGGTACTTCTACGGTTAAGTAAAAACCAATAAATTCTAACCAAAATACGATCATTGTGCCGCTCTTGCAGTATATCGACCCATCTAGGGTCTGAGAACAATAGTTTAATCTGTGTAAACACGTTTCCATCAGCCCAGGTACTGACGAAACGAGAATCATAGCCGTAGATGTGGGTATTATACCAAGATACGGTGGAATATTGCTGAATTAAATTATTTACTATGAAAAATAGATTCCCCAAAGTAAGGATTGAAACAATAAAAGAAACTACATAATAGTTCATATCAAGGTAGATTTTACTATTATAATATATTTACCTACTAAAAATATGATTTTCCAAACGTATCAGGTACCTACGCCACTGCAATACGGGAGAATCGATAATTCTGACAGGTTTATTACTCCGCGCCAATAGTATACTGAGTATAATATAATTAATTTTAGGAATCAGTAAAGAAATCATTAATAGTTATGTTAGGCGCCAAGACGTCTTTGCAAGCAATCAGTAAGAATTACTGTTGGTGAGCTTGAACGTTTGTTTACAAAGAAAACAGGTTTTAAATATAAACTTACAAACTAACATATTTAATTATGATCAATCGAGAATTTTCTCTTAAGTCGGAATATGTGATTATTTTTTTTTAGGAATGGAGAAATAAAAAGTTATATGATATTGAAAATTTAACGTTATTCCTATGAAATAGTACCAATTACAAACGTGTAAACATATTTGGTAGGTTACCGTTATTACAACTTTCTTCTTAAAAATGAACATGTTTTCATATGAAAACGGTGTTCGGTTAGTTTAAGTTCGGTTAGGTTTGGTTAGATAAGGCATTTAACGCTTTTGTCAAAATGGCGTCTGAAGGGCAAACAAACCTTTGTTTTCATTCGAATGTGAGTAATTTATGTTGATTTTTTGTACTTTTAGTGGTCGTTTTATTTAAGTTAGTTCTAGTCTGTGAAAGAGTATTTTAACTCAAATTATGCTTAAAATTACAAATAACAGGGATTCTAAAAAACTTAACATTGTCACGATTTTCTCTACTGCCACAGTTCACTACACAACCAAATACTGGCATACGGTACATTACAAATCAATTAGTCATATAAACTATATTAAAATCGTCTAACTCAATGATAAAATCCATTTAATTATACGTAAGTTTGCCCTACAGCAGCCATTTTTAAAGATCTTTGACAGCTATCTGACAGCGCATTGAAATGCCTAATTAAGTTTTGTTATGTTATGTTAGGTTAGGTTAGGTTAGGTTAAGCAGTTACGGACGTTCGACGCGATATACGGGACGACTGGATACATGAAAAAAATTTGGTGGTGGTGAACGACGGAAAAGAACCAACTTTTGTAAGAAGGAACACACAATCTTTGATCCATCTCACGATGGTAACCCAAAAACTTGGAACGAAGATAGAAGACTGGGCTGTGATAGATCAAGAAACATTACGAGGATGTATTAATATCTAGTTAGCCTAGACCAGTTCCTTGCATAAACAAAATATTGCGTTACCATAGCAACGATCAATAACTTATTAGAAGTGTCAGTGTAAAGTTTGACGTCAAAAAAGTAAACCAGAGTCACGCAATAAATTAAATGAAAAAAGATGTCCACCGAAGTTGTGAAAATAAAAAAATTGGAGTATCGAGCTATCATCAAGTACCTGTATTTAAAAGGGTTAAGAGGTAAGCAGATTTCCGAAGATATGTTTAATACCCTTGGTGATCAATGTCCTTCGTATGCTATCGTCAAAAATTCGAACGCAAGCTTCAAAAGAGGTAAATTTTCCATTGAAAATGATGACCGATCGGGAAGGCCAGTTTCTGTGTCAGTCCCCGAAAATATCGATGCAGTTCATGACATGATTTTATCAGACCGTCGAATTGGGCTAAAACGGATATCTGAAGCACTGAATATTTCATACGAACGCGTTCATCATATGGTTCACGTCAATTTGGACATGAGAAAAATTGCTGCAAAATGAATCCCCAAATGTTTGAATGTTGACCAAAAGCGTGCAAGGGTAGAAGCATCGCGTTCGATCTGTGCTCGATTTGAAAACGATGTAGACTTCTTAAACCGAATTGTTACTATGGATGAGACTTGGGTACATTTCTACTATCCAGAAACAAATCAACAATCGATGGAATGGCGACACTCTGGTTCTCCAAAACCTAAGAAATTTCGTGTCCATCAATATGCTGGAAAAATTTGCTTCCGTTTTTTGCGATTGCCATGGAGTAATCATGATTGATTTTTTGGATAAGAGTTGAACAATAACTGGAGATTATTATTCGACATTACTGACCACTCTACGGGAAAATATTAAAGAGAAAAGACGCAGAAAGCTATCCAAAGGTGTTTTGTTTTTGCAGGACAACGCCCCTGCACACAAATCTCATGTTGCCTTGCAAAAAATTCGTGATTTAGGGTTTGAATTACTAGAACACTCCTCTTATTCACCCGATTTGGCTTTGTCCGACTATCACCTCTTTCCTGAACTAAAAAAAAGTTTAAAAAATCGTACATTTTCTTCCAACAAGGAGGTAATAGAAGCTGTGGAGGTCTGGTTTGCAGAGCAAGAAGAAACATTTTTTTTTGAAAGGTCTAGAAACGTTGCAGGTTCGCTGTAATAAATGTATCCAATTAAGAGGAGAACATGTTGAGTAATAAAATATTTTGACATTAAAATTTTGTTTGATTCTATAGTAGGCTAAGAATTTTTCAATATATCCTCGTAACTGATCATAGATACATTACCTATAGCATAAGACTAAGAGGTAACCTAAACAAGCTAAATAGAAATATAAAAGTTTCGAAATGAGAAATAATTAAATTAACATCGGAGCTAAACCTTCTATTCCATAGAAATAAAAATTTGAACATGCACGCTATGTATACGTAGATGCTACAAAGACTGCTTAGATGATAAACAACATACAAATAGGACGCAACCGTATTGGTAGACCAAAGACACCAGAACGGCCAGAGAGAAGTACAACAAAAAAAGAAGGCAATTAAAAAAACAATAGAAGTAAACGGAGCCTTGCAGAAATTAAAACGATAAACACACAATACAAGGCTGCAAAAAAGGAGCTTAGAAACTTGATAAAAACAACTAAGAGAGGGTACTAGATAGAATGCTGTAACGACCTACAAAACGACATATGGAGACAGCGATATAAAAATCGTCATAAAAAAATTTCAAAGGAATACTCCGGTTAATTTTTCCAACAGTAAATCAAGACAAATAGTAAGGTCGTTATTTCAAATGGGAAAAGATTATAGAAAGAAAAGTGTTATTGGACAGGAACCGAACCCTATTCAAATTGAAAAACATGACCTAGACAGCACAATGAAAAATATAAAATTAAACACAGCGCCAGGACAAGATTTAATACCCGCAAAAGCGTGGAAAATTATATACTACATAATACCCGATAAAATTGTTGACTTATTCAATCTCCTAATCAAGAGACACAAATTTCTACTTAAATTGAAGGTAGCTATAGTGAGGGTAATCCCAAAACCCGATAAAGATTTAGAAAAAATTAGCAGCTAGAGACCTATATGTCTCATTAACATAATTGGAAAATATACGAAAAAATTATTAACAACAAATTAACAAAAGAAATTAAAGAGAAACAATACCTCTCTAAGAACCAATATGGTTTTAGAAAAGGTTACTCCACCATAATGGCAGCCAACAAAGTTAAACAAATAGTTAGGGACAGCAAAAGTAAATGTTCTAGTCGCCATCAACATCCGAAATGCCTTCAACTCCGCTTCGTGGGACAAGATTATGAGGGAAATAAGGAGAAGGTCTATCTCGAGCGGATTAGTAAAGATCTTAGACCACTATTTGGCAGACAGGAAGATATTGGTAGAAAAAAATTCAAAATTCTGGATAAGAGCAGGAGTTCCACAAGGGTCAGTCTTGGGACCAACACTGTGGAACATCCTATACGACGGAGCTTTAAATCTGACCCTCCCCAAAAGGGCAAAAACAATCGCCTATGTGGATGACTTAGTATTTATTTTAGAGACAGATTCCACCAAAAGTATCAATCGAGATGGTTGTGCCGCATTAAAACAAATAAATACTTGGATGAGGAAAAATAGGCTAAAACTCGCATCTAAAAAACGGAATTTGTGGTAGTAAAAGGGCCGAGAAAAAAGACAGGAATTTCCTTAAACATTGACGATAAGAAAATAATCCAACAAAAGAAAGTAAGATACTTAGGAATAATGTTCGACGACAAGAAGAACCCTGAGTACATGTAAAATATGTACTAGAGAAATAGAGAAATGTAAGAAGAAAGTTGCCGCCTTAAGTAAAATATTTCTAAACATTAGAGCCTCCTTTTTCCAGAAGAGACTTACATTAAATTATGTATTTAACTCAATACTATTATACGGCTCGTCTATATGGGAAGAGGCAATGTGTGCTCCAGCATACTTAAAAATGGTCACCAAAACGCAAAGGAAAATGCTGCTAAGAGTGGCATCAGCATATAGGACTATATCGACAGAAGCATTACAAACCATTACAGTATGCCCACCGGCGGACATACTAGTAATAAAGAGAGCCAAGCTGGAGAGAAACCCAAAACAAAATAAAAACGTAAACAAAGAAGAAATTAGAGAAAACACCTTGAATATGTGGCAAAATAGATTGGAGAACCCCACAGGAAAACGACAATGGAGGATAAAAGTAATCCCTAACTTAAAAAATGGAATAAATGCGAATTCAAAGAAACTGATTAGTACATAACTCAAATACTATCTGGTCACAGTTCGTTTGGAACCTACACCAAAAAGGATAAAAAAAACAAACAAGGACAGGTGTAGGTACTGTAGAAATGAGGATAACGTAAGTCACACAGTTATCGACTGTGGCAGATGGATCGTAGAAAGAAAAGAATTTGTATGAGCAAAGAATTAACTCGGTAACGGAACGAGTAAACTGGATAATTGGCTACAAAAAGAACTGGGAATATGGAAAAAAATTCATAAGGAAAAGAATGAAAGTAAAAGAAAAAAAATAAGAATCACAGAGTCAATAAGTAAGAGCGAAAACAGTCATAAAAGACAAAAAAGGAGACTAATTTATACACATTATGAATGTTCAAACGGTTCTATGTGTATAAAAAAAACGGTAGATATTCATCACCTGATGGAGTCCCACACTACCCCAAGTAAAACTTAGGTGTGCATAAAAGCATTTTTAAACCACCTTAAAAAAAAAGGTTAGGTTAAACTAGTTTTTCCTAAATTTAGCCATTTTTCAAAAACTACCTTATTTTTCCATAGGATTAACATTACGTTATCAAACTATCATAACTTTTTATTTCTTAATTTCAAAAAAATAATCACATATTTATACTTAGGAAACAATGTCTAATCAAACTAGTCATATTTCGTCAAAAAATTCGTTTGTCTAAATGGAAGTTCGACCACGAAATGGTGAAATTACACTATGTTCACGTATTAAAATTAGAACACTTAAAGTGGAACCTATATTTGATGTCGTATACGATATCTTAAGTTGTTTAAATAAAGTCAATCTGTAAAATTATAGAATTGCACATCTTAAAGCTACCGTACCTGGCAAAACTTTATTGTTGACCTGAAGTCGAGTTAATAAGAAGGAAGTTAATTTGGCATGTCGTTGATAGTTAAGGTTGTGTCACGGTATGAGTAGGTTATGGTATGTAATATATCGTGATCGGAGGAAGTAGTTAAACAGTTATACAGTTACAAAGCATTGAAGCAATTCTCAACATGATCCAGAAATCTAGAATAATTGAAAACAGAAGTTCATTAGTGAGTATCGCAACTCCAATATCCCAATCTCAATACAATTATTCCAACAGCTTAACCCCGTTACTTAATTGCTAAAAATGAGTAAAAGGAACTCTATGAAAATACATAATGACAGTTTCGTTTATATTACCTCAGTGACATTTTCTTCTTTTGCAAAATCGTTGAAGGTCAGCGAGCGAACTGTAATATTTGTAACGGTTTTGCTACTTGTAGCGGACAGCCAAATTAAAAAAGTAGATTATTTTACTAGAAATTAAACGATCTATTTGTTGAGGTTAAAAATTAAGCGAAACAATTATATTTTTTAACTCCAATTGAAATATATTATTTTTCTTCAAGCGTTTATTGCTAGTTTTCCCGTAACAACTCTTTCTACTTTGACAATCCAAACAACAAACAAAACAACAAACCATGTGAGATTCAAGTTTTTTGAATGTTGCAGGTTTCTGCTAGTTATCGTTGAAAATACAATGATCTGCCAGTAATCGAAATTGCGAATGAATGAGAAAGAAATCAAAGTAGTAGGTATGAATTCTATAGTGGATTGCGTGTTAAAGTTTGACCTTCATTAAAAATGGATATATTTGAAGGTTAGCAAAAAAGGAAGTATGAAGTCCCAGAGATCATCCCTGAAAAACCACCCCAAAACCACCCCCAAAGGTACATTTTTTCAGTTTTTCTCAATTTCCTCAGAAACTATCATTTTTCGAAAAAATGTCAAGAGTCCTAATTTAAAAAAAATAAAATTTCCTATCGATTGCTGTATAACAAGTTTAACTCTTAAAATATTGTAAAAATACATTTTCTACACTTTATTAAGTTTTGAACAGGTTAAATATTATTAGTTCAATAACTAATATAATTCTGAGTGTAACTAATTCTGGTACATTCTTGAATAAATAAAATATCAAAAATAGAAACGTTAAATAAAATAATAATAAATAAAAAAAATAAATAGAAATAAATAAAAAAATCAACACAAAATAAACAAAAATATAACAAAGCATTTACTATAATATAATGAAATCAAGATTTAAAACAAATACATTTGCGTAATAAAGGGCAGGGAAGATTCTTTTTTTTACAACTGCATGCATCAATACAACTCTTCTTGCAGGTACATTTGGTTAGCTCCTCGCAGGCTTTACTAACTTATGGGATAGATATCCATTTTGGGCTAAGGTTGCCCTCGGGATTTTTCACCCAACTAAAATCGGAAGGGTCTGGAGCATGAATCAAAGGACTTTTAGCAGAAATCCATATGCCCGCTTGATACACAGCCCTTTTACAGTGTAGCAGAAGAGCATCCTACGTTGGAGGTATAGTCTCTGGGTTATTATTCCGGTGGCAAAAAATTTTCTTTTTTGGCTGGTTTAAACTTTCTGTTTTCTCACCATAAATTTGAACAAAAAAGGATTTTAGTTCACTAAACAAAGAAGAGTTTATTTCAATACTTAAAAATGGTTTAGTCAGAATCTTACGCATTGTGAATATTAATGATTCTCCTCTTTTTTGCATTGCATTGAATGCGGCCTTTTTTGATCTTCTTCTTATCGACGATGTGGAATCACATCCTGTTAGAGTGGTAAATAGGGGCAAAGCGCGGTTAAGGTTCGGCCCCAAAGCGTGGTAAAGGTTTCCAATATTTAATTTCTTTTGTTTTTTCCCGTTCTATAATATAGATATATTGAACAATTCAAACTAAGCATGAATTATATGTAGGATAATCTTAGTGTCTGTTTCTTCGTGGTCACAGTTATCAAACATCTCTGCTCCCGAGCCAACATGTCGAACAGTGTTTTTATGGGTAATGTACAAATCACTCTGGTACCTTCATTTCACGTTTAAACAAGCAACAATCGTTAGATATAGGAAAAGATCACTTTTTATTATCCGAGTTCCGGAGAAACTCGGACTATTTTTTAGGTATTTTCGTTGTAGAGTTAATTTTGATCCTTACACTAGTACCGCGATTTTCCCTTGTGTCCGACTTAATTGACATTTTTTACGTTATGTGCAAATTGCGCGTATTTTTGAATTTTGATGATATGTATGTCAAAAAACATTTATTAACATAGTCTTCAAAAAAGATTGTGTCTGAAGTGGGATTCAAAAGATGTAACAGCGAACTACCATTGATTACCACGGTATCAAAGTATTGAGGGATTCCAATACCTTGTATTTCAACTATTTCTGAGTTTTCTGCTTCGCTCAGTATACAGCTTAATATGTTGGATTTTTTGGAATGATACATTTTATTCATACTATCTCCTAAAGCGGGCGGAAATTCTTGAACTTTGTGAACAAAAAAATTGTCAATATTTCCATTTCGTGACTGTAAAGAAATATATGTATATAAATTAGCAAGTACGGACATGTTATTTTTTACACAAGTTATCTTTCTCTAGAATACGCGTTTCTTTCTTGGAGCTTTGAACAAATTAAAATTATTCTTCTTTATTGGCACATCAAAAGCTTTTGTTTTGTCAAGAAGAACTTGTTGTACATATTCATAGTATTGTTTATTGCCAGTTGTTTCAATAGCATGAATTGAATATTTGTCTTGAGAAATCTCTCCATTTAAGTTAACCATGTCATCTCCAATCTCACAGAACGGATTTTCTTTAGTTCTAATAAAATCCAGCAACGCGCTTACATCGTTTAAAAAATCGTTTTGCTGCTTTTTCTCTTTATCATAGTGAAAAAAATCAGATTCGTCAGGCAAAACTAAGTTTGTGATGAACTGAAAAGCCTCAATTTGTGAATTTAATTCAGGGCTATATAATGCACAATTTAGTAATGACGTAGGATCCTGGGTAAGTCCAATTATACCTACTGTACTTTTCAAATTTTTATTCATTTGTTTGTGGCTTTGGTCTATTGCAATTGAAGAAAATCGTTTATTTGATCGATTGACCACAAATTTGCCCTTAAAAAACTCATTCAAAACAGATTCAGGCAATCGTTTCATATCTTAGACATGAACAGGTACCCATCTGGCGTAGTGATAATGATCCAGAGCGAAAAAAACTTGTACAATATACTCTAAACACTGAACATACAGGTCAAAACGTCCTTCACGATGTGCACGCACAAAAAGGAGTAGTATACCCTCAAATTTCAATACAAGGTTCCAAAATGCAAAAGTTGGATTTTTCAGTTAACCGATATTCGAAATTGGTCAATACAGATGACTCTTGATGTGCTTCGCGCAATAATTTATTAAGACACACGTAGGAAACATGATGAACCTGCAAAAAAAGAAATAAATATATTTTTAAAATTCTAAACGTCTACCTACCTAGCTTTTGTAACATGAACTGCATTAAGCATTGCGTCAACGATTTCAGAACTTGTAATTCCAGCTTCTGTCAAGGCTTCACCACATCCTGAAGATTTCAATAAATTTCCAAAGCTTTAATAAAATGTTTTTCTGTGTAGAAACCACCCAGCATATTTATCATATCAGAAACAGAGGGATTGCTCTACTGAAGTTTTTTCATGAGGTTGATCACCTGTGATTATAGGTATCTGTCCGGGATTGAGATAAGTCACAGATGCTTTTACAATGTGCATTGTGTGTTAAATCATCTTGGAATCAATTGAGGATTCCTTAAAGAGTGACTGGTTTTGACTGACGAGCATGGTAACTAGACAAGGAAGCAACCATATTAGTTTCGGTGTTTTTTGTAATATTTATTTGTTCTGAAACTGACTTACCCCACATCTCTTCTTTTTTTATTTTTGTAAAAAGCAAGTTTTAGTCATTTTCTAATGATAGATCACTAAACCTAAAGTTCTTTGGCATTGCAATAGCTGTTACAGGCAACTTTGTGAAAGATTCGGAAAATTTAATATTTAGTGGTGGGTTACGTGAGGTGGTGAATGATCTTGCTGCACCATCTTCAATATGGTCTCTTGCCTGGAACAATGATATAGCAGACCCATGAAATGAATCCTTTAATGAAGTCGATGATAGATTGTGATCAATATTATCTAGAGCGACAACTGTAAATAAACCGTTGCGTATATTTATAGGACAAACAAGATATTCCGTGTTATACATCTGTAGAATTGAATGACCCATCATGCGTTCAATGTATTTCACCCTATTATATAAAATAGATAAACCAAGTCAATGTAATTCGTTGATTAAACGAGCACTTTGGAACAAGAAATGAATGAAAAGTCCCAAGTAAATAGGAAGTGGTGGTTCGAATATTTTGGACCTTGGATATTAAAATGAATAAGCTGACAAATAGTAAGTGTATTCTGTTCTTTTTCAAAATAATTTTGTGATGATGGGCTATATAATAATATTCCTATCAGAAATTTTAATTTGTTTGATGCTGCTTTTTCTTGGCAATCTGCTTTAAAGCCTTTTACTGTATATTCAAATTGTTTTTGTTTCATTATTTCACGTCGAAATATTAGAGCTGCTTTAGTTAGTATTTGGAAATATTCTTGGTTATTCGTTTCGATCAGAGAAGATTGAACAATGTCTATCATAGATTTAACGCAAACAAATTTTACTTCATTACAATAACCAACTTCCTCAACCAAAATAGATTTAAACCGGTCTAATATAGCAATCTTCAAACGTGTTCTGTTAACAACGGGGATATTGTATCGTGAAGCTTTTAGTTTCATATCGTTATAAATAGATTTTAGTGAAAAATACGTTTTTCCATAAATTAGCTTTTCTTTTACCATGCTACCTATCTCCTCAATTAATCTACCACCTGCAATCATCACTCTTTACTTGATTTGAAAGTTTCTCGTATTGATGATTGAAATTTACCAGACAAGGAGTATGGTATTTTAGTTTATTAGAAACTACATCTCCAACCAATAAATCATAATTCATTGATTATATAGTCATTTAAAACCATTGCTTTTTCCAGTAAACTTCCGATCAAATCAATTTTTTGAAAAGAATGAAGGTTACTGTTTTTAGTGCCTTCTTTACTAAAAAATAAACAGGTGAGCCTATTTTCTTCCGGTATAGTACTTCTTGCAGTTATAGAAGTAGTTCTGCTACTACTTGGGCTTGAGGGTTTTTGTTTATCAATGCGAATTTTCCTTCGACAATTGGGATGCCACTTTGCTCGATTAGCTTCGGAATCTAGAACTGTTTCTGCTCATTGTTTTCTTATAATCAATTATAAAGTGTTCATACGCTTTTCTTATTGCGTCAGGACCCTTCAATGAAGCCGGACATATAAGCGTATCTTTGGTTTTGATTTGACAAATTAAACAACTACAGAAATTAACTTCCTCCATTCTACAAAAAGAGTTTTAATTGGCATTTTATTTCAAGGGGTCATTTATATAAAATCTTTCACGCGATTGAGAGCGTATATTTATGTCCTTTTCCGTCTACAATTAACATATTAACAAAAAATATTGATGAATCCTTCCAAAAACCGCTGCCAATGAAATCTACTTCCAGATTATTATCAGTATTACAAAAAAAATTAATGTATAGTACCATTGCTAATTCTTTGTTAAAATACAAAATAAACATTAAAACTAAAACGTATACTCTTAAAAACCCATGAAATGACATAAAACTCGACTGTTTTTATAAAATTTAATTTTCATCCCCTTTTAGTTTTGTCGATTTAATTTAAGAAAAAAATAATTTTTTTTATTTCCCAGAATGTGGAAGAAAACACCTGTAAATTTATGCTGAAAACTAATTACTAAATAATTAACAGTCTTGACAACATCGCTTCGGCGTTCGGCGCTCATCATGAACCAACAAACTCGCGCGAAATAAAAATGAGAGGTTAGGGCAACTTATATGCGTTCAATCCGTATAAAAGACGATGAAATTAATGCAAATAAGCTTTTTGGGCTATTAATATACATATCTACCAATTTTCGGAAACTTTTAATTCACACAACATTTAAGCGTATTACTAAGTATTGGCCATTGAACTTATTACGTTCGGTAATGATCACGTACTGCGGTGGGGCTAACAATTCAGAGCAGCGTTGCCGCATTGAGCGCCCAAAATTAATTTTAAAACTAACTAAAATAACTCAAAATATTTACTTTCCTTTAAAAAATGGCATTAGAATAATAGGAATCGCAGAATTGCGGTTTCATGTATCCAAGAGGTATTGGAAAACTATTAAAACGCTTTCTATCAAATAATGTTAGACATTAGTATGACCTTATTTGTTGTTTGCTATTAATTTTTATTGTGTCAATTACTAATTTGAAAAAAGAAATGAAGAAAAGTGTAATATGTGATATTTAGTGTGCAGAGAAAAATAATACTACGCTGAATTATATCCACCTCACCTTCAACCGCCTGACAGATATTTCCTTAGACTCTATCAAAAATTTAGAAACAATGAGAACGTTTTAGGTAAAACAAAGACAAAAAAAAATTTTATAATAAGCGGGGCCACGGAAATTACGGTTATTGCATATTTTGAAGCCTACCGTCAGAATTCCACATCAGATATTGTCAAGGACTCTAATTTATCGTATGGCACTGCGCATAGGATTCTAAAAAATACAAATTTATTCTTTAAGTACCGACTACTCTAAGCACTTTAGAAAGGGGATCCAGAGAAAAGAATTATTTTTTGTCAATGGTTCCTTAACATTTGTCATCATTACTGGTCAAAAAAAAATTTTTTGTTAGTACGTCTAAGAGCTCCACAATTGCGTTTTAGTTTTAACGATTGGTACGGTTTGATTGGGTCAAGTATAGTTAGTCCCTCTTTTTATGAAGGCAACCGATTAAAGGTGCGTGAAATTTCTGAATGAAATTCTGAATGATTTTTTAGACAAACTGGATCTCATAAGTAGACAGAATCTGCATTTTCAGCAGGACGGCGCACCTGCACACAACTGCAGAGGTACTTATCCACTTTTAAGTACTATTTTTAATGCTTAATGGATAGAAACAAATGGCTCTATTCAGTGGCTTTCGTCTTTACCAGACCCGACTCCGCTTGGTTTCTTTGTATCAGGTAATTTAAAGAACTAAATTTACAAGCAAAGATATGAATACGTTAACGCCTTAAAAACTACAATTAAGGAAAAGATAAACCAGATAGATGGTAGAACCATACTAAAAGCAGTTTGAACAGTTCACAAAAAATGTATTGAATTACGGGGTGATACTTTTGAGCACCTTCTAAGGAACAATTAGTTATTTCTGTTTCATTATAAGTTGATGTAATAAAGTTTGCAGTTTCAGTTTAAATCAAAACCTCAATAATTTTCATCTCTCTAGAAAATTAATTATAAGTTTTTTTGTTTAAAACTTTAAGTTCTAACAGAAAAAATTATAATATACAGGGGTTTTTATTTAAAAAAATTATATTTCTCACAAAAACACGATGCTCAATTGCTTTTTTCATTCTTGCATCTTAAAGGGTCTTCAAAATACAAATAGTTTGCTAATTTAAACAGTTTTGTATTTTTAATAATAACATATGGTAGATACTTAATTTGGATTACCCTATAAAAAACGTTTTAAATATTTTACTTATTTAAGTTTGGTAGAGTACATCCTTAACGATGTTATCTATACTCAGTATACTATTGGCGCGGAGTAATAAACCTGTCAGAATTATCGAATCTCCCGTATTGCAGTGGCGTAGGTACCTGATACGTTTGGAAAATCATATTTTTAGTAGGTAAATATATTATAATAGTAAAATCTACCTTGATATGAATTATTATGTGGTTATATGTTATTTTTTTTATTGGTATAGTAGATCACATTACAAATTTTACTTCTTCCGTATTATATACCATTATTTTTGTATCTTGGTATAATACCCACATCTACGGCTATGATTCTTGTTTCGTCAGTACCTGGGCTGATGGCAACGTGTTTGCACAGATTAAACTATTGTTCTCAGACCCTATATGGGTCGATATGCTGCAAGAGCGGCACAATGATCGTATTTTGGTTAGAATTTATTGGTCTTTACTTAACCGTAGAAATACCGCTTTCACAAGAAAATAAAAAATTATTTCAAGCAATTATGATTTATTACTCCGCGCTAATAGTATACAGACTATAATGTGTTATACTTCTTGTAAGACAATTACGGTTAAACAAAACGTGTGTTTCCGAAAATTCCTATGCAATAAAATTACAATTACTAGACTTTGGTAATGAAAAGAGGAAATCGGTCTAAAAAATTATTTAATTTAATTTTTAATTATAACGAAGTCGTCTAGGTAACTGATATTACCATAATTATGCGTTAAAGAGATTAATTTCGTAAGGTGCATCACAAC
The DNA here is from genome assembly GCA_030710515.1 of Abscondita cerata. Lineage (NCBI taxonomy): Eukaryota > Metazoa > Arthropoda > Insecta > Coleoptera > Lampyridae > Abscondita > Abscondita cerata. Next base: position 80,033 of record JALBCR010000014.1, read on the forward strand.
AATGACAATTAAATATTATACTTACCCGATAATACAAAAATTAAAGCTAAAATTATAACACATAGTTAGTTTTCAGTTAACGTTTTTTATAATATGAAATATAAATTTTTTTCTTTTTATCTTTCTAATTTTAATTTAATGACCACATTTCAGGCTGCAAATTGATATCAAAATGATCAAGATCTTCACAAAGTTGGTGATGTAATTAAGTCACTATCTGACGTTAAGTGTGATAATATCAAATGCTTTCGGTTAGGTCGCCAGCACAATGGCGATAAACCACGTCCATTAAAAGTAATATTTACTTCACCTGTTTACGTTATCAATATTTTGAAAAATAAGAATAAATTGAAAAAACAAAATAGCTACTTATCAATAAGCGCAGACCAAACGATTATGCAGCGTGACCTTCTCAAAATTTGAAGATACATACATGGAACTCCACGTATTATTAGTCAGTTAAAAAACTAAAACAGTGTGAGAACAATACTGCAGAAAGTATTAAGTGTTATTTTTAAACGTGCGTAGTCTACGTTCCAAAACACAGACACTTTATGCGTTATCTAGCGAATGCGAGTATGACTGTATTGGATTGGTTGAAACGGTTTAACGTCAGATATAGGTAATAATGAATTTATATCGGAAAACTATAATACGTTTAGATGTGATAGACAATATGATATAACTAGTCAACAGTGGGGTGGTGGTGCATTGTTAGCAATTAGAAGATCTATAACATCTGAAATCATTGATACAACCTCTCTAAAAAATCAAATTCACTCAATTGACGTTATTGCGTGTAAATGTAAATTTCAATTTGGTTTCTTACACATATTTGTTATCTACATACCTCCTAGTACAAATATTGACTGTTTTTTTAACCTTCTTGGAAATTTTAAAACAAATGTGTTATAATTATCAACATATTATACTTTTAGGTGATTTTAATGTTCCAAACTTTATAAAAACTCCATAAATGATAACAAGCATAGATCTATGTTAAGTTTTATTAATACCTTAAATTTAAATCAACAAAATTCAGTTTTAAATTGTAAACGATAGGCTTTTAGACTTAGTAATTTCTAATATTAATTGTTCTGTTACTCATGACAGCGATCCACTAATACGTAAAGATGTTTATCATCCCGCATTGTCTATAATTTTTAATTCAGTAATAAGCGGTGAAAATGTTCCTGCTAATACTACAAATAAACCGTTTAATTTCTCTAAAGCGGACTTTCTTGCACTGTATTTTCTACACATTGATTGGCAATTTCTATGTAACTACGATAACATCAACATTGCTTGTAACGAATTTTATAAAATACTTAATTCTGCTTTTGAGTTATATGTTCCTCATTACCGTAATAGTAAATTAACATTTCTAAAATGGTTTTCTCCGGAATTAATTAACAATATTAAACTGAAAGCAAAAATATTTAATAGATTAAAAAAGAGCATTCTAGTCAGTACCTTCAAGAATTCAAATGTTTAAGGAAACTAATCAAAACACAAATTTAAATCGCTTACAAAAAGTATATATCTGATGTTAAAAACTCTATTTCCAATGATTGTAAACAATTTTGGAACTATGTTAGATCTAAGAAAGGAAATTCGCGAATCTCTGGTAGAATGAAATTCAATGATGACATTATTTCCTCTCCTGAGCAGATTATAGAAGCATTTGGCACATATTTTTCGAGTAAATTTTTAACACCAAGTCATACACAATCGTCTGCGATAGAATCAGTTATTAACTCTTATCCTAGTATCACTGTCTCCTATATTTCAGAAGATGAAGTTACTGTTGCAATAAAAAAAACTTAAAAATAAAACCACCGCCGGTCCTGACCAAGTACCATCATTTTTGTTAAAAGACTGTTATTCTGTTTTTATCAAGCTTCTAACCTTTTATTCAAGTTGTCTATAAAAAGTTGTATTTTTCCCGAGATTTGGAAAATCTCTCGAATTACATCAATTTTCAAATCTGGAGGTTTAGATGATGTTAGAAACTATAAGCCTATAAACATCCTATAAAATATTACGAAGGTTTTTGAAATAACAATTTTTAATCAGGTTTATAAACAGGTTAAGTCACTCATATCACCTTTGCAACATGGCTTCATGCAGAATCGATCGACTGTCACTAACCTAGCGTCTTTTAATCAATATATATATATATATATATATATATATATATATATATGACGTGGTGGATAATAGAGGACAACTCGATGTAATTTACACCGACTTTTCAAAAGTTTTCGATACTATTGGACATAACATTATTATTGATAAATTACTTAGCTTTGGTTTCAACAGTTCTCTTCAAGTATTCTTTAATTCGTATTTAAAACACTGCATACAATATGCCAGTTATAACAGTTATTAATCCCAACCGTTTGTTGCATCATCTGAGTACCCCAAGAGTCACATTTAGGTCAATTATTATTTTTGATCTATATCAATAACTTAGCCAACATACTCACTTGTGGTAAACTATTATTTGTGGACGATCTTAAAATTTTCTCGTCATTTACAACTCTTAACGACTGTTTTTATTACAACAACAAATTGACAAGCTTCTACATTGGTGTAACAAAAATAGTCTTTCCTTGAATCTAGATAAATGTAAAGCAATATCTTTCTCTCGTAAATTAAAACCTACTTATTCTTACCGAATTGATTCAACAATCGTTAAAAGATGTGATGAAATTAAAGATTTGGGAATAACATTTGATAGTAAACTTTCCTTCAATAACCACATCAACAGCATTTGCTCATCTGCAAACAAAATGTTAGGATTTATCATTAGAAGCTCTAAATCATTTAATAATACCAATTGTCTAAAAATACTTTACTTTTCATTAGTAAGATCAAAGCTAGAATATTGCTCATTAATATGGTATCCTCTTTCTAATAAGTATAAGACAATTATTGAATCCATCCAGAAAAAAATTTTGAAATTTTTATGTTTTAAAAAACACGGCTCATACCCTAAAAAGGTTTTTCCCAGGAACAGTTATTACAGCAAACTGATATTTCATCCTTGGATAAAAGGCGGTTAGATAATAGCGTGATATTCCTCTATATTGTGCTGCATCATAAAATAGATTCACAGTACCTAGTAAGTAAATTAACTTCTGTGTTCTACGAATTAATTCAAGGCTTTCGGTTCCATTTTTTATCCCTACACTAAAAACCAACATCTTACTAAAATCACTCATCTTCATAATGTCAAAAAATTTTAATTTAGTAGGCACAGAGTATGATATTCATTTTGATTCGTTAAAAAAAATATTACAAAATCAACGTATCTTGTTTTAATTATATTGTTAGCGCGTCCTTTGATAATTTTCATTTTTGTTTTGTTTTCTGTATTTTTGTTTTAGTAATTTAAGTTATTTAGCATATTGAATATTGTTCTATAATTGGAATTTTTCTTTCTGTTGAACAATAAAGATTATTATTATTATTATTATTATTATTATTATTATTATTATTATTATTATTATTATTATTATTATTATTATTATTATTATTATTATTATTATATCATTGGAGTGTATAACTTTTTTTTAACTATGACTAGTTTAGAATACAAACGCTTGGTTGTACCTGGTAGCCAATTAAAAAGGTACCTACTCGGTCCTATCTCATAAAGTAATTATTGGAAAGACGTGGGTAAAAAAATTTATGACTAAACTGGTCAACAAAAAATTATAAAAAGTATTTTTGATTTTCAAGAATGGATGCCAGGAGGGCGTAATAGCATTCTTAAATTTTAATTCCCGTTTTTTGAGAAATATTTTTATATTCCAGACGGCTAAAATCAACACGTTTTTAAAGCTAAGATAAATTTGCTTATTTTTTTGTTAAATGTTTTTTGCTCTATCTCTTAATGAAAAGTGGGGGGGTCTGAACGGCTTTTGTCAAACTAGGAGTCGTCAAAAGAAGCTTTTCTTAGGCTATCAGACTAGTTAATAACACTTACAATCATTGCTGAAAATGATAACGAAAGATGCAGGACAATTTTACAAATTATTTTTATCTAATTTTCATTAATTTGGTGAAAGTGATATAAAATGTAATAGTGTTATATAGCCTATGACGTTGAAAACGTTTTAAAATTCCAACACAGGTTTAACTTCAAACCCGTTTTTATCCAAAACGGTACTTTTAGCAACAAATACTAAGAGTACCTTGTGTATGTAAAACTGAATAAAAAATAAGTATGCCTATTCAAAAATGACATCATTCAATGCGACACAAAAAATGATGGTACATTGAATTCAGAAACTACAGTTTAAAACAAAAAACTAAGTGAATATTTAGTTTCTTGTCATTAATATACCCAGTATCATAAATTTCGTCTAATTGCCATGTTACTTAATAAAAATAGAAACAAAAACCAAATAAAATAGTTTTTTCCAAGAAACTGAGCCGTTGCGGACTCATGTACAATGTACATTTGAACTTTTTATCTAAAAATTAGTCAAAGATTCATCCTTTAAAGTTTGTACAAATACTTAATTAACACCAACAAGTGTTAACAGTAATATGTGCTCGAACACAGTAAACAGATTATGCACAAATAGCGAAGTAATTTCCTCGGTGTCAAAGTGGCAGCGTCCAGTGAGAAAATATTCTAATTCTTGTTACAGAATAATCACAAATATGGTAATCTTGTGGGTATTAACTAAATTTTACAGTTATTACAAAGTATATTGTTAAAAATGCTTAATTAAAGGAATGTATGTTATAAATGACACCATTTAATTTTTAAGCTAGTATAACTCATTTTCAAATTAACTTATAAAAATTGAACTTCTAAATACTTGAAACTGTAAACTGTCAGTAGGTGCTAAAGAGGGGATGCTGAAAAGTTCCTGGCTTTACCCAGAAAGAAACGTGTTAGCGATATATGGTACACGTTTTATTCAACGTACTCCCCCAACAAGCTAACACACTTCTCCAGTTTTTGTAACCCGCCCAAATAAAATTGGGACGATTAGTTAGTCATGGAACACGATGTGATTTGACAATTGCTCAATTACTCACTGTGTTTGACAGACGTCAATGATTTGAGATTGTGATTGTGATTTACTACTTAATACTTATTCAAAAACAAATTACAATGGAGCGAAATAATTATTCGCATAAATTACTTGATAAATCTATATTTAGTCTTCATGGACAATGCGACAAAATTGTGGCCAGAACATGTAGAAAATTCCATAAAATCTATCCTGATTTACAACCAATGAACCAAAGAAAGTTTATGCAAATACACGAAAACTTTATCAATTATAGTTCTAAACTTACACAAAAAAAGCTAAACACAAGAAACTAAGCAGCTGTGAATTTATTTATTTATGAATTATTACTACAGTTACTCGTTACAAAAAACAATGCACCTAACTTTTTTGAGAAGAAATTTTCCGAACTCGTTATAGGTAAATAACTATTAATTTTAGGGAAAAGAAATCGTCTAGGAGCAGTCGTTTTTAAACCGTAAGCGGTCATTGATTACAATAAGTCAAAAAAAGGTGTCGACTATAGTGACCAATGTTATCTTACCATACACAGAATTCCTGAAACAACCTGCAGAAGAGCTTGTCAAATCTCAGCGCAAAAAAGATAATGCAGCTATTAAGCCAATCACACCAAAGAAAAGGGCACACACCTTCCTAAAACCCGAAATATTTGTTTTAATTTCAAATTTATTTCTGAATCATTCTTACTCTTGTAATGACTGTACAAAAATAGATCTATGTAGACACTAATTATGCTTTCCAAAACTTAAAAAACAAAACCTGCAAATATCTGGAATGTGTTAAAAAAATTACTGTTTACATATCCCCGGGGATACGTACCGCCTTTAAGTAACTCAGACTACATATCCCCAGAGATATGTAACGCAGTGATTGGAAAAAAGTCTAATTTGGTTGTCGCAGTCAATGTGTTAAGTACTCAATTACAATAATTAAACTTTTTTATTTGTTGGGGCTCGAAGCTTTTCGATGCTTTAAGAGAAACTAATATTAAGAATAAAACCATCAATTGTGGTAATTGTGTAACGGTAAGTGCGGTAGAAAAAGTATAGTATGCAATACATTTGCAATGACTATTTCGTACTCGTGTGACAAATTTTTCACTCGTCCGGAATATGTCAAACTTGTTGCAGAATAAAATATTTTATAAGAGCATGGAGCCTCGGGTCTTTGCTGCACTAAATATTCCTACTATTGTACCAAATATGTTTGTGAACTATACAAAACATTTTAATGGAATATGGTTTTTTGTTTTTTTTTGTTAGATACTTAAAAATGCTATAATAATCATAAATATTGTAACAATTTGTATTACATTTTCATTGAAAGCCAAATTTGTGTTGTCGTCTGTAAAGAACTTTAAAAGGGAAATGTTTTAAATTGAATGTTCTTGCTGTTCCATTCAGAACCTTTTAGTTATAATCACATTATGTGGAACTAATTTTGAATGGTCGCTTCTTTTACAAAACAATTTTGTTCCATTCTCAAATTATGTAAATTGCAAAGCAATCCTTATAATTTTTGTAATTAACATTTATTAATGTTTTAGTTAGTTTAAATAAACACGTTATGCTTATTCGTATTTGTATTAAATCGCATTAGGTTGTTGAGAAGTTAACCTTCTATACTTTTCATAATCCTTTAACTTGCCGCTATAGGCTATACTGTTTAATCGTTTGCTTAATTCCGGTACAAAATCTCATCCGCATTTAGTTTTCAACAGGTACTATTGTTGTAAGTTAGTTTAATCAGAAGCTTAATTTAAATCAGTCTGGTTTAATGCAACAAACGCTACTGATTAGAATTTCAATTTAATTAAATAAAAGTTACTCATCTACATAGATCTAGAGCATGCGTTATTTCTATTTTGCATTCTTTTAGATTACAATCTTTTTTGTAATATTTTGTGTAATATTATTTAATTGAGAACAATAATATTGTTCTTTTGTTCAACTGGATTTATTATTTACTGATGTAATCATTCAGAAAGTGATAATTGATGTTTCTTAATTACGACTACTCATCAATTACTAAAAATTAAATCTTTTCTAACAATGTTGTTCAAACAAGTTAATAAAGTTTTATTGATTTAGATAAAGTTATTATAAGATCAGATTAATCGCCTTGTTAACAATAAAGCAAATTCATTAGCAAACTTCTAAACAAACACTGTTGTTTGTACATAATATAAAATATTAAAACAAATGCTTTTTGTGTATTTTCTTATTAACAATTTGTAAAAATGTTCCTTCTAGGTGGAAGTCGAGTAACCAAACTACCGTTCTTATCGCTACATAAATGCCGACGTTTCTTCCAAGCTTGCGTGGACTTTATCGGGGTACTTGTAATTACTAAAACGGTGTGCGTCACAACGGTTAAAATAAATTACCAACAATTATGATTTAGTCAACTTAAAATTTAATAAAGTATATAAGACATACAGATAATTTCTATCACATCAATTGGGACAGAAAATGATAGAGGAAGTAATCTTCTAAAAATATTAACTAAAAAACTAAACAATACTAAAGAGCATTTTTATTAGATAAAGACTAAAGAAAACAATCATTATTTGATTTGAGTGATTTTTGGTCAGTATACGTACATAAAATTTTGAAAATTCTTTCTTCCTAAACAAATCTGGTCTAGGTAGTTAACTAGATGGTACAACATCAGAAACTTTTATATTGAAATAAGTTGTGTGGCTTCGAATAAAAACTTAGGTTATTGTTAAGACAACGTTTCGCAACTAAAGTAGGTTGTAAAAACAACGATTAAATCTTTGCAAAAACACATATTTATATGTACCTACTATAAAATACTGTAAACCATATATATTTGAAAATGTCATATTAAACCACATCAGATGAGCTACATAAGTCAAAACGATACGACAGAGTTACAATAGTCGACTATTTTTTTTTTAAATGACACTGTATATTTTTAAAAAAAAGTAGTTGACTATATAATGTATACATTCATATAATTCTGACTTATGTAACTAATCCAATGCGGTTTAACACGCCATTTAGAAATATATGTATATGGTTAATTGCACTTTTTCCTTAAAATAAAAAATAAAACGCCGCGGACACTAAACTGTATCACCTAGTATAGTCAAATAGTAAGAAATTGTTAGAAAGATAAAAACGTACTATACAGAGTGTCACAAACAAAGTGGCCTATTAGACGTTTATGGAGAACTAATCGCATTTAAATTTTGAAAATTTGTGGTTATATATTATCCATACTGATCTTTGATTGTAAAATATTTTCGCTTATATTGCTCTTTCGGTTGTGCGGGAAGTCGACATCAACTTCTTTATCTTAAATGGAATGATATTGCGATGTTATTGCATTTGAGCCAGTCCCATAATCCTTGAAAAGTCCTTAAAATGACATTCCCGATCGATTAAAACCCCATTAAAGGTAAAATGTTCGAAAAGATCATTGAATTCTGCTGGAAATTGGATAGTTGATCCTAGGTAATGATGATCTTCAATCATTGTTAAGTGTCCTGCAGCATCAGTCCATCATCCCAAACAAAGAAAACCTGTATAAAATTTAGTATTAGTTATGTAATTAAGATAGAAAAAATAGGTCAAGGTCATTTGCCAGCACACAAAATGTGAGGTGAGAGTGATAAAAAGGACGAAATGTGATAAATAAAAGCGCCTGATAGACAATGTAAAACATAAACAACGACGTAAAGGGTGAAAATGTGTAGGTTAAACAAAGTTAATTATAAAAAGTAGGGTTATGAACTTAACAAAATTTAAAGACAAATTGCAAAGCGGCGCAATACTATTTAAAGAAAAAAAAAGACAAGGAAGAAAGGGCAGAAAAACAAAAGAAGAATGGCAGTAATTAACAAATAATTAAGAAAGTTATTTATAGAAATTAAAGAAAACTGCAGAAAAACTAAGGGTTCAGATAAACATCCGGTAGATGGTAGCACAAAAACCGACGCGGCGTAACGGATTAATTTGAATAAATTAATAAACAAATTGGCTATGGATCCGGAAGTAATAAATTGAAGTGCAGAAGAGACGCCCGAGGAGTTGAAAATCCACAACGTAATGGCGTACATCGTTGCGAAGAAAAATACCGCAAAAAATAAATAGACGTCACGATAAAACGATTCAAAAGTAATAAAATTGCTAACTGAAAACAAAGTGAGAAGTTGAAGGAGTACAGTAATAAAAGTAAACAAAGTAAACGGGCCAACAGAAAAACACCAAAAACTGCACCAAAAACTTTACTCGGACACGTGTTTTAACAGTTAAGCTGTCATCATCAGCGATGCCAATACTAAAATTAAAAACTAAAATTAAATTTTTGGTGCAGTTTTTGGCGTTTTTCTGTTGGTTAAATAGACGCTGCAGTTGGTGTTCTTCCTTTGTAAGTAAACGGGGAAAGTAAATACTCAACAGTGAAAGTGATCCGGAAAGGAAAAGGTCCGTGAACCCAAGGTGAATGAACAGTCGAGTCTGCTAGAATTTGGACGACGTAGCAGTAACTTGAAAAGAAAGTACAAGAACATCGGAAGCATCAAATACAACAAAAATACTCACCGTCGAAATTGGCGTTATGACCAGGTAGATTTAGTTTAAGTAGGAATAAGTTTGTAAAGTAGTAGTAGTCCATTTATGTTAAGAATTCATGTAAATAAGCGACTTGCACGAAGTCAAGACTTGCGCGTAATGCAGGGCACGTGAAAATTGTACACGTTGCCAAATTTACCATTTGTCAGAGGTTTGTAAATAAATTATTGTTGAGCCGAGAAAGGTGTTTTAATGAAGGGAATAAGACAAATAAATTAAAATTTAGTGACAGAAATTATTTGGATAGTAGTGGTAAAAAAACGCGTGCATGTGAAAACACTTTTGTTTGCCGGTAAAAAAGTAACCCTTGAGAGAAGTTTAAATTGTTTGATAAAGTGGTTAGATCCTAACATTAAAACAAAAATAAAATTTACCCCTTTGTCATCGCAATATGTTGTTTATGATATTTTTTGGTTTGTAATATCTACTTCTCATAGTTTTTGAAATATTGTTACATTTTTTTAAAAAAAATATTGGCTTGTAGGATATTTCTTAAAATTCATATTTTTGAATTTTATTAAGGTAAAAAATTATATTTGGTTTTCTTATAACTGAAGCTTTGTTTTATTCATAACTGCGATAAAAATATACTGAATATTGTTTTACAAGTTAATTAAGAATTTTTTGTGATCAATTGATATAAGCATTACCTGTTCTCATCTTATACGGTTTACAAGTTATTACGTATTTTTATAAAATTTATATTTTCTTGGTAATATCTTGCTAACTATGGAAAAAATATAAATAGGTATTGGTAGCAAAGTATCTATTTGTAGTAAGTCAAAATCTAGGTAACATTGCAAGACAAAATATTTATTTGTAGTAAGGCAAAATCTAGGTAACGTTGCAAGACAAAATCTTAACAGTAGGAAAAACAACGCACGTATGTCTGCTCAAAGAATTTTGAGGTCCGAAAAAATGCACGACTACAAATTTGTTACTGTCCAAGGTGTTCACGCCGAAGATTTTAAAAATAGGATTTTTTTTGCACGAAACTATTGACTCTAGTACCAAACAATCCTACGATTTTGAAAAATATTATATGAACAGACGAATCCAAATTTTCTAAAGAAGGTGTATTTAATTGCCATAATTCTTATTTTTGGAGTCGACGAAACCCTTAAGCTCTTGGTGAAAGGAATTTCCAAACTCGGTTTAGTATCAACATGCTTTATTGATGGACAATTAAATTCGATATTTTCTTTACCATTAACATTTAAACGGACCCCAATATTTAAATATTTTAAAAAACCTTGTTATAAATTTAATTGTGGATCTTCCACTTCAAACATATTTGACTTGTTGGTATTAAATGAACGGAGCTCCGGCCCATAGTACACATGATGTAACTCAAGAACTAACCAATATGTTTAATAATTACGTTGGCGTCCAAGACACCAGATCTTACTCCTTGCGATTTTTACTTTTGGGGTAAATTAAAAGATATTGTATACGCAACTCTCGTAAGTAATCGTGAAGAGCTGGTAGTTCGAATAAATTCGGCAGTTAGAAGAATTCCTAGAAGTAAAGTAGATATTACAAACCTTAATAAAAGTTGTTTCAAATTAAGAGATAAATACAAAAATATCATAAAAAATATATCATTCCATTTAAGATAAAGAAGTTGATGTCGTCTTCCGGCACAATCTGAAGTGCAATATAGGCAAAAATGTTTTACAATTACAGGTCAATATGAATAATATATAACCACAAATTTTCAAAATTTAAATACGATTAGTTTTCCATAAATGTTTAATAGGCCACTTTGTTTGGGACACCCTGTATACTGACAAACAAAAGCATATGTAGCTTGACTGTTGTTTAAATTTATTTTGTATAACTTATTTCATATATATTGTGGTTTTTTAAATAAATACAAATTTGATGAACCACAACGTCGCTTTATATCAGAAAGCTAATTTTTTTTTAACTCCGTATACCTTTCAGCAAAAAAGACCCAATGTTGTATACTATCTGGCAACCAACATTAGATAATTCTTAAACTTCAGTAGATGGTAAAGTACATGTTCTAAGATATTGAGTTGTCGATAGCAGATTTTCTTGAATATAAGCAAAAATATAAATTTAAGTTTACTAGAATTTTACCATAGCCTTCCTTTAGCAAATGAATCCTTCAATATTTGGGGTTTAAATGGCATATTAGCAACTTTAGGTTCTTATTATAGCTTTAGAAACTTCATTAAGGTACATAGTTTTAGGAACAGCAGTTGTAAAAACCTCCATCTGGTTTTCAAATATTTTGTATTTACGTAAAGTTCCTGTTAAATCAATTTTGGGAATTAAAAAACATTTTCAGCTAAATAGTTAATCCAAACAAAAAATATTGTAAAAAAGGCATTAAAACCCTTTTTAAGAGAGTTTTCTCTTGTCAAAGCGATTCTTATTAAAGACTAAAAAAAAAAGATAGTACTACATTTAACAACAATACAACAATTATTTTAAAGTTGTTAACTTTTTAGGTGAAGATGGGGTTGAAAATTACAGTCTTAAAACTACATATATGGCCGACGTTTCGCCCAAACCGTGTGGGACATAAAACTTAAAATAATCATCGCAAATTGATGATGTCACAAAATCAAAAAATAATAAAAAATTAATTAATTATATAAGACACACAGTATAATTAGACGAATGAACGAATAAAAATTAAGGTTTTTTATTCGTTCGTTCGAATAAAAAATTCGCCAAACTAATATTCAACTTAACGTACACTTACTCTACAATAAAAATAAAATGTAACAGTACTTTAAACAAAAAAATAAAATTTCACGTATACTGAGAGAGATGATATATAATGACGTTGGTTTAAATGATTAAAAGTGTACTTCTATTACCTAATACTAAACAACATTTGATAACAATGATTACGGTGTAATTAAAATATTGACAATGTTAAAGCACCCATAACAGAACATGAAATTTTATTGGCAACGAAGACACCAAAAAATAAATTAACATCAGATCCAGATTCCTTTATTCTTAATTAAAGATTAAATGCCGACTTTGGTTAAAGCATTAGTTATTCTTTTTAACATAGTTATTAAGTCTTTTAGCGTACCTGATCGTTAGAAGAAAGCACGAGTGTGTCCAGTATTTAAAGCTGGAGATCGAAAAATGATCACATATTATCCCGCAATTTTAATACTCACAAAGGTCCTTGAGTTGGTTCTCTATAATCGGGTCTTTAAGTCAGCGAAAAACGTAATATCTGAATACCAATACGGTTTTGTAAATGGTAGCTTTACCATTACTAACTTAACCATTTTCACACAATTGTTTCTAATATCTTAGATAAACAAGGACAAGTAGATCACTCAGTACTATTACAAAAACTATCCGCCATTGGTTTCTCAGCACAATCAATATTGTTATTGTCATCTTATTTGTGTAATCGGCAGCCGTACGTAGATTACAATAAGTATCAGTCGGGGCAGTATACGGCTACATGAGGGGTACCGCAGGGATCAAACTTAAGACCTTTGTTATTTGTGCTTTTCGTCAACGCCATATGAGGTTTGCTTGATTGTGGCAGTTTATTGTTTGCCGATTATTTGAAATTATTCCTTAACATTTTCCAAAGCCCTATCGTTTAAAAAAAAACGCTTATACTTGAAACGTTGTCGATAGAAGTATTTTATAAATTTAATGATAATTTCACTAAATTAAAAGAATATTTTCTGAATTATAAGAACCTTGTTTACTATAAAAAATAAAACGATTAATTGTGGCAGCTGAACTAAATAAACAAAAATATATTTTTTTCTTACAAAAAAAAACGTCACAGTACAAATTGTGTGCAAATGCTAAGTGGAAAGAATGTGTTTGCTTTTGGGAAAGCGATGTCATCAAAAAAATTAAATGTGAAAATATATGCATTACACTGCAAGATAGTTTTTCTAACATTGTCCTTAGTTTGGATACGTTGAATATGGGTAGGCACAATACCATTCTAAAATGTAAAACCTAGACTGAGAAAGAGAAGTATTCCAGGTATCTAACAAACTATGGCGTCATTTGACTTAAAAAAATTTTGTCTCCTGAGTAAATTTTTGGTCATTTATTGGACGTTTTAACAGAATTGTCGTTCCTGCTTGTGTTGTTACTCAGATTCGTGAACGTTTCCTAGAAATAGACGGAATATACACTGGTTTCAAAGAATACAACGATGATGACAAAGAAATTTAAATTTTGTGTACAGTTTGCTCTTTTCGAGCCCTTCTAGGTGGAGGTGAATGAAATAACAACTCAATATGTTGTCAACGCCGACGTTTCGCCCCCTATGCGTAGGGCTTTATCAAGGCTAAAAAATTTTTTATTTAATATAAGACATGAATGTTATACATAAACTAATACAAATTAGAAATTAAAATTAGAAAACGGTATACATTAATTATTGTAATAAGGAATTTTTTTTATACAATTAAACAAAATATATTTTATATATATAATTTTTCAAAATTTATATTTTATAATAATAAAAAAGAATTTTAATTGAAACTTATCTAACTAAGGAATTCTTCTTTTTAATCTTGTTGGTGATTAGTCACTTGTTACTATATATATACAGAGTGGTCCAATCTATACGACACGGTCTCTCAAATGAGAACGCATCAATATGTTGCGGAGATTTTTTGTACATGTATACAAAGTCTTTTTGGGCATGATTTAAAAATATTTTTAATATACAGGGTTTGTCAAAAAAAGTTAAATGCCAAAGTTGCCATTTTTTAAATGGACCACCCTGTATTTGAGAACGAATTTGGATTGTAGAGCTGAAACAAAGGTAAGTTGATGTTACATGCCCTATACCTATCTCAAATAATTTTTGAGATATTTAAAAAATTATAAAATTACAACATAAATTTGAAAAAATTATTAAACTAAAGTGCTTTATGTGACGTATGAATCTTTATGTCTTATCATAGTAGTAGTGCCTTCGGTAATAAATGAAAACAATAACGTGCTAAAAAAGTTATACAGGGTAGTAAAAAAATTGAATTAAATTATAGTCAAATTGAAAGGTGATAAACTCTTTTATTTTAAATGGAACACCCTATATCTGACATCACGAAACAATAGGTTTTTCAAATACCTATCGAACAGTATTAGGGTGTCCCATACCTAACTCAAATAGTTTCTGAGTTATTCGAGTTTATGTTGAAAGTTAATGTTAATTCCATTTAACAAGATTTAATTTTAGTGAAGGTGGCTGTGGCTGATGAATGAAAGGCATAGCGATTGTTTATTAACTACAAAAGATAAGATGTAACGTAAAAATGTAACAAAGCAAAATATTAACGTAAAAAACAAAGCGAACTAAACAATATTGAAAAAATTACTTAACATTAAATTAAATGTTCAAAAACAGCGACCATTTGTCTCAATACCTAACTGAACACGTTTTTTGAATGATTCTTTAACATTCTCCAGCATTTGCGGTGTAATGCTCGCAAAAGCACCGCGGATTCTTTCTTCCATATCATTTGGTGTTGTAGGTGGATTATTGTAGACAATGTTCTTGACATATCCCCACAAAAAAAAATCGGCACATGTCAAGTCAGGAGATCTGGCCGGCCAATTTTGGGGTCCTCCTCTTCCAATCCATCTATCCGGAAACATTTGGTTTAAATTGAACCGCACGTTATGATGAAAATGTGCTGGAGCACCATCTTTCTACCTTTCTAGGAATTAAGAAAATTTGCAAAGATAACAACTTAACTATTACTAAAGCAGATAAAGGCAATTGTTTATTAATTCTTAATAAACCTGACTACCTACAAATTTCTGAATTTTTTCTCAACAACGACCAATTCAATATCATAGCCACAGATAAATCTAATTTAATTAAAACTTCTTTTAATAAATTATTTAAAAACATACCTGAGAAATTTAAAATGTCAAATACTTAATCCCCACTGGACATACCATTCCACGTTTATACACATTACCTAAAATACACAAAATCAAAAATTTAAATAATTATAAAATCGTGAACAATAACCTCCCAGTAAGACCCATTGTTAATTTTAAAAACAGCATCACTTATAACATAAATAAATGGTTAAATACCACTCTTAGACAGAATTTAAACTTACAATTTAAAAACTCTATTAAAAATTCATCTCAATTAATTACAGAATTACAAAAATACAACTTTTTCCCAAAAATGCAATCCTTTTATCTCTAGACATAATTAATCTTTTCCTTCAATACCCACGTCAGAATTAATGCCAATCATGAAAGATCTCATCCATAATTCCAATCTCAGTGACGTTGAAGCTGACTTTATCTTTAATTGTTTATCCATTTGTCTTAAACAAAATTATTTTTTATTCAATCAAAAAATATATGAACAAAAATCAGGTCTTGCAATGGGTTCCAGCCTAAGCCCCCTTCTTGCGGAGATATACTTGGATAACTTTGAAGAAAAATCTTAAACGACAATAACAACCAATTTATTCATAACATTTTCTTTTACAAACGCTATGTAGATGACATTCTTATTATTTACGAAGGCTCTACTCATGATATTCCCCACCTCACATCTTATTTTAATTTATTTAATCCTAACATTCAATTTACTTTCGAAATCGCCAACAATAATACTATTAATTATTTAGACTTAAGTTTAACATTACTTGACAAGAAAATTTACTTTAACATCTTCAGAAAACCCACTTTCACTGATACCGTTATTCATTTCAACTCTAACCACCCCTGGTCACATAAAATAGCATCATTCAACGCTTACATAAATAGATTATTTATCACTCCTTTATCCCCTAAAAATTTTACTAACGAATTAAATACTATAAGACTTATAGCTTCAAACAATGGTTATAACGACAAATTGATATTGAAACTTGTAAAAGAAAATTCTTTAAAACATTTACTACATAATTCTAACCCTGCCATAAACCAAGAACTTCCTAAATTTATTTCTTTCACTTATTTTAACCAAAACTACAACAATCTAATACAATTATTCAAAAATACGATATTAAATTAGCTTTTCAAACAACTAACCCATTAAATTTTATCAAAAATAACACAGACATTTTACCACTTGATAATCAAAAAGGTATTTACAACTTATCTTGCGGTAGCTGTAACATGGAATATATTGGCTGCACTAAAAGAAGCTTTAAAATTAGATTCAAAGAGCATGAAAGAGCTATTCTTCTTTCCCAACCGAACAGATCAAACTTTGCTAAACATATAATTGAGAATAACCACACCTATAACTTATCATTAGATCATAAACTTTTACATATTAATAACAACAATAAAATTATCTTAAATCTAGAAAAGGTATATATTGTTAACCAGTTTATTCTAAACAATAATAATTTAATTAACGTACAACTTGACTTCTCGTATTTTAATTTTATTAAAAATAGTTTAACTAACATTTAAATTTTGAATTCTTGATTTCGATACTCCTTTACAGTTTTCTACATTATTAACTTTATTTTCACCAACAGATACCCTTCCTCTCGGTTTCTCTCGTCATCCTTTCCTTCGCAACCCGTACTCACTTTCCGTCCATCGTTCGCAGGTAAAGGTCGACAGCATCACCATGCTCCCTTTACCTTGCTTACTACAAATCATGTGACATTAACTACATAAAATATTTTTCAAATTTCTTACTTACTCTTAGATGTTTTAATCAATTTTAATTTTGGTAAGTTGCATCTGCTTGCTTCTATCATTGATTATATTGTTTATATTGTTTAATTATTTTAGACTTAAGAATGATGCATATGCATCGAAACCCGGGTCGTCTTTAGCCAGTTATTTTACTAATAAATAAGGAATAAGAGTACTTCCACATGTGTTTTTATGACATAATTCCTTAACACTAAGCGCCAACTTTGTTATCACCATCTAGTTGGAACTACATACGTTGTAAAATATTTAGTGGAACATCTAGCAAAAGGTCGAGTAAATTTTCTGTGAGAAATCTGTTAAATTTTTGTCCATCTAAATGGCCTTCAAAAAGAATGGTCCCACCATACGCCCTCCGAGGATTCCTCCCCATACATTAAGAGACCACCTATGCTGGTGGTTAAGTGTTCTTAAAAATGGGGATTTTGATCACAATAGTAGTGAAAATTATGCCTGTTGACGAAGCCGTTGTTGTGGAAAGTACAATCATCTGAGAACAAAACGTAATCAAAGAAATTTTCATCTTCCCCTGCTTTATCTAGCGCCCACAAACAAAAATCAACTCTTCGACCAAAATCTATTTCCAAAAGCTCTTGATGCAGCTGCACGTGGTATGGATGCAAGTTATGGTTCTTTAAAATGCGCTGTACGCTGGTTTTACTGATTCCGGTTTCTGAATGAATTTTTCGCTGGCTCGTGTGTGGATTTTCAATTACGGATCCAATTACTGAGAACTGATTTTCTTCGTTGCCAGTTACGTACTTTGTGCCTTTTACTTTTTATAACTTACGGATCCATCCTGTAGAAAAACTTCTAATAGTCTTTGGAAAACATTTTGGTTAGGATGATTACGTGTCGGATATTTTTGAGCGTAAACTCTCGAGGCTAATAAACAATTCCGGTCACACTCCCCGAGGACAAAAAATCATGTCAATTCTTTCTTGTTTACTATAAGTTTTCATTTTAAATTCAATACTTCTTAATAAACGAGGATTTTAAAATACTTTGACAGATTAATGGTAGTTAATAAACAAACAAAAACAATCGCTATGCCTTTCATTCATCAGCCACAGCCACCTTCACTAAAATTAAATCTTGTTAAATGGAATTAACATTAACTTTCAACATAAACTCGAATAACTCAGAAACTATTTGAGTTAGGTATGGGACACCCTAATACTGTTCGATAGGTATTCGAAAAGCCTATTGTTTCGTGATGTCAGATATAGGGTGTTCCATTTAAAATAAAAGAGTTTATCACCTTTCAATTTGACTATAATTTAATTCAATTTTTTACTACCCTGTATAACTTTTTAGCACGTTATTGTTTTCATTTATTACCGAAGGCACTACTACTATGATAAGGCATAAAGATTCATACGTCACATAAAGCACTTTAGTTTAATAATTTTTCAAATTTATGTTGTAATTTTATAATTTTTTAAATATCTCAAAATTATTTGAGATAGGTATAGGGCATGTAACATCAACTTACCTTTATTTTAGCTCTACAATCCAAATTCGTTCTCAAATACAGGGTGTTCCATTTAAAAAATGGCAACTTTGGCATTTAACTTTTTTTGACAAACCCTGTATATTAAAAAATATTTTTAAATCATGCCCAAAAGACTCTGCATACACGCACAAAAATCGCCGCAACATATAGATGCGTTCTCATTTGAGAGACCGTGTCGTATAGATTGGACCACCCTGTATATAAAAAATATATTTTGTTTAATTGTATAAAAAAAATTCCTTATTACAATAATTAATGTATACCGTTTTCTAATTTTAATTTCTAATTTGTATTAGTTTATGTATAACATTCATGTCTTATATTAAATAAAAAATTTTTTAGCCTTGATAAAGTCCTACGCATAGGGGGCGAAACGTCGGCGTTGACAACATATTGAGTTGTTATTTCATTCACCTCCACCTAGAAGGGCTCGAAAAGAGCAAACTGTACACAAAATTTATAATCTTGGAGGAATACTCACCTGAAGAAATTTAATTTTTTTTTAAACAGATATTTGTAAAATATAAACAAAATGAAATAAACTTAAGATTATTGTTTTTGTTTTCTAAGGTGTTAAAGGATTGTTGCTTTAATATATATAATTGGTACACCATAATCCTTTATAATTTATATTTTAATTTTTGTACCGGTTTCAATGGCACGTTCCGTCATTATTAAAAATTATTATAAATTATCCAGTAGTAAATTTAAAATATAAATTATAAAGAATTATGGTGTACCAATTATATATATTTTATTATTGTTTTTGTTTACGAAAACGAGATAAATGTTTTTCTTTGGCTTCCATTATAGATGGTTTCAGAACTTTATAAATATTTTTAGAGACTTCAAAATTTAAGATTTTGAATTTATCAATAGTAGGATTATAATTCACGATCTGGAATAAAAGTTCGGTTTTCCATTGTAAACTCTTATTTTCATATTTATTTTTAAAGTGAAATTTCTTAGACATTTTTGAAAATTGCACATTACCATCGACAATTTGTTTTCCTACATTATTATTGTGATCTAAAATTGCCAAGATAGAGCAGATATACATACCACCATACAAAAAATTTATTCTTTTAGGCATGTATTTAAGCCTAAAATTATGATAACTTTCCAAGGAGCTTGTGTGACAATAGTGTAAGGCATGCTTTAAATCGTTTAGAAATTTTTTGTTCATTACCTCGAATTTGAGAATAATAGCAGATATGCCGTTCTGGCAGGCAAAATTAGCAATAGGAACAAAATATACCGTTTATCAATAAAGCTCTACATAATCAAATAAGAAATTTGGGTAGATTTTTACAAGAAACGTACTTGTTACAGTGTCCTGCTTGGCATTTATACCTCACATATAACACCGGACCTTTGCAAATTTGTTTTGTTTCTGTAACTAGTGAATTAAATATGTTACAACATTTAAATAGATTTTTGCATTTCTACTATAACGTACTCAAAGTTTACGTAGTATGATCTTCACCATCGCTACTTTCTTGTGCTTCACTTTCCTGCCGATCTCTTGGTTTGTCATATTCACTGTCACTACTGTCATTATCCGTTAATAAGTCACTGAAGTGTACAGAATCGTCGGAACCTTCACTTTCAAACAGATAATAATATTTGTAAAACGTTTCAGATTCGAGTTCACATTAAACGCCTATATCATCAAATTTTCGTTCTTCTGTTGCTAGATCTACTTCTATCTCACTACTATCTAAAATCTTATTATTTTCTTCTCCCTCTACTTCATCTTGAACTTCACGAATATATTTTTTTCAAATGTTTTTCAAATTCCTCATTTTTATCTCGCTGCTACTAGCCAATGAATTTTTGTCAGCCACAATACCACACAATAAAAGTGAAGGAACAGCGGTTTTCTTCAGTCTTCTTTTAACCTTAAGATTGGGAAATAATTCTTTTATATAACGATGTTCAATATCTTCCGTAAAATGGACGCTACATACTACGCGGTTGGGGTTAGGTCAAAAATGCTTTCTATTTAGTATCTTCGTCACTTTGGAGATAAACAAGAGCATATTTTGGTAGCTTATCATCTAATGTCTCATCCAATAATAGACAGGTCTAGAAAGATTTGAAAAGGTTAAATATCAACTGTAAGAGACCTCTGTGCTTACCAGCTCATATTCAGGATGTAAACTAAATCAATAATTATTTCTCTTCTGTTTCTAACAATTTAAATCCCATCTGTTTAAACACATTACATTTTTATTCAAACAATGTAAGTGATAAAGTAAATGGCGATTTTAACTTTAATGCTATCTCAGTTGAAGAAGTGAGGAGTGTTGTTTTTCACATAACATCAAAGTCTATTGGTCCAGATAATATATCCATACAAATGCTGCAGATTTGTTGCCCCGCCATCTTGCCCATGGTGACTCATGTAATTAATTCTTGTCTAATTGAAGGGTGCTTGCCTCTCAGAGGAAGGAATCTTACGTTATACCTATTCGTAAGTTAAAAAATTGTGGTGAACTAAGGACATTCGTCTTATCAGCATTGTTAATGCAGTATCTAAAGTTCTGAAAAAATAATCAAACCTCAAATACGTGTCTATCTGAATACCTACAACATATTACCTGAAGTCCAATCAGGGTTCAGGCCTAAACATAGCTGTGCTACTGTATTATCTGCTGTAGTTGATGATATTTAACTTTCACTTGATGTTAATCGGAATGTTGTTCTGATTTTGTTAGATTTTTTAAAGGCATTTGACACAATTAGTCATGATTTCTTTTCTGCTATTTTACACTACTACGGTTTCAGCAAAAACACACTTAGTTTCTTCAAACACTATTTACTTAACAGAACCCAAAGAGTAAAACTGAATAACAATCTCTCTGATCCAAATGTCATTCATACTGGTGTACCTCAGGGTTCAATTCTAAAACCTTTGTTATTTACGATTTACACTAGTAACTTATTTTCTTGTCTACAATATTGCAAATATTATCTATACGCTGACGATACTCAGCTGTTATATGAATTTTCCAACGATGAGGTCACTACTGTTCAGTCAAATATTAATACGGATCTGTCTAATTTGATCAACGCGGTTTCTAATCATTCTCTAACTGTTAATCCTAGTAAATCGTCTATTTTGTTATTCTGTTCCAAGCAATCTCGTAAACATCTGCAACATAACCTAACAATTGAAATCAATGGGGAAATTCTCCAGTTTACTAATGTTGCCAAAAACCTTGGCATTCAATTAGACATTAACTTACGTTTTAAAGAACATGTTACGCAGATCATTAGTAAGTTGTATGGTGCGCTAAGAGTTTTTTATCCGTATAGTTACCTAATGTCTACACGGACACGTAAATATTTATGTGGCGCCCTGGTTTTGAGTAAGTTTAACTTCTGTGTGTATGGTCCTTGTATAGATGAGCACTTATCCCTAAGAATTCAAAATGTACAAAACTCGTGTATTCGTATTGTCTATGGTCTACGTCGACGTCATCGTGTGTCGCCATATCTGATTTCAGCAGCATGGTTAAATATGTTGAGTAGGCGCAAGCTTCACTTTGCATCGTTCTTTCACAAAATCTATACCTTTAGATCTCCTCCGTACTTGGCCAAGAGGCTTCGATTCCGCACGGATGTACATCATTTGAATCTTAGGCATCGTGGACTTTTAACCGTACCCAGATATTTTAAATCATTATTCAAAAGAAGTTTTTCATACAATATAGCACATATTTATAACAATATTCCTTTAATGATTAAGTCTTCATCCATGTACGGTTTCAAAATAAAATACAAAATATATTTGCATTATTCTTCTGGCGACTAAATATGCGATGAATGTTGGGGTCTTTCTGTGTCTCTCAAAGTTGCTAAGGTCATAAATTACAATTAAAATCAAATTTAATTTGACAATTGTATATTTTGAATTTATTATATTATACGTTCTGTCAGCGGCTGGTACTGCAAGTTAACTTAACTTAAAGTATGGGGCTCTAGGAGGACTGATTCTCCCTTTTCTGGATGAATCAATAGAGTTCCGGTTGAAAAGCATTTTTGTTATTATTACTTTCAATGTATTGAACATGTTAAGAATTGTAAATTGCTTTTCAATAAATGTATTATTATTATTATTATTATTATTATTTATTCTCATTTTCCACGTTTTGTATCAATGAGGTTCCTAGTCTTTTCTTGAAAAATTATGTAAATAAATAGAAGGAGTTTTAAGACTGTTTTATTATTGCACAATTACCACGACTTGATACAGCTGACTTGCTACCGTTCCCGCTTATGCAATCGCCTGCAACCTTCCTAGTCTCGTGTCCGTATGACATCATGCGCTGCTTCAGCCGATATTGAAAAGCATGTTTGATGGAAAATATTGAGCCTAGTAACATGCGGTTTTCACAATTGTTCGTAGGTTTTTTTATTATTTGTTTTTAAACAAGTTTGCTTCACACCCCATTTAATAAGGTAAAACAATTGGGTGTTTTCATTAAATTTATATTTAAGATAATTATAGTTTATTGTTTAGTCATAAACGTAAAAGGAAATCTCAGTACCACAAAAAATATATAAAGTGTTCAGAATTAAATATTTTCATTTTTAAGATATCCAAAACATAGTCTATTAAAATCATTTTTTAAACGCGTTGCCATTGGTTGTGACGTCAACACTCCTATAAATGGTGGTTATTTTACGTTTTACGCTTGATTCAGTGGTCATCTTTGTGTTTATTGGAATTAAAAGTTGGTGTTTATAATTGTATGATATCGGAAGAGTTTGTAAAGACCTGTTTGAACAACCTGGCCTAGATGATCTTAATTTATTACGAAATAAATTAATGTGTGAGAAGCATTTTGAATCTAGTAGTTTTCGAGATCCTTCCGCTGCGAAGAAGAAACTTAATATTACTGCAGTTCCTAAGAAGTTTGTTTCGGGTAAGTAATAATTTTTGTTCAGCAATGACAACTTGCTAATACTTATTGGTAGCGGTCTGGTAGGTACCCAGTGGTGAGAAGTATCTTAACGTTCTCAAAACTCAATTTTTTTACATAACACTTTTAACCACTTTCATGTCTTCAATCTTCTCACCACTACTGGTATCGCAAAGTACAAATTACAAAATCAATTTCAAGAAATACTTTCATTTTTTATTAAAAATTTTGCCAATACATAAATAAAGTTCTTTTAAAAAGCCCAAATTTCAAGAAATACAATTATTTGCTTTGATTGCAGATGAACCTAAACAGGATACATCGAAGTCTTTGCGATTAGAAAGAAATCCTACTCAGAAATCACCAGAAGTTCTGACAGTTTATAAATCTGATAATGTGCGAACTTATGAAAATATATTTTCTAGCGGAAAGTATTTGCAACGTAATTACAACTATTTTCTGTCAGCCAATAAGAAAAAAATTGAGAACAACGCCGATTCAGTTAGTGATGCCTCCTTTGTGAATGTTCTTCAAAAAGTAACAATCAGTGCAAGTATAAGTTCTGATAAACCTATACAGACAACCGTTTCTTTTAAAATTAAAAAAGTTAAAAAATAAATTGAATAGTCAAAAGTGTGAAATATTTAGATTGAAGCGCAAACTTCAAAACAGCACAATTTCGGGTCTTTTAAAAAACAAGAAACCGGCTTTGCAGACATTTATTAATATGCAATGTTTTCATCGAACACGAACTCCATGGAAGGATTCAGAAAAACAACTGGCATTATCATTGTATTATAAATCGCCTACCGCTTACAAATTTATGTTGAACCATTTAGGATTTGTTTTGCCAGCAATTTCAACAATCAAGTCGTGGTTGAAAATTGTTAATTTAAGATCGGGGACAAATAATGTTCTTATATAAAAATTAAAAAAAAAATTTGAAGGAATGACAGACAAAGAAAAGCAGTGCGTGGTAATGTGTAACGAAATTACTTTAAAACGAAATTTAAATTATAACCAATATTGGGACTACGTCGAAGGATATCAAGATTTAGGGGAATTAGGACGTAAACCGTTTTTAAGTAACCATGGATTGGTTTTTTATTTGAGAGGAATATTGTATAATTGGAAAATTCCATTTTGTTATTTTCTCAGTAGTGGTTCAGTTAAAAGCAAAATAGTATGTACTCTTATAAAGCAAGTGATGCATAAGTTGTTTCAAATTGGATTGAAACCTCGAGCGTTAGTTTGCGACCAAGGGTCTAATAACAGAAGTGCTCTATCTTGTCTAGGCGTCACAAAAGAAAATCCAACAATTCAAATCGACAATAACAAAATATATGTAGCGTATGATCCTCCTCATTTACTAAAAGCTTAAGGAACAATGTCATGAACAGCAAACTGGAAATAGTCGTCAACAATAAAAAATTCAGTGGACCGATTTTGTCAACACTTTTTATATTGATCAGTATAGCAGTGTAGCAAGATCCATGTTAAAAATTACGGACAAACATATTAACCCATCAAATTTTCAAAAGATGCGTGTTAAATACGCCGCTCAAGTATTTAGCAATTCTGTATCTGCAGCAATTAGCAGTGCTGTGATGACGGGTCAATTAACAAGTAATACGGCGTTAGATACTGCATCTTTTTTAAAACAATTAACAACATTTTTGACTGTTTAAATAGTTTTTCAGTAAATGATCCGAATCCCTACAAGCGTGGTCTTTCAGTTTTTAAAGACATGCCATGCGAAACGTTGAAACGTTCTGTACAATACTTCAATTCCATCAAGTTTTATGAGAACGGTGTAGAAAGAAAAAATATATATTGTATCGCAGGTTTCCAATGGACTATAAATTCAATTTTAAGTCTGTGGGAGGACTTAAAGGGAGAAGGAACTTTGTACTTTTTAACGTCACGAATAAATCAAGATCCTCTAGAAAATGCTTTTCAATGATTCGTGCTAGAGGAGGTTATAATGCCCAACCGTCTGCCCGCGAATTTAGGCTTGCATTACAACATAACATGCACATTCGCTTGCAAATACCAATAAAACAAGGGAATTGTGAAAAGATAACGACGAGATACTATATGGTATAGATGAACAATTTAACACTAACTATGAGGAAGAGGATAACAAAATTGGGACAAATGAAAGTGTAGAAAATAATGAAACAAAGAGATCGTCTAGAACCTGTCTGGAGAACAAAATCAATGAAGACAATGTCGTAATTAATAGTTCTTTAGAATCTTGTTCAGTGTCGTATGTTGCGGGTTATTTAAGTCACTACATATATAAAAAGTACATTGTAATACGTGTAAGGAAATGCTAACAGTTAACGACTCAAGTGTTTTCAATGTGAACGAATCATTAATTCTATATAAAGATTACAGCAAATCTGATGGAATTAAATACTTACACAGACCATCACCCGAATTCTCAAAATTTGTGTTTTTTTATTGAAACTTTTTACTGAAGAATTTCATCTTTTTAAAACAGATTATGGTTTATTGGAAAAAATTAAACTCCG
This sequence comes from Abscondita cerata, assembly GCA_030710515.1. Lineage (NCBI taxonomy): Eukaryota > Metazoa > Arthropoda > Insecta > Coleoptera > Lampyridae > Abscondita > Abscondita cerata. The sequence continues at coordinate 106,364 of JALBCR010000014.1, forward strand.
TATAAAAAAATGTCTCAACAGCAGTGTGAATTCATGGTTCAGAGAATGCGACACTCATAAACTGTTAATTATCGATCAGTTGGTTAAAATAAAACTATATCGAACCTTAAAGTGGGAGGCTAATAAACATATTTCTAATAGCTATAATTACAGTGATGTCACAAAACCACACCGTAAAATAAGAATATTATCTGCATAAATAAGTGTAAATGTTTGGATATGTTTTATGTATAGCATTGTATTAGGTACGTTATTATTTATGTGTAAATTGTTTGTAAATTATTACTATTATTTTAGATCAGTTGGAATTGTAATTTTTGAAACAATGTTTATAATTAATGAGCTATTTTACTTTAATTAAACTATTTTAATTCGAAACCATGATATTTTGATACAGTTTCAAAGAGTAAAATCCTAACTTTTTATCTCTACTAACAGATAACAAAGTGTCACTTTTCGTAAATTATTTTTTTCCCTCGGGAGAAAAGTGAGTACTATTTTTAACACCAAATTTCCCTCAATAATTTTCTAATTCTATTGTAATATGATTTTTCAATATTAAATCGTCATTTATTTCGTCACAGAAAAGAATAGTGTATTTATACACGTATTATCCGCACCGCGTCGGGAGACAACACACCTCAAGCTAAAATCTAGTACTTTTATTTTTAGAAGTAATAGGAATAGGTTTTATTACCAAGTGAATTTAAATTTGAAGGTCTAGTGGAACCCACTTTCCTAAAAAACACGGTAACTTGTTGCCTTTTGAATTGAAAAATTTGAAACCAATTTTTATTTAAAATCCTTTTCAACTGAACACGTAAAAACAAGTAGATACAAAAACCAATAATTTTGCGTTTCTGAACTCTAGTGGTATTTCTCCCAGTATGTTCTACTTTATTCCTAACGAAGTTATTAAATGACAAACAAATGTCAACATTATTATTTGCAAGTTAAAAAATAAAGTGCAAGCATAATTTGTAAAATAATTGTTTCTTATTTATCTAACACCGACCAAACCAAACTGTTTTAACAAATAACGCTTCGCATGTATTTTAGTAAATTATTAAAAAAAACATTGTCATTAAAATCCAAGATATGTATCATCAATGGTATTATTCATAAATGAAAAATTCGTCACTTTTAATTATTAGTTAATACGTTTACTAAATATTTGAAAACGTTGCAACATTGTATTGACAAAAGTAAATTTTACGGATTGTATGTTGCGCCATTTTACAACGGTGGAATAAATTGAACTATTCTATTTCAAGAATCGTACACATTATAACTTAGCGCTTCAGTACAGGTGAAAAAAGTAAACAAAAACGCAACCCAGCATGCATATGTGAATTGCATCCGTGATACAAGCAAATACAAGCGGTTGACTATCTTTACCAATATTTCAATCAACGGCAATACCTTGCCTAACCATGTGTATATTAATCAAGTCTCGTTCAACGTAGAGCCTTTTGTTTATCCTGTTATTCAGTGTAGTAACTGCTTAAGGTATGGTCATATGTATCAACATTGTAAAGGTAAACAACGATGCAACAAATGTGAGGAATCACACGATAGCACCGTCGAATGTTCTGTTAAATGCATCTACTGCAAATCTGTTGTTCACACGACAACATCAAAAATATGTCCCGAATATAGTAATCAAAGAAACTATGGCAATTTTAAACATATCCTTCTCCGAAGCAAAAAATCTACAACTAAATACGTCATATTCTAATATTCTTACTACTCAAAACCGTTGTCAATTATTAACCAATCTTGAAGAATACCCACCTTTACCCACCAGAACCTTCGAATTTGATTTAAATAAACCTAAAAAAGTAAATAAAATATCATTTTTTCAACCAAACCCTGCAGTAAATGACCGCATTAAGAAAAGAAAAGTAATAAGTCCTATAGATAACGAAGCCCCATTATTTAACAATACAGAACATTCTCCGCATACATATTGAGTGTTACCAAACCCATATCGAGATGATTTTAGGGCTTATAAACAGAAATTGATTGAAAATATTACTGAGTTTACAAACCAACTTGTTTCTAAATTAACTAACCAAGAGCTCGTAAATTTAACAGACATAAATAAAGATATTAAAACGCAGATTTCTAATTACATTAATAACCTTCCTCTTAATACTTAATTCCCTCATGGCTAATACAACAAAAAATACCGTTAAAATCGTACAATGGAATTTTAGGTCATTGATTGCAAATAAACACAGTTTTCAAAAAATGTTACTAGATCAAAATATTGATTATGTACTTATTTCAGAAACCTGGTTAAACGCTAAAATCAATTTTACTTTTTATGGTTACAATATCCTACAAAACGACACAAGTGATGGTAAAGGAGGTGTTGCAATATTAAAGTTTGAACCCATACTATTTAAAAAGGCTGACTTTGGTAATCTGGAACTATGTGGTGTTAAAGTATTAATTAATAAGATGTGGTATCATTTTGTGTCTGTATACCGAGCACCAATAAAAGATGTCCTGTTAGGTGACCTCATAAAATTGTTCTCGATGTTTCAGAATGTGATTATAGGTGGTGATTTTAATGCTCACCATGGTATTTGGGGTTCGGTTAATTCTACCAAAGAAGGTTTAACGGTAACCGAAGCAATCGACAGTACACAATTAGTAATTTTAAACACAGGCTTAGCTACTAGGCTCGTCCCTAGCCATATTTCCAAATCATGCGTAGATATTACTTTCGCCTCACATAGTCTTGCTGCACATACAACTTCGGTTGTGGACAATGATACACACGGTTAAGTAAAATTATTTACCCAGTCAGAAAATGGAGAGTAAAATCTGCTAATTGGTATTTGTTTGAGAATCTTTTAGAAAATTGTTTCCCCCCTAAAGAAAACCTTTACAACCTACAAGATAAAGTAAATTTTTTTGTCGATAATGTAAATAGTGTTGCTTCTAATACTATCAAAATTAATAAGCCATTTATACCAAATAAACAAAAAAATGCTCCTTGGTGGAATAAAGAATGCCACGAATATCTCAATAAAATAAAGGCGACTTTGCAAAGTATAAAAGCAAGCCAATAAAACAATTTTATTCAATGTAAAAAGCTTTCCGCTGCTTGTAAACTTTTATTTAAAACTAAAGCTAGAAGACAATGGAATACTTATTGCAATAATCTGAATAAAAACGTTCCGATTAGCAGTGTATGGCAAAATATAAAGAAACTAAAAAAGGGTAGGACTTCAGTTACCGGTATTTCAGAAGAATTGTCAGAAGAAATATTAATCGGTTTAACACCACCGTAGTATACAACTTTTCACAATCAAATGAAGATACAAATAACGACACACTTCTTTTATCAAAAAAATTTTCAATCGACGAACTCGAAAAAGCTATAAAGAAAAATACCAACACATCTCCTGGACCCGATAATATATGTTATCCAATGCTAGCTAATTTAGGTCCTCAAGCTAAAATTTTTTTATTACATCTCTTTATGATATATTCCACAATGGTTTAAGAATAGTTATGCCGTTGTTTTTCATAAATTAGGTAAAGATCGGAGTTTAAGTAGCAATTATAGGCCAATATAATTGTCTTCATGTGTTACAAAAACATTTGAAAGCCTAATCACATTTAAACTGGACTATTGGCTACTTAATAACAAATTAATTCCTGCTAATCTATATGGTTTTAAACCAGGTTTTGGGTCAATAGATGGAACAGCACATCTTGTCATGCATCTTCAACAAAATCTCACCAACAATCACTGCATAGGGGCCATATTTGTAGATATCGCAAACGCATATGAAAACGTTAATCTAGGCATACTGACACACAAACTCTTTTCTCTAAACCTTCCTAAATCCGCAGTTAAGACAATTATTAATTTATTTACCCATAGAGAAATCTCAATAAAGAACAATAATAACGTAATAGGTTCTAGAGGTCTACCTCAGGGATCAGTATTGAGTCCTCTCTTGTTTAACTTATACACAATAGATTTACATCAGATCATACAGAATGATACAACTTTGATACAATACGCAGATGACATCGTAGCATACACATGTCGTTTATCACAACAAGAATGTAAAGAGCGTCTACAATTAGTCAGTAAGGATTTAGATAGCTGGTGTTTCCATAATGGCCTTAACATATCAAGTACCAAATTGGCTGTTATGTTTTTCACGCGCAAAAGAATACCACGACAAACCAACATTATCTTAAATAAAATTTCGTTTCCTGTAGTTCAAACCTTTAAATATTTGGGACTAATACTAGACACCAAATTGTTATGGAGAGATTTTGTTGTTCATATTACTAATAAAACAAAAAAAAGCATACATCTGCTAAAACACATTTGTAAATTTGCCTGGGGTTCAAATCAGGAGATGCTCTTTTTTTCTATAAAACATATATAAGAAGTATGAATGCAGTTTATACGGTTCAGCTTGCAACACCCACCTGCAGAAAGTAGATAAATTCCTATATAAAGCTGTCAAAATATGTCTCGGAATGATGTAATGTTCACCAAATCAAGCTTGCTTAGTTAAAACACAAACGCAATAATTCCCAATTATTTAAAAAATCTATGATATTTTCATTCTGAATTTAACCGAAAAATATTGGACAAAAAAAAACGACCCTGCTCTGGCCAAAGCGATGGAATTTTGCCAGGATCTTAAACTTACTAATAGTGAATTTTATTATGAACCGGCCATTTTTCAGTTGGAATATAATGTTTTGTTCAGATCACCCACTATCTCCATACCTTATTACCCATTTGGGATTAGTTCCAATATAATATTTGGGAGGCATTAAATACACTTCCTGCTAATTCAATACACATTTTCACTGACGGATCTAAATCTTCATCCTCTGTAACAAGCGCGTTTTATGTTCCTGCATTTAATTACAAATATTCAATTTGTCTTCATCCCGCTTTGAGTATTTTTTCAGCTGAAGCTGCTGTAATCCTTTATGCTATTAAATGGGTATTGAATCGACATTTAAAATCAGACACAATCTGTTTTAAATTGTATAAAATATTTTAAGTTCAATACTTCCTTGTATCCGAATCCATTTATAGCGAATATTGTGAACCTTTTGTGTCCCATGGCATCCCAAAATATCTTCATATCCTTTGTGTGTGTAAAAGCACACAGTAACATTGAAGGTAATATCTTGGTGGATCGGATTGCAAGGGACGTAGTTCAAGTTGTGGATGTGGATGCGAATTGTCTTGTTACCAACGACCTTACGCAATATATTAAAAAAATGTGTCGGTGCAACGGGAAACACAATGGAAGCAATACGGTATTAAATCCCAAACGGCGTACTTCTCTATTCATCATAACATCCCACATAAACATTGGTATCAAAAAAACCTTAATTATAGCAGAAAGTTTATATCTACTATTAGCAGTGGAAAATTTCCTGCTCATTTGTTTAAAATTGGCGTTAAAGATAATCCCTTTTGTAATTGTGGAGAAAGGGGAGATATTAATCACTTACTTTTTAATTGTGAAGAGCTGACACATTTTAGTGACCTTTTTTTTGGGATTTTAACTAAAAGTAATATACCCTTACCGGTGTGGTTGCCCGATAATTTAATAATTAACGAAAGTCACATTCACTTGTTGCATGAATTGTTCAAATATTGCATGGCTATAAAAATAAACATTTAAATAATTAATTAAATTATTCGTGATTAATATCCTTAAAGGTCAGGTCAAAAAAAAACACTCTACATTTAAAAAAAAGAATTTCATACAGAATTTAGTTGTCTTTCATTTTAGAGTTTACACATACTACGAGGATGTATTGATATCTAGTTAGCCTAGACCAGTTCCTTGCATAAACAATATATTGCGTTACCATAGCAACGAACAATAACTTATTAGAAGTGTCAGTGTAAAGTTTGACGTCAAAAATAGTAAACCAGAGTCACGCAATAAATTAAATGAAAAAAGATGTCCACCGAAATTGTGAAAATCAAAAAATTGGAGTATCGAGCCATCACAAAGTACCTGTATTTAAAAGGGTTAAGAGGTAAGCAGATTTACAAAGATATGCTTAATACCCTTGGTGATCAATGTCCTTCGTATGCGACCGTCAAAAATTGGAATGCAAGCTTCAAAAGAGGTAAATTTTCCATTGAAGATGATGACCGATCGGGAAGGCCAGTTTCTGTGTCAGTCCCCGAAAATATCGATGCAGTTAATGATTTTATCAGACCGTCAAATTGGGCTAAAACGGATATCTGAAGCACTGAATATTTCATACGAACGCGTTCATCATATTGTTCACGTCAATTTGGACATGAGAAAAATTGCTGAAGAATGGATCCTCAAATGTTTGAATGTTGACCGAAAGCGTGCAAGGGTAAAAGCATCGCGTTTGATCTGTGCTCGATTTGAAAACGATGTAGACTTCTTAAACCGAATTGTTACTATGGATGAGACTTGGGTACATTTCTACGATTCAGAAACAAAGCAACAATCGATGGAATTGCGACACTCTGGTTCTCCAAGACCTAAGAAGTTTTGTGTCCAAAAATGTGCTGGAAAAGTTCTTGCTTTAGTTATTTGGGATTGCCATGGAGTAATCATGATTGATTTTTTGGATAAGGGTAGAACAATAACTGGAGATTACTATTCGACATTACTGACTACTCTACGGGAAAATATTAAAGAGAAAAGACGCGGAAAGCTATCCAAAGGTGTTTTGTTTTTGCAGGACAACACCCCTGCACACAAATCTCATGTTGCTATGCAAAAAATTCGTGATTTAGGGTTTGAATTACTAGAACACCCCCTTTATTGACCCGATTTGTCTCCGTCCGACTATCACCTCTTTCCTCAACTGAAAAAAAGTTTAAAAGGTCGTACATTTTCTTCCAACAAGGATGTAATAAAAGCTGTGGAGGTCTGGTTTGCAGAGCAAGAAGGAACATTTTTTTTGAAAGGTCTAGAGACGTTGCAGGTTCGCTGTAATAAATGTATCCAATTAAGAGAAGAATATGTTGAGTATTAAAATATTTTGACATTGAAATTTTGTTTGGTTCTATAGTAGGTTAAGAATTTTTCAATATATCCTCGTATACGTAGTAACAAAAAACGTGCAAATAAGACACAGTGATTTAAAGTAAAATTTCCTTGTTATCTTTGCATTTATTGATCGTACAAAACTTATGATTAATAACGTGTCAAAAAAGTCCTTCTATTTTTCTTTTACGTATAATATGTAAAATTTCAACTAGTGTTCGTCGTGAAATAGAATAAAGTGTGCGAACGTGAAGTAAAATTTTAAATTAAAAATAATTTCATATTCGATAAATGTGAATTTTGGAACTTACGCAAGAAAATTTCTCGTTTTATATGACAATTTACTTAATTAAGTGACAGAGTTTTTCGTTTTTTTTAATTTCTCTCTAAAACTTGCAAGTATTTTATTAATTGCAATGTCAGTCAAAAAATAATCTGCTTCAAGATCATTTTATTTACTTGTGAAATGTGTAATTTTTAATAAAACGAACATGTAATTCTTGTTAATTTTTGTGTTCTTACATTTTGTGAATTAAGGTGATGAATTGTTTTGTAAAAAGTGCATAGCGATTTAACAGAATAATTATTTATCACACACAATCGTGAACATGTTTGCATTCTTAGATAAATTCTCCAACAGGTCGTACAATAAGTTCTTGGATCTAAAACAAAGTATAAAATCTAAAATCGCTCTAGGAAAAAGTTTGGTACGTACTTGTACGCTAGGTGGTGTAGATAATATATACATCGCAGCTTCGGCAATATCCTCAGGTTGCAGAAACGGCATTGAGCTGAACTGTTCAATATCTACAGGACGATGATTACGAAACAGATCCGTCAACGTTACCCCCGGACTAATTTGCTATAATTTTGTTTGCATTACACCACCTATTATCGTTTTAAATTTAACTTACCGTTATTCTAATTTTTGATTTCTCGTGACGCAGTTCATATCGTAACGTGTCGCTTAATGCAAGAACAGCATGTTTTGACGCCGCATATAAGTTTACGTAATAATCTTTTGATGGCAAATCAAAAACGTAACGACCGGCTATGCTGCTAATGTGTATTATAAGACCATCGATGTTATGAGCTTTCATTGATTTAATCGCTTCTCTAGTAAAAATTGATAATCCAATGCAATTGGTCGACATAACTTGTTTCCAAACTTCGATATCTCCATCTAAAATAATTCATTGCATTGATCTTGTAACATTATTTTTTCCTTAACTATACTACAATATATTATTTAAAATGAAAGCTGTGCTAAATAACGCTTTAATGTGTAATTCTAATTTTAATTAAAATCGGAATTACGTATTACCTTCAATTGTAGTAGAACCATTGTTTATACCGGCGTTGTTAATCAAAATTGAAACACCAACACATAAAGTGTTTTCAACATAATCAAATACACTCAATATTTGCTCTTCGTCCATTACATCGCATTGAAGCGGATAGAGTTTTGTATCTTCGGTAGAAACAGTTTCGCTTAATGCATCCAGCAATTCTTTTCTCCTTCCTATACCAACCACCTGTGAGATTGACAAAATTTAATACAATTGTAAAACGCAAAAAATTGTTCTTACGTTTATTCCGGATTCTACAAACTTTTTAGCAATTGCTGCACCCATACCGGAACTTGCACCAGTTACAATTGCAGTTGCACCTACCCATTGTTCCATGTTGTTGTAAACGATTGTAATGAAAACGATTTTATGTAGACTATAAAATCGAAAATGCGCGAATAACTTATGATTTCTGACGTCTATCAAATAATTAATAAATGAGTGACCTACATTAACTGACCTTAAAGGTAGTTGTATATTTAATGAACAAAAACTGTTACTGCCAGAATAAGCTATAGATTTTGTTTGCCTGAATCAAAATATAAATTCAAACAAAAATTGGAAAAGTTAATAGATAATTTAAGATTGTCATACGAAAAAGTTTGTTTATGTATTTAAAAATATAAATTTGATTTACGATTGTCTTTTACATATTATAAAATTAAATAATTCTAAAAAGATCATAAGTGAAAATTGTGTCTGTATGTGTTTATAAAATGTTCGAGGGATACGTTTTCTAAAATACATTGTTTTCGCAATCAGGTTGAAAGTTGAATCATTCGCACCTCATTTGAGAGAGGAAAGTTGTACTTTTCATACCTAGGGAGGAAAAGTACATTCCAAAGCACACATGATCCGCGGTAAATTTAAAAGGATATTAAACTAAAAATTGGCAGTAGTAGTACAAGTTAGTAACATAACCTTAAAAAATTATAGTATTGAAATTGTAAGTACATTTTGTTAATGTTTTGAAAAGCTTTTACAGAAGGCAATTAACATTTGTATTGTGAATTCCGAAGGCAGAAATATTATTAGAGGCGTTATCGAGTCCTTTGATAAACAAAACTGCTGGGATATACACTTTTCCCTTAGAAAAATCAACTGAAATGCAATTGTAGCAATTGATAAATTAAGAGCATTTATAAAACGAACCTGGAAAAAAGAAGCCATAAGGATCTTCGTCGAAGAAGAGAAAACTAGAGGTTCAAATAAAATAACTCTTGACACTTGTGACTTAGGCATACCTTTGAAAAATATTTATTCCAAATTAGTCTCAACGACAAATTATTAATGGAATGCAATCACGTTATTGCGTTATTAATACAATTAATAAGAGAAAACAATGATATTTGTAGGTGACAACTAGACGATTATTACCGTATGTGCCTATTACATATTTAGATGAAAAGTTTAGATGATTGTCAACATACGTTAACCATTTAGTTGAAGAAATATGGCATCGAGATTGGATAAAGAGTAGGAAACTTATTGTTAATCCCCTGTAAATGTTGGATCATCGAATGGAAATCTTAATGTGAATGTGATTAATCATTAATTTTCATTATAGTTTATAAACAGGAGCTTTTAAAGAAATTTTAATTCTTCATTTTATGTTATAGTGATATTATAGTAAATTGAAAACTACAAAATTGAAATTGTTAATGAGGAAAGCATAATACTTTATTTTTTTAAATCTGGTTTGCAAATACTGAACCTAACCTACAAAACTTAAATATCTTCTTAGAAACGTAAAGGTAAACAACGAAATTAAACAATAACAAATAACTAGGTGCAAGAGATTACATTACTGATTTAGAAAAAAGTTGAAGGTGCAGTTTGTCGAATTTTCTACGCTAATTCCTGTTTTAGACTTTTAACCTGGTAAATTAAATTCTGCGTTGCTCGTTGTAGCAGAAACTTGTGATGTATCAACAGTAAATGCTGAATTTGTGGATGTACTGGTACATGGTTCAAGTTGGAATTCAGCTGTCGTCTGAATAATTTTTTGTAATTTTCTATCAGATTCTATGGAGTGTTTCACATAACTTTCAGCGATGTTAGAAGATCGCCAAGCTCCGTAACATTTCAAGTCGATAACTCCACCACCTTGTAATGCAAGTGCAGTGGCAGAGGTTCTGCGAAAACAATGACCGGTATACAGATGAGAGTTTTCTAAGTTTAAAAATTCTGCAATTTTTTAGGCATACTACCAAGAGTATTATGCACAATTAGTTGCTTTGTAACTTGTCCCTTACGAACACTTAGGAATAAACGTAATTGGTCCGAAGGTCTCATAAAAAGGTGTTTCTTTGTAATATCAATCCAGTTTCGTTCAACGATTATATATTTTCTGGAAATTCTAGTTTTTGTTTATAGAATATTTACCACAATAATGTCATCTTTTACCTCTAAGTCACGGATAGACATCTTAGTTAATTCGTCGGTTCTACAAACTCCTGCAACGCTTATGATTAGAGTAATCTAAAATTACATTATAGGCATATAAAAGTAATATATAATAACTGTTTAGTAGTATTGTTTGTAATAATTGTTTGACGTACATTTACTTACTTTTAGGGCACTAAATTCGGACCCTCTCGCTTCTGTGAGAAAACGATTCACTTCATTAATATCGAGCACTGCAAATTTTTTAGGAACATATCTTACGTTCTGTCGTTTTAAAAACGACAATAGTTTTGGGTATTTTGAAATATCAATATTACCTCTTCAATTCAATGCTGCTTTCACCATGGAATAAATTGACCAAAGTGTCTTCGAAATAAACTAACACCACGTTTGCACTAACTTTTGTTACGTTTTTGGTACTACACCATTGCTTAAAGACATTATATGCTTTATTATATCGGTTTCTTGATTTTTTAGATAATCAATTACCAACAGGGGCAAGTGCAGCAGAACGAATTTCCGGTGGTATGCATGGCAGATCATTAGTATCATCTGTATATTTCGACATTTTTGTACTACGATAAATCATTAATTGAAAATATGATTAAACTTTATGAATTAATCAGTTATATAATTTGTAAAAACGACAACGAATTGACAGTTTTATAAAATATTTCAGAATCTACTATTAATTTAGTTTGCAAAAAACAAAATCCTTATTTAGTAATTCCATTTTGCAATTTATACTTCAAATTATGTTGAATGAAACTGACTACAAAAAAAATTTTATTTAAACTGTGGTAAAAACTGTTATTGCAGAACTTTGGCACTTGCCCGCGGTCTGCAATATATCACTTCTTACCTCAGGATGTTTTGACACACAGAAGTTTTGGCGCCAATACGTTTTGTCGCGGGAGTATCTTGGCGCCGACCCATTCTCATTAACAACATAATTGTTTGCATGTGATTCTACACGTTCATAAATATCGGGGCGATGCAGAGTCTTATTACAAAATTTGTAGGTGTATTATAAGTACCAACAAACGGATTAAGTGGCAAGTGGAACTTGCAGTATGCATCTGTAATTCTCCTAGAAGTCATGATTATTTATTTACTTATTTATTTCTTACTGTGTTAGAAATTTGTTTGAAAATTCAAATTATCTATCATCTGTCATAAATAGAAAAATAAATTTTAAATAAATTTATATTTTATTTCTAAGGAATGACTTTTTCGCCATTATTATTGAATTTCACAAAACGAAAATTTTAATACCTCTTTTTTTCATTTTGTCCGACGAATTAGAGTTAGTACGTTACAATGAAGCAAAAAAAATTTAGTTCTACGGCTGTTTGTATGTAAACAAAATATCAAGAAATCCACCCGTTCGGTTTTTTATGAAACTTTGTACATAGACTTTATTTATAATTCTGTAGATCTGATTAAATGTTGAGCATGTAGCCAAAAGGGCGGTTAACTTTTTAAAATAAATTTAAAATTATTCATTTTACAAATTTTGTTTTAAATAAAAGTTCTTTATAATTTGGTTACTCACAACTTTTATTTACACTAGTTTTTGACCCGATAAGTACTTACTGAAATATAACAATCAAGTGACAATAATTGTTCTAACAATTTGAGTTGAGGAAAAAAAGTTGTCATAAATTCTATTGTCTCTAGTTTTTGTTTGAACTATTTTTATTTTCGCTTAACGGCAATGTAGAGTTCTGCGGTAAACGCTTGTTTTTATATTCAACACTTTTCCTTGTTAAATTAACAAAAATGTATAAATTAAAAGAAAGTAACTTTACATTTGAGTACATAAAATTTGCAAACGTGTCCTGGCCAATGGTTTGGTCAAGATGTCTGCTTGGCCATGCGTCGAAACTTGTTGAATTCTAAGCGTTCTTTTCGTTATTTTTACAAATGAAAAAATACTTAATGGCAATGTGTTAAATTCGCTTGTGAAATTCAGAATTGAGAGCTAGTTTCACTGCTGCTACATTATAAACTTGTAAAATAGGTACAATCATGAAATTTAAAGCTTGGACACCACAATTTCTGTAAACAAAAGTTTGCACATTGTGAAGCGGGCTTAAGGTTATCATTTACAATTCTAACAGCAGGTAGTCTCAGCAGGGGTTATCTTATAGAAGGACTGTAGAATGAATCATTACACTAAGCACGTTTTAGAAAATAGGTAATTTACGTTGCTTACTTAATTTTTTCTTTAAAGAATATATTTGAAGGTATCGCTAATTAAACACCATAGCTCGATTAATTATCGAATCAAAATTTTGTTTAGGAAATGTTTACAAAATAAAATTAGAAATAATTTTGATTTAAAAACGTCTACAAGCAATAACTTTTAAATTAAATCAAAAAACTAAACATGGTTATTTGGGTTGACTGATTATTACTTATTTTTAAATAAATCTAACCTACTAATTATTGTAAGTTATTAAAAAAAAATCATTAAACTCTCTATTCATAATATTTAGTCCTTACAAAATGTATATTTTATGACGTTTCATTTTTTTCTGTAGTTAATATAAAAAGTGAAAATAAAAACTAAGGCAATTCTTATTGTCAACGTATATATTTAGTTTTTTGACAAGAATTTATTACATAATTATAATTAAGATACCAAGTTATAGTTTAAAATTAAATGAAAACGTTTTTTTTTAAATAAAGGTATTACTATATAAATAAATATAAGAAATCAATAATGGGTGTGACCTCCATTATTATTGATACATTCTTGGAGGCGTCTGCTCATTGACGCTATCAAGGTATCAATATAATTAATATTAATCGTTTCCCATGCGGTATCAATGGCTGCAATTAGTGCATTACGGTTTACTGGTATAAAATTTGGCCCTTGTTGTCTAACAGTAAGTATTTGAGCCCAAACATTTTTGATAATGTTAAAATCTGGGCTTTTGCTGGCCAGGGTAACAGCTCCAAGTTATTTTCTAGTATCCAATTGCGCACAACCTGCGAAGTATGAATAGGGGCGTTGTCCTTTAACAACAAAAATACATTATGAAAATGTTAATTCAACAGATCCCCGAACTATTTTTTGGAGAAAGTATAGTGAAATAAGAATACTTACTTGTTGGAAAATATAATCTTCGTCTGGATAAAACACTTCGACTGAAGGTTTCATAATAGTTTACAAAATATCTAAATACGCAGCAGAATCAAGACGTCCATCGATAGCCCAACAAACTCCTGGACCCCGCGCGCTAACCCAACCCCACACATTCACAGAAAAATAACCACTTCGTTTTTTAGGACATATGTGATTATTTTCGTAACGAGTTCCTTCCATTCTAAAAACTTTTAGTGGTCCATCGTTGCGGCTATTGAACGTTTTTTCGTCGCTAAAAATCACTCGATTCCAAAATTCCAAAGGTTCGTTCACATATCGCCTTGCAAATTCCAGACGACGTCTCATATTTTCGTCACTGAGAACTTCTTTCGCAGCAGCATTATACTTCTTTATTCCCATCTCCTTTAATCTTTTTTGTGCAGTTATACGGCATCCAGGAAAATGTGTATCTGCTATAGCCCTGGAGTATGTAGCAAATGGTTGTTCTGTTACGTAATGAAACAACTCGAGATCTTGAGCACGTGTAGATACTTTAGGTCTACCACTTCCGATGGCTCTTTCCAAAGTGTGTTCAAGATTCCATTTTACTTGGTAATGCCCTACGGTGCTTTTTGGTATATCTAACATACGTGAAATTTCACGCACGCTACGGCCCGCCGCTAATTCCGAAACAATCCGCGCTTTCAAATCAGCACCGAGATGAGGTGGCATTTTCACAACACTTGAAATTTTAAACTAAAATGGAATTTACATTTCTTACTTTATTTATTGGTTCACACTACCCCTTCTCAAACAGTAGGTAATTGTTTATTTATTACATACTTCTAATGACCAATGTAACAACCCTTAGAGCAATATGACTCAAAGGAAGTAAATTAAACAAGCAAGGATATTCTATTGTTATTGAAACTTATTCATAAAGTAAAAGCCATTTCCTTATAATGCTAATGGACAGGATTTTCTTTTAAGTATTAAGATTACAATAGAGGACTTATAAACTTTCGAAAATATCTAATTATAAATATTTACACTGCAATTGCGCTTTTTCCTTAATAATTTCTTAGCAATAACATACACGTTCTTGGTTTTCAAGTTGTCATAAATTTTATATGATATAAATTTGTGTTTCTAATATTACATCACAAACTAATCTTTATTCGCCAAAAAATTGTTGCTTAAGTTGTAAAGCTTCGTACACACCTAAACAACAAACCAAGCAACAAACATAACAACGAACCGAAAGTCAAACAGAATATTGATACCTTGATAGAGTCAATGAACAGACGCCACCAAGAATGTATCAATAATCATGGAGGTTACACCCATTATTGATTTCTTATATTTATTTATATAGTAATACCTTTATTTAAAAAAAAAAACGTTTTCATTTAATTTTAAACGATAACTTGGTATCTTAATTATAATTATGTAATAAATTCTTGTCAAAAAACTAAATATTTTCGTTGACAATAAGAATTGCCTTAGTTTTTATTTTCACTTTTTATATTAACTACAGAAAAAATGAAACGTCATAAAATATACATTTTGTAAGGACTAAATATTATGAATAGAGAGTTTAATGATTTTTTTTAATAACTTACAATAATTAGTAGGTTAGATTTATTTAAAAATAAGTAATAATCAGTCAACCCAAATAACCATGTTTAGTTTTTTGATTTAATTTAAAAGTTATTGTTTGTAGACGTTTTTAAATCAAAATTATTTCTAATTTTATTTTGTAAACATTTCCTAAACAAAATTTTGATTTGATAATTAATCGAGCTATGGTGTTTAATTAGCGATACCTTCAAATATATTCTTTAAAGAAAAAATTAAGTAAGCAACGTAAATTACCTATTTTCTAAAACGTGCTTAGTGTAATGATTCATTCTACAGTCCTTCTATAAGTTAACCCCTGCTGAGACTACCTGCTGTTAGAATTGTAAATGATACCCTTAAGCCCGCTTCACAATGTGCAAACTTTTGTTTACAGAAATTGTGGTGTCTAAGTTTTAAATTTCATGAGTGTACATTCTTCAGTTTTGTAATTTGGTCAGACAGTCGTGTTAACCAAATGGCTTTCTATGCAGCCTCATAAGCAGCTCCTATTTCAGTTCAGCAGTTGAAGTTGCTACCATCGCTTTCCGTTGATTCAACTAAGAGTTTATGCCCCAACATAATTGATCAGTACTCCTGATGTAGATCTACCAGTCTTGGTGTACCATCTAAAGTCAGCATTGATGTAGCACTCTAAATGATATTATTAATTTATTTACAAAACTAAGTAACATTTAGTTGGAATTTCGATGTAGTTGTTTCACCAATAATTGAATGACTTAATTCGTAGATATTAATATTATTTTTTAAATTGTGATTTAAAAAAACGCTGTGTAATGTCAAAAAATCTGCTAAATTATACTTAGTTTTTAATAGTTATTTGTATCGCTAAGTCAGAAACTGAAGGATGGTTTGCAGGCCAACGCGAGCACTCCCAAAAACAGTTTCTGGCTAAGTAATACACACAATTTTTTGGGCCGATAAACAGTCAAATTTGTTGAAACTTAAATTTTCAAATATTACTGTACAGGGTGTCCAGAAACTCTCTTGACAAACGAAGACCGGAGATTCGTCAGATAATTTTAAGACAATTTAATACAATTCACCTAGTTTGAAAATGCTTCCTAAGGGAGCTAGAGTTCTTTGAAGATGGCGCCTGGTCAAGTAAAAAATTAAAAGATAAACTTCGCGAACTGACAACAATTTGACAATGAAAAACGTAAGTTTTATTTTTGTTGACAGTTCAGAGCCAACTAGTGCAAAAAATATAAATTTAACTTTAATGACAAAAAAACAAAAAAAATTCAAATCTATTTTTCTAGAAAACGGTGTATCCTAATGATTTAAAGTAAGAGTACCTTTTAGTACTAGAATACCTGAAAATTTAATAATCTAGTGTCACAAATGCTTAAAAGTTAAAGACAAAAAAGTTATGCGTTGAAATAACCGTTGACCTACCCAAAACGGACGCCTATGGCCGGTATTAGAAATTCGCAATTAGTGGAATCGATTCATCTCTGAAGACTAAACAAGCATACCAGTTTTTGCTTTTCTAAGTAGAAGCGTTCTAGAGGTACTTAAAAAAATACTATTTACAAGGCGCCATCTTCAAAGAGCTCTAGCTTCCTTAGGAAGCATTTTCGGACTAGGTGAATTGGGTTAAATTGTTTTAAAATTATTTGAGGAATCTCCGGTCTTCGTTTGTCAGGAGAGTTTCTGGACACCCTGTATACCTACCAAAACATTTTCGGTAGGTA
The DNA here is from genome assembly GCA_030710515.1 of Abscondita cerata. Taxonomy (NCBI): domain Eukaryota; kingdom Metazoa; phylum Arthropoda; class Insecta; order Coleoptera; family Lampyridae; genus Abscondita; species Abscondita cerata. The sequence continues at coordinate 123,597 of JALBCR010000014.1, forward strand.
ATGCCATTTTACAGATGTCAACACGGTGTCATTTTAACATATATAAAAATACGTGTTTTTTCAATGTTTAAAGGCCTATAAAGTCCTTCAAAATAAGATGTAAAAGAGTTCTGCAACGTATTATTTATGCATTCCAGCATGAGGATTGTACTGATTTTAGTATCATAAGTAAAATGTTTTATGTATTTCAACCTGAGGATTGTAATGATTTTGGTGTCATGAGTATAATGTGATATTGCCAAAATTTTAGTAACTTTTTTGCATGACTAGGCCAAAAAAAAAGGTGTTTCTGGTCGCTTTTGAGTGATGTAAAATCAGTGATTATGGATGGAAAACCGAAAAATAAATTATCGAAATAAAAACACTTTCTCGTTCTCCTATTTTCAGAAAATCGCTATGGCTACAAGAATTTCCGTGATGTCATCTGTTATTGATAGATGAAACAAAAATATTACTATCTAATTGGCTCTAAAAAATCTACAAGGAAAAATCAGTTTATCAAAAAAATGTAATAATTTACAGTACTTTTCTCGAATTCCGCCCGTTTTGGACCATTTCTGTAAAATGCAAATATTATTTTAATTTGTATTGATTTTCGTTTTCGTTACTTTAGCGAAGGTTTTCCGAAAATTATGCACAAATCGGCAAAAATCGATTTTTTTCTTCGACTTTGACGCATTAAAAGTTTCATAATTAGTGCTATTTAATTTAAATTTAATATTTGTGTCGAAAGTAAGACGCTTTTTGGGTATGACAACACCACTTGCGGGACATACTCAGAATAATGTGAAATCTATGTCAATTGTCATTTAGCGCACTAAAGGAACATCTTATGCTCCGATTTTGACTTCCACGTCTTTTCTTATTCAAGCGGACGCTTCTGATTTTGGATTGAGTGCTGTTTTAAGCCAAGATCATCCCTATGGTAAGAAAGTGATTGGTTACGTAAGTCGATCATTAAAAAAAACCAAAAGAAAAAAAACTGTGACAGAAAAAGAATGCTTAGGCGCAAAACCAGCAATAGGCGCAATGGATTTCATGGTATAATAAAGTATTGGCGAAAGTAGCGTCTTTCCATCATAAATTTTTGGAGTAGTCAGTAATTATACAAGAATTTCATGATCCTCCTGTTGCGGGGCACTATAAAGTAACAGAAACTACAGCTCGGATTAGGCAATTCGTTCAGATATAATGCGTTATCTGTCGGTCTATTACAACGCTACTCTAAAAGTAATAGTTATATTTTGGTTGTAGCGGATTTTTTTACGAGATATTCTTTGTTTTTTCCGTTAAGAACTGCTACCGCTTCGGCTGTGTTTAAGATTATTATTTAATTTTATTTCATAGGCATTGGGACAAGAATTTGGCTAAAGTCGGTTGTGCAATCAGAACAGCAAAACATGAAATAATTGGGAACACCTTATTTTGTGAAATTCAATAAAAATGGCGGAAAAGTCATTCCATAGAAATGAAATTTAGTTTATTTCACATCTACCAATTTTGTAACAGGACTCTGCATCGCCCCGATACTTATGAACGTGCAGAAGCACATACAAACAATTATGTTGTTCATGTGAATGGGTCGGCGCCAAAACATTTTTGCGACAAAACGTCTTGGCGCCAAAACTTTTGTGTGCCAAAACATCCCGGAGCCAAAACGATTTTAAGCGAAGTTGACGGACACATAATGCTAAAATGTACGTGTTGGGAGTTGTAATCAGGTTAGGCGTTATGATAAAATACAAAATTATAAGATATAACAAAGTGGTTATTAAAACTCAGAGTTGGGCGTTATGAACAACAAACGTACCTGGGACTGGTGAAAACAATTGGTAGTTGTGACAACTGGAGTTATGATCAGTTTGAAAGTTGGAATACGAATACGATATCTCAAATAAATACCTGGCAAACGTTTAACGTTATCGTGTAATTGGGTTGAGCATAAGAAACGAATGGAACAAATTTTTTTACAGTTTATCTGTGAAAATAAATAATAATAATTAATATTAATCTTTAAATAGTTTCTTTTTTGTTTGGAGTCAATTTTAAAACTTTTTAGATATCTTTTTGTATTGCAAAATTCTTTTTTAAACTTACAAGTTAGACTTCAAAAATGCATAGACCAAGAGAGAGGCCACATTCAACAGTTTCTATAAAATTCAGTTGACATATTTTTTTCTTAGTTAATTCCATGATGTTTAAATTAGTAATAAATACATATTTTTTAAAGCTTGTGATAACTTTAACTTATTTTAGTGTATAAATGACAAGAAAAATAAAAATAAAAAAATTGCTGAAAAAATAAACTAAAAAATTAAAAAGCTACTGGCGGAATTAAGAGGAGATGTACGACGTAAAATTTGCGATACCGTAATTAGGCAGCCCAAATTGCACCTTTTTATATATTTATTTTACTGTACGTGTCTCTATGCGTAACAAACGTTTTAAATGTGATAGAGAAGAGATTAGTATTTATGGTAAATAAACAAATAGTGACACACAGTTTCACATTACGGTAATTCTAAATAAACTTGCAGGTAGAACCCAGCCGTTCTAAACTTCTAAGGACAAAAGGTTTAAAAAATAAAGCCTGATGCGGATTTGTGTACCTGTGCGGTACTTTAGGTAACTTTGTATATTAAAAAATATTTAAATTTATGGAATAGGACCATTAATCGGGTATACAATATCTGATAATATCGGATAATACGTAATCCACATCTCTATTCCACCTCTGATATCAATAAAAAGTAAAATACTATCAATCTACCATCAACCTTATTGTTAACGAAATTATTATGATACTCTATGTTTATAAAATTTTATACTAATAATTCAAAAGATGCAGGTAAAGAATATTAAGCAAATATTACAATAAACAATAATTATTGTAAATAGTTTTGTGCGGATATTACCTAACAGGGTATGAACCTACATTATTTATGTTTCTTATTGTTCTTTTGTGTTTTTATTTTTTGGGCGTTTATAATTTATTCAGAATCTCTTGCTTGCAAACCTCGTGGAATGCGCGGGTCAGCTATTTCCGGCAAAACGCAATTAAAATAAAATTCGTTCAGTTTTGGCAACATACACGATTCCCAGAAACTTACGTCTTTTCGATTCTAATAATTTCCAAGTCCTTATCTGTGTATAAAATTAAATCACAATACACTCTCTTTAAGATATTTAATTGTCCTTGAATCTGAAAAAATATCCATGACTTTTTTTAAACACAAATCACTTCCTTCAAGTTTCACACAAAGAATTTTAGTTTTCTTAGATAGTAACGCTTCTTTAATTGTTTCATGTCTTATAGAAAAAGACACTTTACTTCGACTAACCCGTCATTATTTACTAAACCATCGGGGCTGGCACCTAAATAAGGATGATCTTCCGCTATCATAAACCCACTAGGCTTCACTGTCACCTTACTTATTTCTTCGTATTTTTTATAGCTGTTCTCTCGTACGATCTTCCATAATTAATCGCAGGCGTACTTAGATAAGGCGAACTATACAAGAGAGTTTTCAGAGTAGAATGACAAGGGGTTGAATCTATGCGCTTACATATTCTACCAAATGATGATGCCGTAATTCTATTTCTCCGTGCCTCATGCCACTTCGAATTGTCATGCTGACCAATTGTTGCTTCGAAAACTGATGTGCGGTTGTCAGTTTTTAAACGAGCTAGTATATCTTCCTTATTCGATTCAATTTCAGCATATGATTTATCCTCTTTTGCCGCGTTTGGTCCATACTCCGTATTCAATGTAGTGTCAACTTGTTTTCCAAATCTTCTTTTTTTCTTCGAATGTTTTTCTTTGTACTCCGCAGCAACCTTTCGTTTTCGAGAAAAATAAGTTAGGCGATGATTGGCATCAACTGACAAATGATTGTTATGCCACGAAGGGCCCGAGTTAAAAGATAATGCTGCCCCATAGCAACGTGTTTGGTATGAGCTTTTTAATACATAGTTAACTCTCTTTCCCCTGTAAACTTAGCAACAAGGCTCATATATCGTTCAGCGTAATTGGTTGTAACGTTTCTTGTGAGACGGCTCGATTTTCGTACAACATTATGTACTATTTTGTTTATTTCTTCAAACAACAAGCTACTTTGTAATAAGAGAACAAGATTATCTTCTCCACTTTCTTTTCTTTGACAGTATTCGTCTCTGCAGTTACTGTGGTTACCGAAAACGTGATAAGGCGTATTCCTCAAATCTTCGGATAACAGATTTACATCGCTGACTTTGGCAATCGATTTTCTTACAGCTGCACTTAACCTGGAAGCCCTGTTTTTTAAAATGGTCCTCACAGAGACTTCAAATTTTGTGTTTGAAGCTAACTTTTGTATGTTAGATGTAAAAGCACGGGTAATGTGATTGGCACATTCTAACTTTAGGACATATCTTCCATAGGTCACCTTTTCTATAATTCTAGCGTAGACACTAGAATCTCCATCTCCTATAACGTACTTGTACCGCAGATTATACATTTTTTCGCTATCATTGAATCCAGCAACTATTATATCTTGTTCCATGCCAGCAGATGGTCCGATATAATTCTTAAAACACTTATGTGGTGTAGGTTCATCTTTTTTTCGTTTATAGTGCACATCAAACAAAATTTATTTCTAACTCCTAAATATAACAATTTTTTGTTCTTTCACCGATAATGCAACCTACTCCAGACAATGAGGAATAACCATGCCCATAAGAGCGCTTTGCCCAACCTCCGTCTACTATTACTGATATGAAAGGGATATTTTGCTCTAAATCGCCTTGTTGAATAGCTAATTCTCTTTCTTCTTTCGCTGCATCGGCCATTTCTGACTTAAGTCGTGTTTCCCAAATGTCTCGAACGTCGTCTTCTAGTTTTCTATACAATGGTGTTTGCATGATAGGAATGTCTATAATCGAAAATAATTCTTCACATTGACTATGTCCAATCCCAATAGATGCTGTTCCCCAAACTAAAGACTGATTAATAGTAGTATCAGTCGGATGGGTTGACACAGTAGTCGTTTTACTGCAAGTGTTGCAGAAATAATACAAAATAGATATTAGACCTTTCCTCTTTTCCTTCTGGTATTCCATCTTGCCCATAGTGCAGTTCCGGTCATGGATGTGAAGCTTTGTGGTCTCTTGAATAAAAAATGCTACGTCTACAATCCTTCTACCAGAGAAAACTTTCTGGACTCGTTCGGTGCTTGATTGTTCAATTACTTCCAGTTCTGGTAGATTTTCGGTCGGTAAACTGCAATAAGTACTTGTCAGTCAAAATATGATAAAACGATAAAATAAATAGTAAACTTTCCATTTGCAAAAGGATAAATATTTACCTTTTTTGTAATTTCTTACCTATTAAAATATGGAACATGCGAGTCTTCAGGAACATAAGAATTAGATAAACATTCTTTTAGAGCCTTTTCACGTTTATCCGTAATCTTTTCGCAGTAGATGCTTTTCCTCGTTTCTTTGCTCTGGTGTAAGTTCGATTTACCATTTTCAACAAAATCAAATGATAATTATAAATGAAAATAAGTAAAAAAGATCAATCAATACTAGATATGTAATCCAAATTTGTCGTCAAAAATAATCGTAAGCCAAAACGGTGCAAGGGTCAAGTCAAAACAGTATAACAATCGAAAACCAAAATCAAAGTCCAAAAACAAAGCCAAAATCAAAATTAATTAAACACAACATACAAAACACAACAGAACGCTAGAAAATCTAAAACCTTGTAAACTAAACCAAAACAAAAGTAAACAGTTTCTAGAACATTTGTTGGCCCCTACATACAATTATTTAATTAATTAGGTAAAACTTAGTTTTCTTGTAATGACAGTTTAATTTATTATTTATTATGAATTGTTATTATTGAAGCTAACAAATAACAGAAGCAAATATATATATATATATATATATATATATATATATATATATATATATATACATATATATATATATATATTTATTTGATTTGATAATTTTAAAGTTCAATATTCACCTTCAACAACGTACAATGTGTTATAATGAGGTAGTGCGTTCAGAAATATATAGTAGGTACCTATAACAAAAGTTAACAGCGGGTGTTATTTTTACTATGCTAATCCTTATAGTCAGTTGTACTTTGTGTTTTCTTGTTTGCTGCTATGAAATGGTCTTGCCAGGTAAATCCTTCGTAAAAGAAATAATCTTTGAAATGACCGCTACAATATTGTGACGTCAGAGTATTTCTGTCTTTATTCATTCAATATTTGTGGGATTCGGTAAAATGTAATCGTAATTTTTGCCTAATTTTTCTGTTATCCTTCCATATAAAAATTATTTTTTTTTAATTACACCATGCTACAAATAAGTTGTACACCCTAACATAAATTTAACTTAATTATGTTCCCTCAAACGAAAGTTACTTGATATTTTTGAATTATTATTCGCATAATCTTTATTTATTTCCAAATATCTACAGTTTATTGATAAAAATTAATAATCAAATCTTGCTTATCCCCTAAAGGAAAGTTGATAGTTTCAAATTCTTAAAGGCAGAACTGAAAATCTTGCTTATTTTTTGAGATATTTGGCATAAACCTAATTTGTTTGTTAACAACGTTATTGAATTAATTTTTTGTAAACAGTTAATAATTATCAACTACAAGCGTATCATATATCGTCTGCTATTTCAACGACCCCGGCATTCATATAAAATGCATATTTCTGACGAATATTTTCACCAACCATCCACCCTTAACGAAAGTGCACGCGCTCACAAAAATTCGCGTATCTTTTTTATTTATAAAAATTTATTTACACATTAATATTTTTAAGAAACTTTCAAATGGTGTAAAAATATACAGGGTGTTCTATTTAAATAAGTCAAGTAAATTTTAATTAAAAATAGGCAATTAGCTTCAACTGGGAGACCCTGTATTACTTTGTTGACATTTTTCTGAAACTGGTTGAGGGTCAGCTTAGCGAATTATTATAATGATAACGGCATTGATACTTGGTAGCGAACTATTAGTTATCAATAAAAAAAATAATGTGAGTATAAAAGCATAATTTTTATATCAATGAGTTTTATGTACAAAACAAATTAATAATTGTAAACAAAACGTAGCAACGAGACATACGCAATTTTGTGTGTGCTCACAAATACCAACTTAAAATGTTTTTTTTAAGTGTATACAGGGTGTAACAAAATAAGTGTAAAACATTTCACGAGGTGATTCCTTGTCAAAAAGAGATAGGTTCTTTCATATAAAGAAACTTTATTAGAGCATTCCTTGTTAAGATACAGCCCCTTAAAGGGGATACATAAAATTTGACTTAATTTTTTTTCACAAACACTAAAAAAGTTAGAAAATTGAAATTAAGGTGACATTTTTTTCTATTAAAAAGTCAATAATTTATTTGGTTTACCCCATAGTTGTAAAGGGAAGAAAATGCATCCCCTAAAATTTATTTCCAATGTAACTTTTTGTCTTATTATTTGTTTACCATTTAAAAATTGATTTCCAATAGTTTGTTTCATTCTAAACAAAAAATGTCTTTTGAATTTTTTGCCCAAAATTAACAAGTTCGCAGCAAAAAATTATTTTACGAACAACTACAGAGACACAGTTGGTACATTTTTGAAATTGAATTAATAATAATGTTGTTGTTCTGTTCTTAATTTGTTAGTTTATTAATTCATTTGTTATTAAAATGACATACTCAAATGAGGCTGATATACAATACGTTTACGGTTTGCCGCAGGGGAATAGGTTGTTACTGTAATTAATCTCCCGTACAAACCGCATTAAGTTCGTTGTTTTTGTTTGACGTTTCTAGATGGCGCGCAAAGGTGTTTGTTCTGCGTTTGCTCCGCGATTCACTCGTTTCCTGTTCAACAAGAATTTTTAAAAGATGGTGGACGTATGTGCCGTGCTATAATTTTGATTAGGCTTTATTTGGGTCTTTATTGCGCGTTCACCGTAAGTTTTAAAAATTCTCTATTTGTGCATACAACGTGGACGTCAACATTGTTTCTTCTGTTATTTTAGATCTTTTGCTACACCCGTTGGAAACGAATCTTTTGCTACACTCGTGGAAAACGAATCCTTTGCTACGTTTGTTGAAATCTTTTATTTTTTACTACAATTGTTTGATACCATATTTCGCTACAATACGATCGTTTGTTACAACCTGTTGCTACAATCCCGGATACGATCTTTTGCTACCATTTTTACTACTATCTAACCGTACCCGTTAGTCAGATTTTTCCTCCGACTCCTGGAGAACTCGAGAAGTAAAGCAAGTTTGAGTAAACAGTTATTCCACCGCCTGTTACGACAAAGTCGAAAAGAAAACATCTAAAAGTACCGTCTCATTTACGTTTTTATTTTATTAAAATTTGAAACGCTAAGATAATTCGATCGCGCGATAACGAGTTGCGTATTTCAGTTAGTGGTGCGTGTGACACCTGATTAGCGAACCACGTTAGCGTTAAGGTTCGACCAATTCGAAGCAGTTTATTCTCGAGCGCCTTAATCTCGGTTTATCGCCAATTTGTGAATTAGCCTGATTTCTTTGTACGCACTGTTTGTAACTACACTGTTGATGTATTTTGTTGTGGGTAGTTTCAGATTTTAAAAATAACCTCTATTTATGTGTTATTACTGGTATCGTGTTCGGTTATTTTAGTTAAGTGCCACGCCTTACGAAGATTTCTTTTTATTGGCAGTATTAGTTCTGCGCGATAATTATTACTTTGATTTGAATGTTCTTTTAACTGATTGGCGCCTAGTTTCACCCCCTCGTGGATTATAAATTTTGGGCACAAAATACAGGAGTATACAAAATAAATATTTTTGGAACGTTCAATACTAATGACCACGTTAATTGCGAGCGGCATATATACTCTTCTTACCTAGACTCACGACGCTCTGCCGGGGTTATTTAGCCTAGCCGGGAAGCTGCTTAAAATTTACCGTCATTACGTAACCTGCTTACACGCCGCGCGGTTCTTAATTAAAGGAACTTGCTCTTATCTTTTTAATTTTGCAAGGCAACTCTTTTTGTCCGTCACAGGGTTAAAAGTTTCTAGAAGAAATGGTTAAATGTATCCTCAACGGCAGCTTCCGTCGCATAGAATATTTGCCCAACTTCATCAACGATTACGAGAATATGGTTCATTCAACAAAAAAATGCATGATTGTGGTCGCCATCGAGAAGTTAGAACACCACAGCTTGAAGAAGCAGTATTTAATTTGGTTGAAGAACAACTTTCTACCAGTACTAGAAAGATTGTTTTTGAGTTGAATGTTGATCATATGACAATATTTCAAATATTAAAGGAACAACTCTTATACCCTTACCATCTACAACGAGTACAGGCACTGTTACCGCAAGATTTTCCAATCCGTCTTTAATTTTCCAATTATACGCTGGAAATGATTAGAAGAAATAATGACTTTCTGAAGACGATTGAATTCACAGACAAATGTATTTTTTCTCGGGAAGATTATTAGTTTTCATAATAACCACATGTGGGCTGATGAAAACCCTCACGTTATTGTCTAAGCTAACCATTAAGAACAGTTTTCTCTTAACGTGTGGGTCGGAGTCATTGGAAATTATTTAATTGGTCCCAATTTTCCACCTCCCCGATTAAATGGTGAGGCATACACTCAATTTTTAAGAGAACTGCATGCAGTACTGCTGGAGGAAGTTCCTTTGGTGTAGAAGGGATATGTTTTAGTCAAACAGCACGTCAGCATTTAACTCAAACATATCCAAATCAGTGGATAGGTCGAGAAGGACCACAAAATTGGCCCAACAACACACAATTATTAATTTAGTTTCAAAAATTTACAAACCGACAGCTTGATACTAATTTGATTGTCACTATCACGAATAGCGGCCTACTTGATAAATTAGTTTCGCATTTTCGTTTTATGCCGATGTATCCCTGTAGTTTTTTGTAAAACTGGTTAATTTTGGACATTTTTGTTTAACATGAAACAAGCTATTAGAAATAAATTTTTAAATGGTAAACAGATAATATGACAAAAAGGTACAATAGAAATAAATTTTAGGGGTTGCGTTTTCCACGCCTTACAACCATGGGGTAAACCAAATAAATTACTGGCTAAATGTCTTTTTGATAGTAGAAAATGTCACCTTAATTTCAATTTTCTAACTTTTTTACTGTTTGTGAAAAAAATGTAAAACAAATTTTATGTACCCCCTTTAAGGGGCTGTATCTTAACAAGGGACGCTTCAATGAAGTTTTTTTTTAATGAAAAACCCTTTTTCTTCTTTGATAAGAAATCACCCCCTAAAATGTTTTACACTTATTTTGTTACACCCTATATAGGGTACCTACTGCTCTAATTTCATTGTATAATAAGTTATAATGAATAAAAGTGTTAGTAATGTGCGGTGAATGTTTATGTAATTGATCACACAACATTAACAAATTTGACGTATATTTGTGAAAATCATTGAAAATTTTGAACATCAATTGCTGTTGTGATAAGCGAAGCTGGTTGACTTTCTAATTGATTATCAATTTTATTATATCATCTACAGAATCTTGTATAATATTATTTGCAACTGCATTGGTTTTTCAGTCCCCTTGTCGGTTTAATCAGCTCCCCTTCTTACGAAAACTAATTTTAACGATAATAAGCCGTTATAGTTTTGTTATGCAGAAAGTCCAAAGTTTTGGAATTTCTAAATATTAAAGTAGATATTTAATTGTCAATTATTAAATTTCGTCATTTTATAGCAGTAACTTGCAACAACATCTAGGCCAAGTTTCAGATCAAAATTTGATAGCTGTCGAGAGAAAAGTAAAAAATGCGTAATTTCTGAACCTAATAATTAAAAAGAAATTTTTGCAACAAAATCGTTACTATTAAATGTAAATTCTATTCACAAGATCCAAAGCTTAAAGATGCAATAATACTCAAATGCCAGCTATTAAAAGTTGGTTCGTGTTTTAGGGGTTACCCTGTCCTTAAGGCTAACATACCGTGTGTCCCGGATAGTTTAAGCATTCTGTTTATCATGGGGAATTTGAAAAGTCCGATTTATATGTCCCGAAAGTGTTTTACAATATTTCTACTATCAGAACATTTAACAATGTTAACTAGAAAACGTTTTGCGTAATAATTTTTAAAATTTAACCAAACATATTAAAAATATTTGAAAAAATATTTAATAATATTTCAACAATAATAGTTCAAATCCTAGTCCGAAGAACAGCGTTTAATTTGTATCGGTAAAGAGGCATGAGTTTTAAATTTTTTTACTTGAACTGTGAATGGATTTATCAGAATAATCACATTCTGAAACATTTTGTTTAATTGTTTAATCATAGAGAGTTTTTAAGTATTGTAAAATATTCTGCGCATGCGCATACTTTATTACCCATGCGCAGAAGGAATTCACGTAATTTTAACGTTTGATTTTACGATATCCAAAAACTCTAATTGATATTATTCTAATAAGTTCATTGGTAGTTCAAGTAAAAAAAGTGAAACTTCTAATTGTCTCTTCACCAATGGATATTAAATGCTAGTTCTTAAAAAATAATAATTCAACTAAAAAAAAGGCTGGGACGTTTTAAAATATTAAATATGTTTTCAAAAATTTTTAATATATTAAATTTCAGAAATTATGACGCAAAACGTTTTCTAGTAAGTAGATAGATAAAGGCGATTCACCGGCAAAGTTTCATACGCTATGTAATTACTCTCTGTACATGCAATTGCACTAATACACGGCGTGTACTTGCATGTGCGAAGAGTGGTTGCGGGGCGTACATGCTGTATCTGCGTGCTCAGTACATTTTCAATTACTCTCGGTACTTGCCGAGGGCATAATTGGGCCAACCCTTTTCGCGCCCCCCCCCCTGATAAAGTATTACATACTTTCTGTACACACAATTGTGCTAAGTACACGGCGTGTATGTACCTGCATGTGTGCGTGCTTTGTACATTTTCAATTACTCTTGGTACTTGCGGCGGGTGTAATTGCTTCAACCCTTTTCGCCGACTCCCTGATAAACTAAGATGGGCGCCAGCAAGACTCCGCCATCTTGTGGATAGGCCATCTTATCGAGTACTTATTGATAAGAGTGCGATGATTGGATAATTCGCCTCCCCTCGAGGGGTGTAGCGCTGTTAAGCCGGTGATTTTGATTAAAATTGTGATATATTTTATAATGATATGCAAGATGGCCGCTTATAATTACATGTCGTTAACACCGGCTCCCGCCGCCGTCGTGTAGGTGAATTATTAAGCAGACATAGAGAGAATACCAAACAAATTGGAACCTATGTGCACTGTTCTCTTTAATCAGCGCTTTTTGGAATATTAATAACAACACAATTAAGCTCTTATTAGTTTAAAATAGCAACCGCTTATTTATTACCGAAAACGCGAAAATCTGAAAACACTTCTTTTTTATGGACTCACCAATAAACACCTGTAAATTACGCAGTTGATTGAAATAAATCATAAAACGTTCGCTCTAATTTATTTTAAAAAAATTTATATATAAATATAAATTATTTGCACGTCGGATCGCGTGGTGGTGTCGATGGACGCTTTCCCCTCCTCTTTTTCTTTTGGAGCATGTACACATTGATTGAAATATTGTTATTTTGGCGGTCAAATTTCGGGATTTGAACCATCGACATGGGTTCCTTGATGCCCTCCAAGTTTAATTTTTCACTCTAATGAGGATACGATGTAACACGATGGGCATTTATTCCATTGTGCGGCGGCCAAAGAGCTGCGGTAATGGACCAAAAGAAGCAGCCATTGTCCTTGTTTTGAATGTTAATTACGGCGCGTTTGAGTGCGATTTCACGAGGCAGGGGCAAATAAGAGGAAGCGTGTAGAATGTCTCCGCATTTATTGATATTGGCAGCAAAATTATCAGTATCCGCCATAATGCCTCCAGACAGTTGGAAAGAAATGGTTCAACGTATTTATGATTTAAATTCAGGATGTTATTTGTTCTAATTCTGCACGAAAAGGCGGATTCGGTATCAATCCAGCAAATTCTTTGTTTTTTGTTGACTTTTTCTTCTTTTTTAACTCACATAATAAAGTATTATATACCAATAAGTTCAAAACGTCTGAATAACCTGCCTTGATGCCGTGTTTTCCAGAACACTATCCTTTTGCACTGTTGATGCTAAGCGAATGTATTTGCGCACCAGCTTTAAAAATATTTTGATTTTTCGACCGAACATTTTTTTAGTTAATAAATTGTAAGAATCTTTTATTTTTTCTATGGCACTTGTGGTTAAACTGTTTAACGACATTTTAAATTTAATTTTCACTGTTGATATTAATATATTCACATTTATTATGTAACTAAAATTACATTAAGTTTTTCCTCTCTCGTGTGATACCCGCATCGGCTCAAACTACTGCTTGCAACTAAATTGAAGCAGCTCGATGTTTGTGACCGTAGAGCCTGTTTTTGTCCCTACCCTCTTCATTGTTAGCGGCGTTTTTTTTTTTATTTTGGCAAACCGCTGGTCTGTAAAATAGTTCTCGAGGCTCTTCGAAAGATAGTAAAAATTATTTGCTATAACTACTATAATTGCTCTTCCAAATTTTCCGACAACGGCGCGAATATCACTAATTATATATTCTTTATGTACCTCAAGGTCTTTAATTAGCCTTCTACTAGCGTTATCGCACTGACCCACTTTGTTAAGTTCTGCGAAGTCGATTGACGATGCCATTGTTTAACAAGTCACGCAAATATATGAGGATTAACCCTTTAGACTGCGTTGATATACTGTAATCACTCCCTAAAGACCCTACATTTTTGGATTTTCACACGGGTTGTATAATTTATACCGTCTTGTTACGCTGCGGGATGCAACGTAACGAGGTTGACACACACAAGGGGAGAATTGATACCTTCAGAGTATAAAAGGGAAGCATGAATAAACCAGTGATTCGATTACCCAAGAATTAACGTAAGTAACAAACATGTAATACTTAGCCTAAGCTTAATAACTAAACTCTGCAGCTCTGCCGGTGTGGAATTCGCCTTCCTGGACTGGTGGAGGAGAACCTGCAGCTCTAGTGGCGAGGAGTCCGTCTGCCTGGACCGGTGGAAGTCGATCGGGGCTGTCAACTCCGCCGGAGGGCCCGCCGTCTAAACTTGCCGGATTCTCGGGATTCTGCCCGAGGGTTCGGCCGTTGCTGCGGAGGGCTTCCAATACGCCCAGGGGATATGCCGGTGCCGCGGATTCGGAAGGCTCATACAAACAGCAGTGGCTTCAGATAATTTATTCAATCTGTTAAGGTGCTAACTGAGAGGACAGTAAACCGCGAATCGGCGGTACAGCGATTGATTGTATATTTTGCTGAATGTGTGAATGTATAAATGGCGAATGGTGAATGGTGAGTGGTGATCTAAAAGATCAAAATAACATACAATTAGATGACGAACAAATAAAGTAATTATTGGTAAATTTAGTGGGAACGAAAGAGATAGAACCATTAGCACATATCTGCTAAAGTGATAACGCGATCCCACTAAAATTTACCCAGCGCTTATAATTAATTATAATAATGAGTTTTTACATAAAAAATAATAAGTATATTAATTGGTAGCGTAATTAAAACTAAAAATAAATCTACTTACTCGATAACCCGTGGGTAATTTTCACGGAGCTACGTTAAAGCCCGTAGCTCGATAGAAAATGATCCCGATAGAACACTTTCCGCGTACAAAGGTGATGAAGATAACCAATGAAGATAACAATTCAAGGAGGATTGTACGATTTACCTGGTATACAGGGAAAATCGTAACAATTTCCCCCGGCGGAAAAAAAGCGAAGCGTACCGAGAAGCAGGAATAAGAAGAAGAAAAATATATATATATATATATATATATATATATATATATATATATATATATACGTATAAAGAACTGGAATTATTTCGATATGAGTGATCTACGTAGGGGGTGAAGGAGTTTGATACGGCTTCAGAAACTGAATGTGAGATTTAGTAATTTCTGAAGTTTCGGGGTCTTCCAAGAGTACGGATACGGGTGATGTAAATCCTTTAACGATTTTAGGGCCCGACCACTTAGGAAGAAATTTAGAATCCGAAACGGTAGGAATTTGAGTAGGAAATTGACGAACAAGGACATTCTGTCCAATAACAAAGTTGGTTACAGGGAGTTTTCCACGGTTATAATATTTTTTTGCTTTATCGTGCGCCTTTTGAATATAATATTTTACTTCATCTATCGTCAATGGATTAGGCGAAGATAGATAGGACTCCAAATTCCATAAATTGTCGAAGGGGGTGGAGATTTCCCTTTTAAGAAAAACGGAGGCAGGGGAGGCATTGATGGTTTCATGGAATGATGAATTATAGTTAAGTGTAAAGAAAGGAAGAACTTGGTCCCATTCCTTGTGACTTAAAGAATATTGTTTAAGCAGAAGAGTAATGTTATATTTTAAATTTCTGTTACAGCGCTCGCTTAGATTTGAACTTGGGTGGTACGGGGATGTAAAAGCTTGGCGAATACCCCAGTGCGTACATAATTGTGCAAGAATTTTGCTAGAAAAGCACTTAGCATTATCAGAGATGAGGATTTTGGGAGGTCCATATGTAGAAAACAAATCAGTAAGTAATTTAGAGGTAACCGCTGCTGTAGACCGACGCGTAGGATAGGTTTTCAACCATTTAGAAAATTCGTCTACACATACGAGAATGTAACGGTAACCGTGTCGAGATGTTAGCAGCGGGCCGACATAATCAATATAAACCTTTTCCCAAATTGCTTGCGGGGGTGAACTAGCGAGAAATGTATTAACCTTAGTGTTCATGGGTTTACAACGCTGACAGAGATCGCACGAAGAAATATAATTGCGAACATCTTCATATAAAGATTGCCACCAAAATCGTTTAGCGATAGCACGATACGTTTTGGTAATCGAATTGTGACTACCTATATTTGAATCGTGGAAATAAAACGTAATCATAGGTCTTAAGTTAGTGGGAATAACGACGCGTTTCAGTTTTTTCCGTCCAGCGAAATAAGTCAACAGACCGCTGCGAATAGCGAAGTTTTTAACATTTTCACCGCGTTCCAAACGGTTCAAAATGAGTTCACATTCTTTGTCGGTACGTTGTTGCTTTTCGATATTAAGAAAGAACTCGGGAAAATCCAAAAGCGTATTAAGACTACTATTAGTTAAAACGTTATCGGTAATACATTCTGGTGAAGTTTGAGGACTGTCGGATTCACTAAACAGCCGCGAAAGGCCGTCGGCAACAGCATTATCTTTACCAGGAATATGTCTAATTGTGAAATTAAATTTAGAAAGTTTTAGAAGCCATCTGCCGAATTTCGAGAGTTGGGCAGGATTATTATAAAGCCATCGTATGGCGTCGCAATCAACCTCTAAAATAAATTCCGAATCAGTGACGTAATCCTTGAAGCGATCCAAAGCAAAAATCACTGCTAAAGACTCCCGTTCGTACGTAGAATAATTTTGTTCCGTAACTGATAATTTCTTCGAAGCAAATACAATAGGGTGAATACCATCTTCAAACGATTGTAATAGAACACCTGAAATTCCGATCGCACTGGCATCAGTGCGAATAATGAATTGTTTTGAAAAATCCGGCATTCGAAGAGATGGAGCATGCGCAATAGCATGTTTTAGTTTCTCAATGGCGTCAACGTGTAGATCGGTTATCACGAACTTTGCTTTTTTTTTCTTTAATTCGTTCAACGAGGCTACTAATTCTGAAAACTTATATATAAATTTTGAACAAAAGGAGACTACTCCCAAAATTGCTGCAGCTGTTTAACGTTCTTAGGAATTGGAAGATTGGCAATGGCAGAAATACGTTCCGGATCTAAAGTTATCCCGCTCGAAGACACGATGTGCCCAAGAATTTTAAGAGATGACATTGCAAACTTGGTTTTGTCCGGATTTATGGTGAGTCCACAACTTCTAAATCGATCTAGCACTATTTCTAAATGCTTCATATGTTCGAAAGGATTTTTTGAAAATACAATAAAGTCATCAAAATAATTAATAAAAAATTTAAACCTAACATCTGAAAATGTACTGGCGATAAGGCGATTAAGACCTGTGGGGCTAATTTTTAAGCCGAAAGGTAAATAATTATATTCGTAGTGGCCCGTAGGAGTGACGAAAGCTGTAATTTTTTTGAATCTTCCGTTAAAGGGATTTGGTGGAACGCGGAATTCATATCAAACAAGGTGAAAATTTTCGCGTCTTGCAGGTGTGTAAAAATAGCTTGCTGATTAGCGGGAGGAAAGGATCATATTTAATAAGTTTATTAACAGCACGATAATCGACAACTAAGCGGTTACTTCCATCTCGTTTTTTGATAAGGAACACAGGGCTCGAAATTCCGATAGGCTTTGGCGAATAATCCCTTTATTGAGTAACGTTTCGATATGAAGGTCGAGTTCTCGTTGTTTATTAGGATTCAGATAAAATGGGTTTTTATATACCTGTTTATCAGAATTTAATTTAATTGAATATTCGAAACCTTTCGCGGCTCCAATGCGTTTTGTTAACACATCGGGATAATTATTAATAAGTTGATTAAAACGTTGTGAGTCGGACACTGATAACTCGTATTTGTGTTCGCAAATAGTGCTTAACACACAAGGTCTTTTTAAAGACGGCTGAACAAAAGGAATTGAATTTTCAGGACTGAACTTCCAAGTTATTAATGCGTCGGAAATATTTATGACTGCTTTCATTTTTGCTAATGATTTTGCACCTATAATTAGGTCGAGAGTCATTTTGGTAGAATTAAAATTTAATTGGCCAACTAAAACAAGAAATTTTTACAAACAGCTTAATCGAATTGGTAATCTTTATAAAGGAACCGTCCGGAAGTAATACTATTTCTGATATTTGGGTTATTCTCGCGAGTTTGAGAGAAACAATTTTATTGGCGATTTTAGGTGAAATGAAATTATTTGATGCACCTGTATCGAGTAAAGCGGTGACCTTAAAATGAAAATATCGACATAAATAAAAGGCATACGCGGTTTATCGAGCGTAAGCTTTGCGGAATTTCTAAGGTTTGCCAGTAGTCATTGGGGGTATGAAGATTCCCTAGCCATGCGTTTCCGACAATCACTAATAGAGTGCCCGTAAATATGACAATAGCGACATTGGACGCGAGGTGTTGAGATACGCGGCGTCGGAGCAGCTTCCACCGGGCGTGAAGCGACTGGAACGAGAGCATTCGAGGCTACCGCGCGCTGGGAAGATCCGAAATTTCGGGTTCTTCGAAGAATAGATTGCGTACGCGAAATAATCGAATCTAATTCGGCAAAGGTAAGGGGTTGAATAAAATACTTAATTAAATTATAAGTATCTGCATTGCAATGAGCCCAAACCATTGAACAAATTTGGTTTTCTGAGTAATTTAAATTAAGTGCAAGAATCATGGCTTTAATTTCCATGACAAAATCATCTAAAGATTCGTCCGGCTTTTGTGTCCTACTAACAAATTTATCTGTAAGTGAAATAATATCGGAGCTGTCAAGGTATTTATGGAGAAGTTTTGATTTAATAGTTTCCCATGGACCTTTAGTTAGGGAAGACCACCACACGGCAATCTGTGAATTGACCTTGGTAATCAAAGAAGTTAAAAAACTGTTAAGATCAATATTAGGCATTGTTAAAACTTGATCAACGGCAACTATAAACTTTAAAATTGATTCGGGATCGTTATGCACGCAACTGGGTACTTTCGCTAAAATTTCGTTGGTGTTAACCTTAAATGCGATAGTATTCGGTGCTAGACGATTTGCGAGATCGGTGACGTCGCGATTTAATTTTAAAGAGCGGAATGGCTAGCCTGAGATATACGTAGATCACTAACAAGATCGGTTAGGGTTTCGATTTTGGGCTTCCTAGCAACTTTAGTCGTTGTAGATTTTCGCGTTTTTGGTTTTAAAGAAGTCACCTTTGGTTGCTTCCCGGTTGCACCTGTAGATTGGGAAGGGCGAACATCTGGAATTGTTTCGACGGTGACCGCGTTAGAAGGAGCAGAAGCACTCCTCTCGTCTACGTCCTCGGAGTCTGACATGATTAATGAGATAGTCCTTGATCTTAATTGACGGTACATAAAATTTAAATGTAAATTTTATTTGATATCAACGCGATGCATGAAACGAGTGTCGTTACTGATAGGGACAGGCAACAAATATACAATGGGAATTTTATACTGGCGTAAACGAATCGAGTGTATCAATTGTAAGTGACCTTTGCTTGATATGAATTTAAAGGTTAAACATTTTTAGGTATATCAACCAGAAAAGAAACAAATCAATCAATTAATTAGAAAAAACGATTGATTTAACCACGTTCTGCTACCATTTGTTACGCTGCGGGATGCAACGTAACGAGGTTGACACACACAAGGGAGAATTGATACCTTCAGAGTATAAAAGGGAAGCATGAATAAACCAGTGATTCGATTACCCAAGAATTAACGTAAGTAACAAACATGTAATACTTAGCCTAAGCTTAATAACTAAACTCTGCAGCTCTGCCGGTGTGGAATTCGCCTTCCTGGACTGGTGGAGGAGAACCTGCAGCTCTAGTGGCGAGGAGTCCGTCTGCCTGGACCGGTGGAAGTCGATCGGGGCTGTCAACTCCGCCGGAGGGCCCGCCGTCTAAACTTGCCGGATTCTCGGGATTCTGCCCGAGGGTTCGGCCGTTGCTGCGGAGGGCTTCCAATACGCCCAGGGGATATGCCGGTGCCGCGGATTCGGAAGGCTCATACAAACAGCAGTGGCTTCAGATAATTTATTCAATCTGTTAAGGTGCTAACTGAGAGGACAGTAAACCGCGAATCGGCGGTACAGCGATTGATTGTATATTTTGCTGAATGTGTGAATGTATAAATGGCGAATGGTGAATGGTGAGTGGTGATCTAAAAGATCAAAATAACATACAATTAGATGACGAACAAATAAAGTAATTATTGGTAAATTTAGTGGGAACGAAAGAGATAGAACCATTAGCACATATCTGCTAAAGTGATAACGCGATCCCACTAAAATTTACCCAGCGCTTATAATTAATTATAATAATGAGTTTTTACATAAAAATAATAAGTATATTAATTGGTAGCGTAATTAAAACTAAAAATAAATCTACTTACTCGATAACCCGTGGGTATTTTCACGGAGCTACGTTAAAGCCCGTAGCTCGATAGAAAATGATCCCGATAGAACACTTTCCGCGTACAAAGGTGATGAAGATAACCAATGAAGATAACAATTCAAAGGAGGATTGTACGATTTACCTGGTATGCAGGGAAAATCGTAACAGTCTGGCTTTTAATTTATCCTTTCGATATAAAACTAGAATGTAGCTTCATAAAACAACCCAAAACAATAAAAAACATTTTTTTTTTGACTTTTCGATAGTTGTACGCATAATTTTACAGCGTTGAATATTTTTTATTTAAACCCTTTTCATAATAAATTAGATAGATAAGCGCGGCAATCAATAAATATTGTTTTTTATTACCATGATAAATATGAGTGGTTGTTTTTGTTTTAAGAGATTAAATAGCATGATAATGACGAAATCAAATATATTTTGTTTAAATTTTATTGCACCTAATTAAAAATATTTTTCGTGCCACTGATGGCACAAACTAATATATTTGTAATTAGCTACAATGAAATACCAAAATTGATTAGCTTCTCAACTTAAACATGCAAAATTATTTCGGTGATAATAATTAAGCATTCAATTTATGTTAACGACTTACGATATAATTTCACGTGTCGAGACCACCCGCTAGAAGAAATTTTGAGCCTGACGCCGGGGTGTCGCATCCAAAATCATTTGCCGAAATTCTAACGATCCCCTTATCTGTCTAATTTATTACCAATGCATTTGGATATTAGATGCTTGACGTTTTTTCTAAAAATTATTACTCTCTTCCTATTGTAGAATGTTTGAGAAAACTGTACGTGAAACACGACACGCTGTTTGTAAATAAATGGACGCCGTGTTTAATTGCCTGGGTCAGGAATTTCTAAGGCTTCACACAGTCAAAAATGTTTCGAGTCTCGACAATGCGGCGGCATGACTATCCTAATTTATTTTATTACCGCACTTGCCCTATGCATCTTGCTTTAAACCACGTTAATTTCAAAAATGTGTATGTTAATTTAATCAAAATTTGTTTTATAAGATTTGTTTTATAAAATATTATTCAAATGACGCCCGATACAAAGCATCGTCAATAGGCGACATTATTGCTATTTTATGCAAAATTTACATAATATGAGTTTTTGCAATTCCACCTTTAATATACTATTAATACAATAAAATAATACCAAATACGTATTATCTTTATTTGGTGATTTAACTACCAAAATATTGATAAAGTAGCGAAGAATTTAGAAATCAAACAAGCTAGAGAAGGCTTAAAATTAACTATTGGACTAATTGTGTAATTAAGCTTATGTGTTTTTATGTAAAACACGTAATTCTGAAATTTTTTGCGACTATTTTATGAAAAATTTACATAATATGGGCTTTGCAATTCCACCAATATGCTATATTCGAATTTTACGCAAAACATGTAATTCTGGAAAGTTTGTGTTTAAGCGAAATCTGTAGAATTGAATAAATAGCTTTATTCTGAAACGCCGCACAGTGCCCGTTGTTTGCTTGTTATAATAAAGTTATTGGAGTTAATTTATTTTTAATCAGCTTAATCCTAAAAACTCTTTGGGGACATATAAATCGGATTTTTAAAATTCCCTATGTTAAACATTATGCTTCAGATTACCCAGGACACACGGTATATCAAGATTATTCGTGAACACATTTTTAAATTATTTTGTATCGTACAGGGTGCTCTAGAAACACGTAAATTACCTACTTACTTTCATTTCATTTCGGAGTTAAATCAATTTTAGCTGATTTGCAGACCCTCCAAAAAATACAATTACTTCAAGGTAAGGAAGAACAAGCAACTTTCACTTACACTACCTTACTAGGAGATTTCAACATCTTTCATGTAATATCTACTATTATGTTATGATGCACAGGGTGTTTTTAGTACTACCGCATAACACTGATGATTTAAAATTTGCTTAACTTAAATGAAATACCCCGTATTTTGGTAGTCTGTTGGAAGCTAAAACTAATTACCTTTGATACGGTATAGGGGTTACCAACCCCTAACTCTTGATAGTTATCCAGATATTTTAAAATTTTTTAGATTAACAATTTACGATTTACTGGAATCTAAGTTACATGTCAGATATCCGTAAAATGAACATTATCTTGAAAATATTTTTAATGTATACGCCAATTCGGTTTTAAATATTTACCTTAAAAATATTTATTGTTTTCAGAAAAAAAAATAAACAGAAATGTGCTTATGACTAGTATCCCGGGCTCTAGTCGGTCGAATCACACTGACCGATCACAATTTACTGATGTTTAACAGCAACCGTTTTTGGTACATCAAAAATCGATCACACTGTAAACATCGACAAACTTTAATCTGTTAACAAAGTCATTATTTGAATCTGTTTAAAAAAATTGAGAGAGTTGCTATACCTACGAAGGAGTTCACGACAGGCTTAAAATAGTCACTTTAAAAAATTTTATATTAACAACAAAATTGACGTGTTCGGCAATTTTCATAAATAGAAATAATAACGCCATAAAAATTAATTTATTTGATACTTATGCCGCTCATGGTAAGCCGTAACAAAATAAGTTTTAATTTATTTTTAATAAAAAAGCTTTTTGTTTTAATTTTCAATAGAATTAGGTCCGTACTGTTGATCCTCAAATTTCTAAAATTCGTCGACTATAAACATATTTTTTCTAAATTACGAAATAAATAACTCGTCTTATAGTAAAGTATACAAAACTATAAATTTTAATAATAGATAAGGGCAGGAGGTACAAAATTAAGTCATAAATAATTTTTTCTATTTTGGGTCGTTTACAGAGCTATAAAAGCACCCAAATCAGTTCTTTTATAGGAATTCGAGTTCTTTTATAGAAATAGGACAATTTTTATTCCGAACGGTGGTAACACTGGTAACGTCCAAGCTGTCATTACGTTCGGTGTGCATTTATTTAAATCATAATTAATGGTCAGTAGATTTATTTATCTACTTATTTTTATTTCCATCCATTTTTTTAATGAAACATATGATAAATGTACTAATTAAACTTAAACTAGCATTTGAACCAAAGTTTAATGAAAATATTGCCACCTTAGCAATTACACTTTAAAATTCCCTAAGTTTAAAAACTCGCGAAATTTTATTTTAAAATTAATTTGAAAAACCCAAAATAGAAAAAATAGTATAAAGAATTTGTTTCAGAAGGCATTTTAGCGACTCTTCTTTCGAAAACTCCCAGCTTCGCGGCTCGTATTCGAAACTGTACTCGCCTTATAAAATGCGTCTTTTGAAACTAGTTCTTTAATACATTATAAAAGCATAAATTTTAAAATTAAGTTAACAAATAAATTGAATCTTATCTTACCAAGAGCCAATATAACTAATGTTAATTCACAAATCATTACATTACTTAATAATGATAACAATAAGTCAAACAATGGTTTGAGATACATAAACAAAACAAGTATTATAATGATTTAGTCAATAAGAAATTCAATGTCAACAACTTTAATAATGGTATTAACATGGTCGATGAGGACGAGGTATGACTTGCCAACAGGGACCAAATCAAAAATTCATCACGATCATGACTTTATTCAAAACATTAACTCTAATTTATTACAATATCAAAACCGCTTCGAATTAAAAAATACAATTTTCAATATTATAAATAATAATTCCAGTATATCCAATAAAATAATTAAACTACCTGATATTAATTTAAACGCTATATTCCATAAACCTCTTAGTCATAGTGACACATTTTACCATCATAATTTTTTTAACAGATGCTTATTTTTTTTCAAAATCAACTTCAATGTACAACAAACGGATTTTTAAACAAAAACTTAAAATTCATACCATATAAAAATATCAGTGAAAAGAATTTAACATTAATGTAGCAGAATGTTTGAATATCTTGGAACGATTTCCTCATTTAGATAATGACCCTATTTTTAAAAGTAAGTTATGTAAATTGTTAATTAAATCGAAAAATCATAAATGTAAACAATTAGACCCTAACTTTAAAACTTTTGTAGAAAGTAAGAAATGAAGTGTAGAAAATAATTTAACATTCACAAAATCTGATAAAAGCAACTACCCTGTAATTTTAGACAAAACTGACTACATCAATATAACCAATACGGTTTTAAACTCGGATAAATTTAAATTAATACATATGGATAAATCAAATTCAATAAAACGTGATATTTTGACACTTTTCAAAAACGGAGTTTCTGATAAATTCGAAAATATACCCTACCTAAAATTCACAAAATCAACAACATCAACAATTTCAATTTAAATCATTCTTTCTTACCAGTTAGACCAATTGTAAATTTTAAGAACTGTTTAACTTATAAACTAAGAAAATAGTTAAATGTCACACTAAAATCGTGTCTCAATTTATTCCCTTCTGTACCATTAGATGTAGTGCTTAATATTACTAAAGACTTGATAAAGTAAACAATTTCGAATTACAATTTTTATTCAATTAATTAACTGCATGTTTAAAACAAAATTCTTTTAAATTTAACAACAGAATATACTCACAAGAGACAGGTTTAGCCATGGGTTCTTGTCTTAGCCCATTCTTAGCTGAACTGTACATGTATAATTTAGAAGATAAAATTTTAAATAGTAACAATGAATTCATTCAAAAGGTCCTGTTTTATAAACGGTACGTAGATGACATTTTAATTATTTTTAACGGTTCAATTAAAGAACTCAATGATTTAAAAAAAAATTTTAACACATTTAACAACGACATACAGTTTACAACGGAATTGCCAAAACAAAATAGTTTACTGTACCTAGATATACTTATAAATCTAGTACAAGGTTTTCTTTCTTTTGAGATTTACCGCAAATCTACTTATGTTGAAACTCTTATACACCATAACTCCAATCACCCGTGGACACATAAAATGGCAGCTTTTAATGCATATATACATAAGATTAACTTCTATTCCTCTAAATTATGTTAACTTCATAAAAGAAATAAATACAATAAGAATATTAGCAATTAATAACGGTTACAAAGATCACACTATTTCTTCTTCTTCAAGTAGTATATCCGTTACCGGACGTTGCGCACCCCTCGCATGTATATGTGTTGTGCGTGACAGTAGACACATATACATGGGACCTACAGTTTAACGCCAATTCCGAACGGCTTAGTTGAGAGGTTTACTAGGCAAGTATACTCTCGCTGGTTTGCCATTGCCTTGCGAGAGAGTACGGCCAAAAATTTGATGTTTGCACCGGAATTGAACCCGAGGTGCCTGCTTAACAACTAACGCACTTAACTGCAGAGCTACGACCGCACTCACACTATTTATAAACTACTAAACAAAAAACAACGGCTTTTATCTACCAATTTGGTCAGAAACCTAGACGCAAAAGACTCTATTGTCAATCATTTTGCTAGTTTTGCGTTCTCCAATAACATTAATAATGATTTTGCTGCACTCTTCAAACAATTTAATATTTATTTAGGTTTTCATACTAACAGCCCTTGAAATTTAATAAAAACATATTACAGATAAAATAGAGCCACTAGAATCTAAAGGTGTTTATATGCTGAAGCGTGGTAGTTGTCCCAAGATTTATGTGGGATCTACAAAAAGATCATTTGCAATAAGATCCAAAGAACATGAACGTTGTATTAGACTTTAACAACTTACAAAGTAAAATCTGGCAAAACATGTCTTGGAAACTAATCATTCTTTTTTCACTAGATACAGATCTTAAAATTTTACATCCATATAATATAAATAAATCAATCTTAAACCTAGAACAAATTTACATCGTAACCAATTTAGTTCAAAACCAATTATTGAATACTCAACTAGATTTTCCCAATATTGATTTCATTAAAAAATATGTTTCTTCTCAATTAACGCATAATAATGTCTAAATTTGTGCTATGTAAGTTGTATAAACAACAGTTCTAACTGAACATTTTATTATACTCCACAATCAAGTTTCAAAATTTTGGCTTTATTCGGTGTTGTTATCCTTATCTTAACAAATATGTCTGACCACCAGACGTTGTAGTATTTTAACTTTTAAATTTAACTAAAATGGTTTTTAGTCTCTCATTTCCTCAGAGTTTTCTTTGTTAATTTAATTTGTATTTGTTTATTTTAGAACTATTGATACTTGAAAAATAATTTTCTTTGAAACCGGTAGTATTACAATAAATAACACGTAATTAAGGATAAGGAGTACTTATTTTGCTTATTAAATATAATTCTTAAGCACTGACACAAGATGTATGTATATTAGTATGCTGTGAATGTAGCAGTATTGATTGATTCTGCTGGTAAAAATTGGTACTTTTCTCTTAAGTTGAATAACGATCAGAGGTGGTTTTTCAGATAAGAGCACGAGATTCAAAAATCGGATAATAAATAATTTAATAGCACAAACTAGTATATTGTGAATGTAACAGTACTGATTAATTCTGCTGGTAAAAATTGGTACTTTACTCTAGAGTTGAATAATGATCAGAAGTGGTTTTCCAGATAAGAGCACGAGGTACTAAAATCAGGTAAAAAATAATACAAACGCACAAATTAATATGCTGTGAATGTATTGATTGATTCTGATGGTAAGAATTGGTACTTTACTCTTGAGTTGAATAATGATCAGGGGTGGTTTATCAGATAAAGGCTCGGGTACCAAATCAAGTAAGAAATAATTTAAAAAACACAAATTAGTATGCTGTGAATGTAGCAGTATTGATTGATTCTGCTGGTAAAAATTAGTACTTTACTCAGAGTTGAATAATGATCAGTGGTGGTTTTCCAGATAAGAGCACGAGGTACAAAATCAGGTAATAAAAAATTTAAAAGCACAAATTAGTATATCGTTAGTGTAGCAGTATTAATTGATTCTGCTGGTAAAAATTGGTACTTTACTGTAGAGTTGAATAATGATCAGGGGTGGTTTATCAGATAAAGGCTCGGGTACCAAATCGAGTAAGAAATAATTTCAAAACACAAATTAGTATGCTGTGAATGTAGCAGTATTGATTGATTCTGCTGGTAAAAATTAGTACTTTACTCAGAGTTGAATAATGATGAGGAGTGGTTGTTAGATAAGGGCACGAGTTACAAAATTAAGTAATAAATAAATTAAAAACACAAATTAGTATGCTGTGAATGTAGCAGTATTTATTGATTCTGCTGGTAAAAATTAGTACTATACTCAGAGTTGAATAATGATCAGTGGTGGTTTTCAGATAAGAGCACGAGGTACAAAATCGGGTAATAAAAAATTACAAGCACAAATTAGTATATTGTGAGTGTAGCAGTATTAATTGATTCTGCTGGTAAAAATTGGTACTTTACTGTAGAGTTAAATAATGATGAGGGGTGGTTTTAGATAAGAGCACGAGGTACAAAATTGGGTAATAAATAAATTAAAACACAAATTAGTATGGTGTGAATGTAGCAGTATTGACTGATTCTGCTGGTAAAAATTGGTATTTTACTCTAGAGTTGAATAATGATCAGATGTGGCTTTTCAGATAAGAGCACAAGGTACAGAATTAAGTACAAAATAATTCAAAAGCACAAATTAGTATGCTGTGGATGTAGGAGTATTGATTAATTCTGCTGGTAAAAATTGGTACTTTACTCTAGAGTAAAATAATGATGAGGGGTGGTTTTTAGATAAGGGCACGAGGTACAAAATTGGGTAATAAATAAATTAAAAACACAAATTAGTATGGTGTGAATGTAGCAGTATTGACTGATTCTGCTGGTAAAAATTGGTATTTTACTCTAGAGTTGAATAATGATCAGATGTGGCTTTCCAGATAAGAGCACAAGGTACAGAATCAAGTACAAAATAATTCAAAAGCACAAATTAGTATGCTGTGGATGTAGGAGTATTGATTAATTCTGCTGGTAAAAATTGGTACTTTACTCTAGAGTTAAATAAGGATCAGGGGTGGTTTTTCAGATAAGGGTACAAGGAACAAAGTCAGATAATAAATCATTTAAAAGCACAAATCAGTATGCTGTAAATGTAGCAGTATTGATTGATTCTGATCATAAATATTGGTACTTTTCTCTTAAGTTGAATAATGATCAGAGGTGGTTTTTCAGATAAGAGCACGAAGTACAAAATTGGGTAACAAATAATGTAAAAGCACAAATTAGTATGCTGTGAATGTAGAAGTATTGATTGATTCTGCTGGTAAAAATTGGTACTTTCTCTTGAGTTTAATAATGATGAGGGGTGGTTTTTAGATAAGGGCACGAGTTACAAAATTGGGTAATAAATAAATTAAAAACACACATTAGTATGCTGTGAATGTAGCAGTATTTATTGATTATGCTGGTAAAAATTGGCACTTTACTCTAGAGTTGAATAAGGATCAGGGGTGGTTTTTCAGATAAGGGTACATGGTACAAAGTCAGATAATAAATAATTTCAAAGCACAAATTAGTATGCTGTGAATATAGCAGTATTGATTGATTCTGCTGGTAAAAGTTGGTACTCTTCTCTTAAGTTGAATAATTATCAGAGGTGGTTTTCCAGATGGAAGCACGAGGTACAAAATTGGGTAACTAATAATTTAAAAGCACAAATTAGTATGCTGTGAATGTAGGAGTATTGATTGATTCTGGTGGTAAAAATTGGTACTTTACTCTTGAGTTGAATAATGATAAGGGGTGGTTTTTCAGATAAGGGCACGAGGTACAAAATCGGCTAATAAATAATGTAATAGTACAAATTAGTAACCGAAAGTCAAACAGAACGGCGAATGAATTTTTTTCTATTTCGACAATCCGAGCAACAAACGGAACGTTTGTGCTGTTCCCATAATTGGTTTCTGTAGTGCTCAGTTTATATATATTTATTACTGAGAAGAGAATATTGCGAAAAACAAGAACATGGTGGCAATCACATTTTTACGCACAAAGAAGAGTAGAAACTTATAATTTACTAAGTTTTCCTATTTTATTTTTATTTTGGAAATTTTTCTCTTGCTTTTTAATTTTGTTATAATGTTGTAGATGTCTTGTTTGGCATAACAACTATTTTTCTTGATAAACATTGATTAATTCAAAACATTTGTCTTTTGTGCACTCCATTATATTGAAACTTAACAAATCCTCAAAAGGCAGGTCAAAAATTAAAAAAATGCACTGGACTAAGGATCCAACCGAGAAGTGGCGGGAACGTCGCAAACTTTGATTTGCGAATGTGTTCAAAAACGCGTACGTAGCACCGTCTAATTAATGTTCCAATTGCCGTTCACTTTGTTGTTCTGTTTGTTGCTCAGTGTGTTGTTCAGGTGTATACGAAGCTTAACATCAAAATCGCATCCGTTTTTCCTAACATTGAACGGACGAATCACCCCCCCCCCCTCCACGGTACCAGACAAGAGAAAAGAAGATTATGACCGCGTTTACTTAAAACTATTAGAAATTTGTGTTCTTGAACGAAACGAGACTGCGGCCTTGTTAAATAAACAAATAACTAATTTCTCATCGTATTGGAAAATAACATGCCCCTTTCAGTTCGATCATTTTGTACCACAGAACATATTTAGCACAAAATAAGCACTAAATAGTGTAATAGGTGAATTTGGATTCTGCCAATTTGTTTCTGCTTACTTCAAAAAAGTATTTAAAAGATCAACAATATTGCCTTCGTTTCAGTTATTTACCTTCAATTTTCATTTAATCATTTACAATTTTTCTTCAAATTCGTCCACTATAAACTTAATTCAAATAAGAATTAATTACTCGGCATTTTAAAAAAGAATTTTATATATTATTTAATTATCTTTTAATGTGCTGACGTATTGCATGTAGTAACAGCAAGCGTGCAAATAAGAGACAGTATCTTAAATTAAAATTTTCTTGTTATCTTTCCAATTATTAATCGTCCAATCTTATAATTAATAAGGTGTAATAAAATCTTCCTATTTTTGTTTTAAGTTAATATATAAAATTGCTACTAGTATTCGTCGTAAATAGGGTAAAGTGTACGAACGCGAAGTAAAATTTTAAATTAAAATAAGTTCATATTCGATGAATGTGAATTTTTGTACTTACGCAAGAAAATTTTCTCGTTTAATATCACTATTTGCTTAATTAAGTCACTGAGTTTTTCGTTTTTTTAAATTTCTCTCTAAAAATTGCAAATATTTTATTAATTGCAATGTCAGTCAAAAAATAAATTGCTTCAAGATAATTTTATTTATTTGTGAAATGTTCTGCGATCTTGATGCAATTCTTTGCGTGTAATTTATAATAAAACGAAAATTTTATTTTCGTTTATTTTTGTGTTCCAACATTTTGTGATTTATGGTGGGTTGTTTTGTAGAGTGCATAGTTATTTAATAGAATAATTAGTAAGCACATTCGTGAATTATGCAACACTGTTTGCATTTTTAAATAAATTCTCCAACAGGTCGTACAATAAGTTCTTGGATCTAAAACAAAAGAGAAACTAAAATCGCTCTAGGAAAATGTTTGGTAAACGTACTTGTACGCTAGGTGGTGTAGATAATATATACATCGCAGCTTCGGCAATATCATCAGGTTGCATAAACGGCATCGAGCCAAAATGTGCTAAATCTTCAGGACGATGATTACGAAACACATCCGTCAATGTTATTCCTGGACTGATTTGCTATAATTTTTTTATACATTACTTCACATATTATTATCATTTTAAACTTAACTTGCCGTTATTCTAATTTTTGATTTCTCGTGACGTAGTTCGTATCGTAACGTGTCGCTTAATGCAAGAACAGCGTGTTTGGACGCTATATATACATTTACGTAATAATCTTTTGATGGCAAATCACAAACGTAACGACCAGCGATGCTGCTAATGTGTATTATAAGGCCATCGATGTTATAAGCTTTCATTGATTTAATAGCTTCTCTAGTAAAAATTGATAACGCGATACAGTTGGTCGATATAACTTGTTTCCAAACATCGACGTCTCCATCTAAAATAATGCATTACAATGATTTTGAAAAATTGCAAATTTGTTTTGATTTCAGTTTCGCTAGTTAAACATCTGTTAAAAAAAGAAGATTAAGTTAGTAGACAGCGCGAGAGATAGTTTTTGTCTGTTACAGTTACAAGACTAATTATGAGTGTCTTGATAACTTACCATTTCAATTTGCCCCAGATGTAAGGTCACATTAGGAGTTAAATTAGAACTAAGCAAATGAAGGTTTTAAAAACAAGGTTATCCAGGGTTTCAAATTAATGTAGTCTGATTTACCCTTTAACTGGTGACGCATGGGTCCCTGGGACCCGACGAGTTTAACTTTGTTTGGTGTGTAGATGTTAAATAACTCAGTACGCCGGGGCATTCAGTAGTTTCCTAAAACATTGTGTTCTAGACAGTCAGTAGGCTTTCAATCGGCAACTGTGCTTAGTATTAGCGAAAAAGCAGCTTACGGGTCCGGTGGACCCGAGGACGCCAGTTACGTGTGTTTTTGAAGTTTATATACTCGGTTAAGTGGTGTAGGTTTTGAGTGCAACCAGTGATATTTTTTGATTAAAATTTACGCACGGTAATTAAAAATGGCTTCAAAAAAATTACCCAATGTTATGAGATCAGATGATCCTCGATTTGCCGACTGGGCACAAAATATGTTGGAAGAGCTTGATGATGAAAAAGTTGAAGACGCAAGTGATATAGACGATTGTGGTAGTGATGATTATTCTGAGAGTTCCCATAATTCGGATAGTGAACAGGACGAAAATGAAAATATGGACGACATCACCGAAGAAAATGAATTATCAAGAAAAGAAAACTCTTCTAGCGACGAAACAAATGAGAGTGAAAAAATGACCGTATTTATTTTTACGGAAAAAATAGATTTAAGTGGTCCACACAAGAGAAGACCAAAAGAACACGAGTATCTAGCTCAAATAAGTTAACAATAAAATTACCTGGAGTCAAAGGACCTGTAAAAGCATTCAAGATTCTTCACGTGTAAAAGATATTTGGAGTTGTTTATTTACACGAGAAATAGAAAAAGAAAGTATTTCAACACAAATTCACGACTAGAACTCGTTCGTGAAAAATATCAGCGTTCGGCTCGACCAGAACTAAGAAATATAGACGAAATTGAATTCCAATCACTGTTAGGACTATTGTTATATAGTGGAGTCTTCAAGTCTGGACACGAAGATTTATCTTCAATGTTTGCAACGGATGGCACTGGTCGCGAGTTATTTCGCTGCACTATGTCGTTGAAACGGATTTTAACCCTACTAGCGTCCCTTTGATTCGATGATGCCAATACAAGACTACAGAGAATAGAAAACGATTCTACAGCAGCTATAACTTGGTGTTTTGAAAAACTTGTAGACAATTTTCAGAGTAACTATAATTTAGGAGAATATACTTGTATTGATGAAATGCTTGCAGCGTTTAGGGGTCGTTGCAAGTTTAAAATGTACATCCCAAATAAACCCAACAAATACGGGATTAAAATCATGATACTTACAGATGCCAGGAATAATTATTGTTATAATGCATATATATAAGTTATATTCAGAAATCCGCAAACTTAACAAATTGAGTTCGAAGACATCGGAAATTACTGATACTCAATAATTTGCAAACGTATCAAAAGTAAGTTCATCGACAGCGGATGTATCGACTCATGAAAAGAAAATGTATTAGTTTTAATTAGTATTAGTTCTGCCTTTGTATTGAAAACAACTAAATAAACTCGTTTAATTAAAATATTTATCTTTTAAAAACTCGATAATCGACCACAAAAATAAAATTGGCGCAGTCGGTAGGATTTTAAAGTAACACGGTCTAAAGTGTACGAAAACGTTTTATCGAAAAACAAGTACGGGCCGGCGAATTTCAATTCCTTAGTGAAAAACGAAAACTAACGTATTCCCAGTGATAACAACCTGTAAACGTTCGAGTTTTGCGTTATAATTTTGAAATAACAACGGAGCACCAGCCATCCAAGTGACCACCGTACGTGCATCGAGCATTCGGTCGAGGAGAGCCCTGGTACCAAACCTGCAGAAGACAACTTGCAAGGTAGGAACTAATATTCACATTGTTGTTTAAAACAAATAGGGAACTTCCTATAATATTTTTGTAATATCATCCATTAATTGGAAATTGCGTGTGCAAGATTAATTAAGAAATTACAAACTGGACGATTTAGTAAATTCACTTGAATCGTTGTCATTAAAAACAATCATGGCTAACACTGAAACCCAATGTCATGAACCAAAACAAATCCAATCATTAATTAACAACTTTTTAAAATAGAATTAGATACTATCCCATTATTTGAAGGTAAAGAGACTCAAATAAATGCATTCTGCATGGCGTGCGACAATATTCACATTCGTTACCAGCTAGTAGCGGAAGTGCAAACCGTAATAAGAGCCGCGATATTTTCTAAATTTAGAGGTAAAGCATCAGAAATTTTATCACCACGTGACGACTTAACTAATTGGACACAAATTAAAGAAGCAATAGTAGAACATTTTTCAGACACAAGAAATTTGGAACAGTTAACAGTTGAATTTAATAATATGAAAATTAATAAAGGTGAAACTTTAGTAGAGTACGGAAATCGAATTAGATTAGCTTTAGGAAAATTAATAGGAAAACTTAATTTATCACAAGTATCAAATAAAGCAGTTAGGCAAGAAATTTTAATCGCTAACGCATTAGATAGATTTTTAGTCACAATCCCTTACCAAATCGCGATGCAAATTCGTGCAGGTAAACCGAAAACATTAGAAGAAGCTATTACATTGGCGCAAGATGAATTAAATTTCGCACACAGATCAGGACAAAATCTTAATTTTAGTAATTCAAAAACAATTCCAAAACAACCGCCGTTTAATCCATTCCAAAGAAATTCTTTTAACGCGCAACCAACATTAAACCAAAATTTTCAAAAACCAATTCAACCTAATTTTAAATTTAACAGCAATCCGAATCAACAAACAAGTTTTAACCAAATTTTTAACCCTCGCTTTCAACCTAAGATTGTAAATAAACCACCTTCAAACGTTTTTCGACCCAACCAAAATGTGAACTTGCCCAAACCAACCCCATTTCTAGTATAAAAAATTATTTTCAAGAAACCGATCCCGAATCAATTATATTTGACGCAGAATCCAATCAATATTATGCACCTATTAACTTTTACCCCGACCAAGTCGACGAAGACGTTCAACAATTATCTGAAGACGTAGAACATAACCCACAAAACGACGTTACCGAATCAGACGTAAATTTTTTCGAAATTACCTCAACAAACGA
The DNA here is from genome assembly GCA_030710515.1 of Abscondita cerata. Lineage (NCBI taxonomy): Eukaryota > Metazoa > Arthropoda > Insecta > Coleoptera > Lampyridae > Abscondita > Abscondita cerata. The sequence continues at coordinate 158,126 of JALBCR010000014.1, forward strand.
ATTAATATGACGGAGACCTTACCGTACATTAAATTAACTAACCCACCATTAAAAATTTTAATAGACACTGGCAGCGAAATTAATATTATCGACCCCCGTATTATCTCAAAATTTTATCCAAATTCGACACAACCTATAAATCTAAAATTAAACACCGCAAACGGAACAAGTACGATGAAAACTTTGGCAACAATTCCTTGTTTCGAAGAATTTAAGGCAACCGGAAATTTTAAGTTTATAGTTTTGAATTTTCACGAATTTTTTGACGCTCTTATAGGAATACGCGATTTGAAAAATTAAAATTTAACATTGATTTACAAAAAACATGCTAACAAGAAGTGATGGTAATAACTTTTTGTTGCACTATAAAAACCAATCAAAATTAAGATACAACCACGAATTAGACAAATATATAATTTGACATACCCGAAACCCGATCAAGACATCTTTATAAAGGAACAAAAATTAATGGAGTAAGGATAGAAGAAGGACTGTACAAAATATTTAACGGACAAATTAACATCGTTTTAGAAAACGAATCGGACGAAGAAAAGCAATTTGAATTAGGAGATTTACACGAAGAAAGAATTGACCCAGAAAATGTAGAACCATTTAGTGGCACAAATACCTCAAATTTAAAAAACTTAAACAATCTTATCAGAATGGATCACATGAACTCCGAAGAAAGAAGGGTGATTATAAAGACATGCAGAAAATACATAGAGATTTTCAAAACAACAGAAGAAAAATTAACTTCGACAAATTTGACGAAACACAAAATAATTACAAAGGATGAAGAACCAATCTTTTTAAAAGCATACCGAACACCATTTACTAACAAGAAAAAAATTAAACAGCACGTAGAAGAAATGCTAGAAAACGGAATTATCCAACCAAGCATATCGCCATGGGGATTTCCAGTACATTTAGTAAAAAGAAAGAAGATGCGTCTGGGAAACAAAAACCAGAATGGTCATCGACTATAGACAATTAAACCACAAAACTATCGACGACAGATATCCAATACCCAACATAGAAGATATTTTAGACAAATTAGGAAGAGCGCAATACTTTAGTGTATTAGATTTAGCATCCGGATACCACTAGATCGAGATGGATGAACAATCAAAGCAGAAGACCGCATTCAACACAGAAATGGGACATTTTGAATTTAATAGAATGCCGTTCGGACTTAAAAATGCACCAGCGACATTTCAACGCATGATGAATAATGTTTTAAAAGAATTAATAAATACACACTGTTTGGTTTATTTAGACGACGTAATAATTTTTTCCCCAAATTTAGAAGAGCACCGGAAGTCACTGGAAAGAGTATTTCAAAAATTACAATTATACAATCTTAAGTTACAATTAGACAATGTGAATTTTGTAAACGAGAAACGGAATTTCTAGGACATGTAATCACTAAAGATGGGATTAAACCTAACCCAAAAAAAATAGAAGCTATTAAAAATTACTCAATACCACGCAACCCCAAGGAAATTAAAGGATTTTTAGGACTCATAGGATACTATCGAAAATTTATAAAGGACTTTGCAAAAATCACAAGACCTCTGACCCGAATGTTAAAAAAGAATATCGAAGTAAAGATCGATGAAGATTTTATCCAGTGTGTGGAAAAATGCAAGACGCTCTTAACAAACGACCCAATTCTAAAATACCCCGACATGAGTAAAGAATTCACAGTAACGACAGATGCCTCTAACGAAGCGATAGGCGCTGTTTTAACACAAGAAAACCACCCCATCTCTTATGCATCAAGAACCTTGAACGATAGCGAAAAGAATTACAGTACAACAGAGAAAGAACTACTTGCAATTGTGTGGGCCACCAAACACTTTCGCCCCTATCTTTATGGAAATAAATTTATCATTGAAACGGATCACAAACCTCTCACCTGGTTATTCTCATTAAAAGATGCCAACTCAAAACTAACAAGATGGAAACTGAAATTGATGGAATATAATTACGAGATTAAATACAGGAAAGGAAAAGAAAATTACGTGGCAGATGCCTTATCAAGACCACCTAAAGAAGCTTATATTAATGACGTAGATATGGAAACCTTAATTGTAAACACGGATGGACCAACAGATGCCGATATAGAAGAATTAGACGAAATACTCAATAATCTAGCAACACCCGAACAAGAAGACGACAGTGAAACAATCCATACATCTAGAGGAGAAATTCAGATCGACATTCCATACAAGGAAACACCATTAAATTTATCAAAGAATCAAATCATATTCGATACACATGTTAGTTGTGCCGAACCTATAATTAAACACATAAATCTATTTAATAATCTGAAAAGAGAGTTTATTGTAATTTACCTTTTGGATCGAATGATGACGAAATTGTAAACACCTTGAAAGAAATAATTAAACCAAATACGAATATTAGCATTTATTTTAAAACCGTAATATCGAAAAGGACATCTTAAGAATTATGAGAGAACACTTTAATAACACAATTAAATTACACATCACAAATAAACTTTTAGAAGATATTGAAGATGAAAATGAGCAAACGAAATTTATGAGTTACTACCACACAGGCAAATCCAAACACAGAGGAATTAATGAAACCTACAAATCATTGAAAGGGCTATATTATTGGCCAAATATGGAAATGGACGTAACAACATTCATCAATAATTGCGAAATATGCAACCTATCTAAAATTGATCGTAATCCACAAAAATTACCGATCGCATTAACCCTAACACCAGACAAACCCTTCCAAGTAATACATTCTGACTTATTATTTATAAATGGAAAAGCAATATTAACAATAGTAGACGCGTTTTCAAAATATGCACAAGCATACCTACTTCCAGATAGAAACTCTAAAACTATTTTGGAATATTTAACATTATACATTTCTCACCACGGTATTTTTTCGAAATTAATAACGGATAATGACCCTTCCTTCTGTAGTAATTTAATTTCAGAATTTTTAGGACCCATAAAATCGTACATCATAAAACGTGTACAGAAAACTCAAAATCAAATGGTATAGTAGAAAGATTTAACTCAACCCTGATCGAATCATTGAGAGTGTCAAATGTAGAAAAATCTAAATTACCCTTCGAAACACAACTACGTATGTCAGTAATATCATACAATAACAGTATCCACACAACAACCAAATTTACACCTTTCCAAATAATCAACGGAAACGATAGAAATGTTTTACCATTTGATCAGACTATTAATAAAGTGACAGAAGACTACGTAAACGAGAGAAATAAAACTATGAATATGATTAACCAAAAAGTGAAAGAAAATATATTAAAGGCCAAAGAGAAAGTTCAACAACAGCAACCAGAAAATACTATAGAAGAAAATTTACCAGATCAAATAGTGTACGTTAGGAGAAATCCACAAAGGAATAAACTCAAACCCTATGCAGATAAAATAAAATTACATAATGTGACCGATAAAACGATCTCTTTCAAAAATAAGAGAAACCAAATTACTAAATTAAAACGAGATTTAGTAAAGCGAACTAAAAAGAACATGTTGTTGCAGGATGAAGATACTAATATTAACGATCCTGGCCCTAGCCACAGCAGGTGAAGAAATTCAAGTTAGAGAAATAAATAATTATGTAGTACCACTAGAATTAGGCAAATCATTTAACCATTTATTTGATCATAAGTTAGTTTTTATGTTAGAACGTAAAAATATACACACCTTAATCGTAAACATAAGTACACAACGTAATTTAATTTTAGAAAAATTCAAAGAAATCAAATCTAAGCAAGAACCTTCAGAGCATGACGCAAACATTATTAGATTATTAAGTCAAACAAAAATCAAATTGAAAAAATAAAACTTAAAGGTCAAAATTTTGTCTCCGCATACCGCGAAAAACGATCCCCATTCAATTTTATAGGAAAAGCAGCAAGTTGGCTTTTGGCATCATGGATGACGATGAAAGGCAAAATATTTATCAAGCTATTAAAATATTAAAAGACAAACAAGACGAAGTAATAAGTAATGTTAATCATAAAACCAGTTTATTACAAAACATTTTTGATCAGGTTGAAACTTTAGCAAATAATACGAACAAAAACATAAAAATAATTCAAAAACATCTAAATTCTTTAGATAACCAAAATACATTGTTTTACCAATACATTATAATTTTAGAAACTTTGTTTATTTTGGAAAATAACATTAACGAAGTAGAAAATTTTATGAACGACTTGCAGCAAGCAATTATTTTGGGTTTTAGACATCAATTACATCCCTTCCTTTTACCCTACACACAACTTCATAAACAGTTAGCTTTCCTCAAAAAATTATATCCGAATAAAGTCCTACATCTAGACAATGATCATTATTATTATTCAATACTTTCGGTACAAATCGGACTAGATGCAGAAAGAATTATTGTATCAATACAATTTCCAATAATGGAAGATAAAAATTCAACTTTATATAAAATTGCGAAAGTTCCTTATCGCAATACTTACGTGTTAGAACAATGTGATTATTTAGTATGGTCCTACAACGATTTAGTGTGTGTATCAGACTATTTATTAGTAGAAAATAAGTATGTAATTAAAGAAAATTCTAATAGACAACGTAATGATTATTGTATTAATAATCTTATGCAAAACAATATCAATAACTGTACTATAGTTAAGATGAATCAGATTAAAACTCAATTTCAAGCATTGAATGATGCAAACTATTTGTTGATTACCGACAAAAAATGTTTGTTAAAATACCAATGCCACACAAGAGGCACTATCGAAATAAAACAAAATTCTCTTATAAAGTTACCTCAAAAATGTACAATAGAATTTAATAACCAATTGTATAGTAATAGTAAGAACAGAAATGTTCAAAGAATTGAACCTTCCAAAATTAACCGAAATTGAATTCAAAAGCCGCATAAGAAATAGTAGGCCTTTCGAGTTCACCCCAATTAATTTAGACGAAAAATTAAAGAACAGCTCATGCAAGATGATTTAACGTATTCGAAGGAAATACCGGTTCAATATCAGTTTTCGCACTATCTAATAGTTATCGTAGTAATAATCTTAAGTATTTTTGTATTGTATAAATTTAAAGATAGGATAAAAGTGAAACTGAGTAAAGTGTGTTACAAAAATGTGAAAGTGCTCTATCTCCGAATCCTGAGGACAGTCTTCCCACTGGCCATGGAGGAGTTATATTCAGAAATCCGCAAACTTAACAAATTGAGTTCGAAGACATCGGAAACTACTGATACTCAATAATTTGCAAACGTATCAAAAGTAAGTTCATCGACAGCGGATGTATCGACTCATGAAAAGAAAATGTATTAGTTTTAATTAGTATTAGTTCTGCCTTTGTATTGAAAACAACTAAATAAACTCGTTTAATTAAAATATTTATCTTTTAAAAACTCGATAATCGACCACAAAAATAAAATTTATATATGGTGGGAAAGATTCAAATGGGAAGGGACTCGACCGATCCATATTGACACTAAGTAAGCCAACGCAATCAGTTCTTCGTCTCGCGAAACCAATTTATGGGTCAAACAGAAATATTACGGCCGATAACTGGTTTACGTCAGTTGAATTAGTGAATGAATTGACCAAACTAAAATTAACATATGTAGGAACGGTTCGAAAGAACAAAAAAGAAATACCGCCAGAATTTTTACCAAAAAGAACGCGGCCCGTGGGTTCATCTTTATATGGGTTTCATGGAAATATGACACTACTTTCTACTGTGCCCAAACAGTCTAAAGCAGTAATTGTACTCTCTTCTATGTACCAGACTTCTGGGGATGATGAAGTTACTAACAAGCCGGAGATGATTGCTTTATATAATATGACGAAAGGAGGGGTAGACAGTTTGGACAAAAAATGTGAAAATTACTCCGTTAGTCGCAGAACTCGTAGATGGCCTATGACAGTCTTTTATGCTATGGTGAACATTACTTCAGTCAACTCGTATATTTTGTACAACTGTTTACCAAACCGTAAAGAAATCAGAAGGTTACATTTTATCAAGCAGCTAGCGCGACAATTGATTCTTCCTGAGTTGAAACGTCGAGTCTATAATGGAAATTTGCCAACCGAACTGCGAGTGCTGATTAAAGGAGTTTTGGGGCCTGATACACCTGTAAATGAACAATCCCCTCTTACAGAAAATATTTCGCAACCAACTAGCCGTTCCAAGCGCAAAATGTGCTATCTCTGCCCCTCAAACATCGACAGAAAAACATCCAATTATTGCAAGAACTGCCAAAAACCAGTCTGTTTACATTGCTCCAACATGGTCTGCAGAAATTGTACCCATGATGATTAGTGTGTTACTTTTATGCTTTGTTTATTGTTTCATAACTATTTATATTAGTTTGATCCAAAATTGCTGTTTTATTGAAATTTTCATTGTTTTTTTGTCCATAGTTTAAAATATTACCCTTTTCTGTATGTGTTTTGAGTGTGTTTATTTTGTAGCCAATAAATGTTAAAAAGAACAACATTTTGTGTTTATTATTGACTAAAAACTAACTCTAGCATGTAAGTGTATCATTTTGGCAAAACGTTATAATAGAACCCTCAAAACAACCCTGGGTCCTAGGGACCCGATGTCGCCACTTATGTCTTGAAATATGCACGTCACCAGTTAAAGGTTGCTATAGGAAGCTTATTTATAATTATTAATTAGCAATTTTTTGACATTGGTCTTTATTTTCTAAAGTAGATTGTTACTAATACGCATTAATTTCATACAATTTGACCTACGATTATTATACTGTACATACAGTGTGACTCATTTTGAATGGAAACACCCCTGTAAAATTGGGAGTTATTAATAGATATCGGCCAATTTTTTTTTAAATGTCAAGCTATAACAGATCTACTTGTGGACAAAATTTTAAATGTTTATTCCAATTTTCAAGGCATGCTACGATACTTTTTCTTAGACGAAATTGAATATTTTTTATTAGCGATAATTTTAAAATAAAAATTTCTACGCCACTGGATTCAGAGAGGCTTCAAATAGCTATGACCAAAATTTTATAAAAATAAGTTTATTAATAACAAAGTTATGACTACTTAAAGTACGAAAACTCATTATGCTAATTCGTAACAAAATAACACACAGGGTGTGTGCCATCAATAGATGGCCATGGAAATTATTATTTATTGTTTAGTACTTATTAGAATAAGTCGGAAATGAAGAAAAAAAATTAAAGTATCATCAGAATTTATTAAAAATCACGGAATTACATTTAACTTTTAACGACATTAAGTAAAGCATAATATTTCGATTTAAATCTTAGTTGCCATGGAAATTTGCTACTGTTTGACAGATGTGATCAATTTCAGTGACATTGTAGTATCAGTAATATAATTTACTTCCAGTTGATATTTTATTGTGTATTATGGCTGAAAGATTAAGTTTAAGAGAGAAAATTGAAATAATACGTCTTGTAGGAGACAATGACAGAAGTGCCAGAGAGGTTTGCAGAATATTTAATGAAAGACATGGTGATCGACGTATTAGCTGTGGCACGGTGAATAAAGTAAAAAACATACCTATTTAATGACACAAGTGCAGTATCAAGAACCCTTTAAAAACTAATCCTGTGCAAAGGGTAAACAGAAATGATCAACCAATTTTAGATTATTTTAGAAATAATCCTAATACCAGTATAAATTTGAATATTCATCGAGAAACCATTCGGCGATGTGTCAAAAGAAACAATATTAAACCTTTTAAACCGAAGTTTCTGCACACTTTGCGAGAAGGCGACGAAGTATTACGTTTGGAATATTGTTTATGGGCCCAAGGAGAATATTTAAATGACCGTAATTTTCTAAAAAATGTGATGTTTACCGACGAAGCCACATTCACTACAAATGGTATAGTTTCATCACAAAATTGTCGCTATTGGGCAAGTGAAAACCCCCACTGGGTAATAAATTGTATAAGTCAATATTCCCAAAAAATTAACGTCTGGTGCGGGATACTCAACGAAAGAATTATTGGTCCTTTCTTTTTTGAAGTGAACATTAACGCGCAGAACTTTTTAAATTTTTTAAATACGAATTTGTGGGATGCCATCCACGAGATTCCAATTAACGAACGATTGAATTTACGTTTCCAGTTAGATGGGTGTTCAGTCCATTATGCCAGACTTGTGAGGCAATGGCTGGACGACCATTATCCAAACCGATGGATAGGCCGTGGTAGTTCGTTAATACATTGGCCACCAAGATCTCCAGATCTACCAATTTTAGACTTCTTTTTCTGGGGACTACTCACACAAAAAGTTTACAAAAACCCGCCCAAGAGACAGAAACGAACTTTGTGCAAGAATTCGACAAGCATGCCAAGAAATTACCCCTCAAGTACTGAGAAAAGCAATTAAACATATCCGAAAGCGCTACGAAAAATGTATTGAACTGAATGGTGGATTGGTAGAAAGAACTAGGATATAAAATCAAATGTTTTCCATGGCCATCTATTGATACAGGGTGTTATTTTGTTACGAATTAGCATAATGAGTTTTCGAACTTTAAGTAGTCATAACTTTGTTATTAATAAACTTATTTTTATAAAATTTTGGTTATAGCTATTTGAAGCCTCTCTGAATCCAGTGGCGTAGAAATTTTTATTTTAAAAATATCGCTAATAAAAAATATTCAATTTCGTCTAAGAAAAAGTATTGTAGCATGCCTTGAAAATTGGAATAAACATTTAAAATTTTGTCTAGAAGTAGATCTGTTATAGCTTGACATTTAAAAAAAATTGGCCGATATCTATTAATAACTCCCAATTTTACAGGGGTGTTTCCATTCAAAATGAGTCACACTGTACATACAAATTTTGAAAAGAAACATTTTACACAAAAACTAGTATTTGTTTGTTTAGTATATGACAAATGTAAGATGCTAATTGTTATTATTAACTAAACAAAAGTTATTATTATTACTATTATTATCAAAACATTATCTACATTGTTGCGGTTTATTTATAAACAAATAAAATCAATATATAGCAGTGCTAGATGACCCCCGGCAGCTCGTCTTAGTCGGTAGTGGTCGTGGGTGGATTGAAAATTGTTTACAAAGAAGGCTTCTGCACTGTTTGAAAATTTATAAGGCGCCACCTAGGATTATGTTAAAGAAATATCTAGAACCTCTAGGTACTCATAGATACAGGAATAGACCGTACGTACATAGAAATAGTTATATTGTTTTTAGCGACTAGAATTCAATTTACATATATAAACACACATAACCACGACAATAGATACTCTCAATTAGAATAAATGGCAAAATATCGTTATTAAATACTAATAATTCACAAGAACGAGTTAAAAACACGAATATAAATTCGACACACAAACGCTCCCAAATAGGATAGCGTATTTGACAGTCGAGAACACCAATGAATCCCGGCAACTGAGTCACACGACCAAATATTGTTCAAAACGTGTTTAATAGCAATTACGACGAGTACCGGACCGTGGCCGATTATTTAAATAAGTTCAAAGCGCACAGAATTAATTGTACTTAAAGGATCGTTCAAGTTTACATAATTATTTAATAAGCGCCCAAAAAAAGGTACGTTGTTAAACGGTCAACCACGACACACATACATATAACGCGACGAAATTTATAATTGACATGCATAAAAAGTAACTTAGCTCGTGTAACCAGGACGTCTTTAGTGTTCGACAGTCAATCGGTAAAGATAACAGTTCTCTTATCCAAATCTAGTATTTGAGTATCGAACGAAGAAAAGGAACAGCCAACATGGACTCCAATGATAACAGTTGCTGGGCAGCACAAAGGATCAGATAATCGGTTTATTCTAAGTGGTGGCCTTGAACCGACGAAGGCTTCAAGGGAAGTTAATTAACTATTTAATTATAGGTTGTTAAGTTCTGAATTTCCAAGTATCTCCTTCGATAGGTTATGGTTTTTGGAGTATAACCATCGCTAAACAGCCATTGATCAATTAAAACAAAAATATAGTTGACGGTTGTTAAAATATTATCATTTATTTGACAGTGTCCGTATGAAAGCGACTTTTCCTGCCATCAAAAATTTGTCGACATTACACAGAAAAACGTTTTCAAAAGCAGACAACCAGCATACGAAAGAGGAACAAAATCCTTCAAACTCTTCTCAAGTTATTCCCAATATACAAGATTTTTTTGGAAAGTTTAACGCCCTCTGGCGTCCTTATGGTGCACTTTTAGTTATAGGTAAATTGGTGTTGATCAATCTATTTTGAGCCAGAGAACCTCTGGTAAAGCCATGTACACACCTTTTAGAAACACCCTGTATATAAGCTTCCTATTGTTTTTATTTTCAGTATCGGTTCGCTGATGATGTCAGCTTAGCTATTAAAACACGTGTCCGAGTATAGTTTGGTATTTTGCCTTTTGTTACAAATAGACGCTGCAGTTGAAAGTTCCATTTCTTTGATTAAACTTAACGGCTTGCCTAGGACAAACAATCGCATAATATGGTAGTGTTACACATCAAAAATGCAAAACACGAAACTCACCCCTTAGAATTCTATTAGCACAAAGCAATGTGCTGACAATGAGGAAGCGCAACCATGACAACGTTGTCGCATTAGCACGACCTACTTAAAAACATATGAATAACGGCCGCCTAATAACAAACTTCAATTTGTAATCAATTAAGTCAAGGTAGGTTAAGTTCAGTGCAGAGTGCACATAAGATTCGACAAAATTTGTATGTTATTTGATATTTGACAAGAACTTTAGCACTATACCATCGTATAGAATCACTCTAGTGACTTGCTACATAAATAATTATTAAGTAATCTGATAGTTCTAAAATTTTAATGTAATAGCAAATATTAGAAAATTTAGTGAAACTTTGGGCGGCTTTGCATTATTAGTTGCTAGTATGCTTGTTTATTAAAACAATATTTGTGAAAAAATTAGAAATCGTTTGTGTGCGTCGTTTTGAAAAATGTCAGAAAGTGATTCTTTGCCGGTAGAAATTAAAGCAGAAGCTGAAGAAGTAATTCTGCAACTGTTGCCGGCCAAATCTAAAGATGCATACATAAAAGAATTTGCTACCTTTAATGAATGGAGAGAGAAAAGATGTACAAACATCATAAACGAGGACGTCCTATTGGCTTATTTTTTAAATGTAAGAAGCAAGTTTGCCTCCTCGTCGATGTGGACGAAATATTCAATGTTAAGAGCAACTTTGAATGTGCATAGAAATATTGACATATCAAAATACCGCAAATTAATTGCATATCTCAATAGTCAATCAAAAAACTTCAAGGCAAAGAAGGCAAAAGTGCTTGAGAGGGGACACATTGAACAATTTTTGAAAACAGCATCTGATGAAAGTACAACCAATTTTATTTTCTTTTGTATTGGTATTAATTATTTTAAATATTTCTAGGTTGCTGTCATAATGGGTGTTTGTGGAGGTTTACAACGCAATGAACTGGTAAATTTAAATATTGAACATATGAAAGATAAAGGATATTTTATCTACGTGTCCATCCCAGAAACAAAGACGAATATGTCAAGAAGTTTTGCTGTATTAGACGAAGGATTCTCTGTTAATGTTATGGAGATATGCAAGAAATACATACGCCTACGTCCTAAAAGTACTATTTCGCAGGAAAGATTTTTTTTGCGATATATAAATTTAAAATGCACCGTGCAACCTGTGGGAGTTAACCCTATTTCCAGAATCCCCTCACAGATTTCTTCTTTCTTAAAACTTTTAGACGCTAAATCCTACACGGGCTATAGTATGCGCCGTTCTTTGGTGACTCTGTTGGCTAATGCTGGTGGTGATATTCTCACTCTTAAGAGGCACGGAGCGTGGAGGTCATCTAGTGTTGTTGAGGGGTATATAGAAGAAAGTGAGTCAAATAAAATCGATATTGCAAGAAAAATTCAAGGAAAATCCAGCACAATGCAAAAGATCTCCGCGATGCAGTCTTCCTCAAACGTGGTTTGTGTAAATGTAAATCCTGATATTGCAAATAAGTTTACTTTTGATGTTAACGTGAATGTTAATATTAATGTTAATAAATAATTACTAAATTTTCTACAAATGTTTCTTGAATTTTATATATTACAAAACACTAATGTTTTATGGAATATAAAACACTAGTGTTTTATAGGTGTTATAATACGTTTCATAACGGCATAATAATAGCTCTATAATATGGTGATTGCTACCGCCCCTCGCGAAATAAACTGGTGCTAAGGCAATAATGACAGACTTCACAACCATGGTGTATATACTACTGTTTCCACTACTAGCCAAATTCAAACCAAAAATAAAAAATAAACATTTTTTTTGTAAAAATCAAGTAGCACAGGAATGCAAATAAATCAAAAAGCATTAAAAGCTACATACATTGATAAACCAACTGCAACTAATTCACTAAACACTTGTGTGGTATATTTCACCTTCATTTTCTAAAAATTATTCAGAGTAATATGTAAATTAGTTGATTTAGAAGCCAATCGCAGCGGTTTAGATTTGTCTGACATGTAGAAATTTTTAATGTCTTTCCAAGATGCTTTTTTGTTATTAAAGATTATATCATATTTAATCAAGTTATTTTGCACCGATTTCAATAAATAGGGGACACATCGAAGAAATAATAGATTTTCTTATCGTTTACGAGAAGGTATGGTTTTTCCGGTGATACATCTATTCTTTTAATTAGGTTTCGAAAATTTTACTACTGCCCTAACATTGGCACCGCATTGTAGTTGTAGCTTTTCTATGCAGTTAAATACTATCGACTTCAATTTGTCACCTTTGCATATCGTATTTGTAAAGATGTAGCACAAGGGTTGTTTAACTTTTTATATATAACTCTAACCATGATCACGTAGCAGTTTGAGCTGGCAAAAATTTAAAACCTACTTTAAAATTAACATTTTGGGGCTCGTAAAATATAATTTTAGTGAAAATTGTTTGTATTCCTCTGTATATCTCCAGCTTCTTAGTGGTTTATTTTTTAAGTCCACTTCAGCTGTCACAATTAGTCCTCTGCTTTCGGGAAGTAATCGTTGGGAGATGTTAACTTCAATTGAAGTGCTTTCTTTTACGTTGCAATTTAAAAATGTTCCTCCGTAATTTTCTTTAGCTAAGAGTATTTGAGCTGCAAGCTTGAGTAGTTTTGGTATAGCTAGAGATGTTAACGGGCATTTATTGCTTTGCCAATATACCTTGCATCATTTGAATATTGGGTTTCAGAAATTGACACTTGTAATTCATTTAGGAATGGCAAGTGTTCGCCACATACTCCTTAAGTTTTTAGAGTCGACATTTAACAAGTCGGACCTTCCACATTCTGTTAACCATTCAAAACACCTACAACAAAATGTTTGTAATTGACTTAAAATTCTTCATATAACTTAACTCGCCTGGTTAAATCTCATTTGGGAAACCAGAAAAAACTGATTCTACCATCATATTTAATAAATAAATAAATTCAGGTTATGTATTTGCGGTTATGGGATGGGGGCGCGAATTTTAAACTAATGTCATTTTTTTATTCAAATAATTTTATCGTGTTAGGTAATTTTAAGCAGCAAATACGTTAGAGATAATCTCCTGGATGTACAAAATTATGTTTCACTCGTTTTTGTTAAACAACTATTCTTAGATTCGCAAACAATTTGAAATTGTCCATTATTAACCTAGGTCAACAATAAAAAAAATTATTAACCACTAATAGAGAAATTATACTTCACAGTTGGCTAGGAGACGCAATAATTGTCCACTTCACAGCTATAGTCGGTATACTATTAGCGCGGAGTAATAAATCATAATTGCTTGAAATAATTCTTTATTTTCTTGTGAAAGCGGTACTTCAACGGTTAAGTAAAAACCAATAAATTCTAACCAAAATACGATCATTGTGCCGCTCTTGCAGCATATCGACTTATCTAGGGTCTGAGAACAATAGCTTAATCTGTATAAGCACGTTGTCATCAGCCCAGGTACTGACGAAACGAGAATCATAGCCGTAGATGTGGGTATTATACCAAGATACAAAAATAATGGTATATAATACGTAAGAAGTAAAATTTGTAATGTGATCTACTATACAAATAAAATAAATAACGTATAACCACATAATAATTCATATCAAGGTAGATTTTACTATTATAATATATTTACCTACTAAAAATATGATTTTCCAAATGTATCAGGTACCTACGCTAATGCAATACGGGAGACTCGATAATTCTGACAGGTTTATTACTCCGCGCCAATAGTGTACTGAGTATAGTAGTGGAAAAAACTTATTATATTAATATTTAAAATAAATTAATAAAGTAATTTAAGTTTAAATTTAAAAGTGTTACATTTACGCCCGTGGGTTTTCGGTTTTTAAATCGTTAAAATTGATCTAATGTATTGCTGGATGCAACCAACTCGCCATTATTGGTGTCTATTGTATTGACAATTCTGTAAGCAACTTTAACAATTGTAATGATTGATACGCTTGTTAAAAGATCTGTATTCTGTAAACGGTTATTTGCAATTCACACTTCACAGTGCTTCTATTTCACTGCATGAATGCAGCCATCCCTTCTTAAAACTTTGCTAGAGTAATCTCCTCTTAACTTAACCTTAATTTTTGTGTATTGGTTAATTTTCTTGTACTGGTACCTTTTTTTATTTTCTCTTTGCTTATTTTAGTCTTGTTATCGGTTGTTCTCTATGATTTGGAATTCCGTTTTATTATTATCGGAAAATCTTCCACGTTTTTGTTAAATAATAATTCGATGCTGGCAGTTATACAATATGACAGTCAGTGAGTGACAAATATAAAATTATGAAAGGCACCTATGATGATAATAATAAAGTAGATTAACGAAATTTATAATATATATTTACAATATAAGTGCGTAATCAAGTGTTTTACTGGGTGAGGGCACTATATTAATTCCCGGCCGCGAAACGGGAGGGCAGTAATATATGCTCAAACGCAGTAAAACAGATTATGCACAAATATTGTACAATATTCTTCACATTGAGAAAAAAATGTAATTAATAGAATATGAGATTGCATGAATCTCATAAAAAAACATTTGTCTATGATCTAGAAGGTTTTGTTAAAACATACCGGTTCTAGTAGGCGTCAATAGGATATACGCGTTATTGGTTATTAGTTTTTACTATAAGTTTAATAAAAATAAATCTGTTTGGCTTTTAGTTTCTAGGCTTATTTAAAAAAAGGAGATTCTAACCTTCGATTGGGAACAAAGTGCCGACTATTATACATTTTTGGAAAGCTCTTAATGAGTGGAATGTAAATACAAATTTAATAAAGAGCGTTCCTTTGGCAACTTTCTCAAAAATGGGGACACCTAGAAAAAAACTAAGCACTTCACTGGATTCTGCATAAAAAATGTGTAAGATTCCGTTTTTACTTAGTCGATAACTTATCAGATACCTGAATTACAGAGGGTGTCTGAAAATGCACACTTTTTAATTTCACTCTGTATTTCAAAAACGAAAAGGGCCGTAATAAATCTGTCTGCGCTATCGTTTGTTTTACAACTTTGTGAACTCCTCCTTAGTAACGTTAACATACAGGATCATTTTATACATGTTAACGTTGCAAATACTAAAACAAATATAGGCAGAAACTTTGTTGTAACTGATCTCGTTTGGATAAACCTCATAAAGAAATATGTGATGCTGAACCTTTAACGTACAACTTGTAATCGTTTCTTTATGACAATCCGGGCTGGAAAATGTATCAATCATCCCGTTGGTCGTAATCAATTTGGAGCATTTCCGTGCAAAATAGCAGAATATCTCCGACTTGATGATGCTAAATTCTACACGGGGCATTGTTTCCGACGATCATCTGCAACTCTGCTTGCAAATAAAGGAGCTGATTTTCTGAGCGTAAAACGGCATGGTGGTTGGTGAAGTTCAGTAGTAGCTGAAGGATATGTCAAGGATAGCTTGCTTAATAAAATTGAGAGAGCTAACAAGTTAATTACCAGACAAAATTTACCAGAAGATTTGTCAGGATGTTCACAACAGATGCAATCAAATGTGCATGTGGTTAAAGTAACAGAAGTAACCTGCACAAACACTACTCCTTCCATACATATAACCCCCCTCCCCCAGTGGAAATGCAAATGTGCACGTAACTTTTAATAATTGTTCACACAATAACAATAACACTAATTAATAATAATAATAATAATGAAGTTTATTTTTCAACATAAAGATAGTGTAAATGAACAAAAGATAAATATTCCTGATATAAGTTGAAAAATCATAAAGCAGCCAATTCAAATTAGTGGATTCCCACTCTTGATCTTCCATTGGCTCCTTAAATATTTACAATTACTTGCATCAAAATATTACCTATTCTAGTGTAAATAAGGATTAAGCTAAATTATGTATATTGTCGCAGATAGAATTTTCTGAACGGATCCATTTTATTAAAGTTGACATGCGTACTTAGTCATTGCATTGGGTGTTACACCTGGCAGAATAAACTATATAGAAATATCCAGTTGTAAAATCTCCCCTTTAAAATAAACTTTGGTTTAATTTCTAAAATTGCGACGACAGTTAACTTTAAGCCAAGTCTAATTTTGAGTTATAGTGTTTTCCAAAATAAAAAAATCTAGTTACTTTTTTTTTGTAATCACAGTCGACCGATTTCATCCAACCAATGAGTGAAGATTATTACGTAAACTAATTTGTACTTGTGCATTGTGCAAATATCACAACCCGCTTTTAGTAAAGTATGTAATTACTTTATGGATACGGATGCGTAAAATCGCTATTACGTATCCGAAATGTGAAAATGTTTTACTTTATCTTTTTGTATACGAAAATAATGGAACGTGTAAAAATTTTATGCAGCTCGGCCGTAAAGCTGTTTTAGGCCTTCGTCCTGATTGAGCCCTCGCTTACGCTCGGGCACAACGTACATTCCTCTGGGCCTAAAACAGTTACTTACGCCCTTGCTACATAAATAACTATTTAAAAATATCTAAGGCATGCGTCGATAAAGGTAGTGACGTCATTGCCCAGGTTGCGTTTTATAGCCTTGTCAAATTCAAATTCATAGATTTTAAGTAAAATGTGTGTCTTACGACATCTCGTGTAAACATTGATACGTATGAATAGTATAAACTAAGAAAAATGCCAACAGTTAACTGTAACGGCATGTTTGTGTTAAAGCCAAGGCTTTATTGGCAACGTGTGGTACAAGCATTAAAGCTATCGCTTAGATAGCGCTTTGCACTTTAACACACACAGTTAACTGTTGGCATTTTCTTAGTTCATAGATTTTATTTTGCACATATTTTTGCAACTAGCAAATTTTGAGGAATTTGATTATTTTTACGTGACAGTGAACATACGGATTGTACAAATTTGGGTAATTTACAAAACGCCAATATAAATAATTTTTTTGCACTTCCTATATTTAATGATTCACTTTACACCCGCTTTTGCGAGCGCAGAACGACTCTTTTTCTCTCAATTTACTTTTGCGTTCGCATTTATTACTTTTAGGCCCGCTTTTACTTTAAGGCCCGCATATATCGTAAATACCAAATTGATCTGAAAATTTACGATTAATCATAGACAAAATAATAATAAACAGTACGAAATTATGCATGAGTAGTGATATGAGAATCACTACAAATGATTCATAAAATTTTAATTAAATTGTAGAATCTAAATATAAAGCAAATTTTTTTTGTAGACCTGGAGTAAATCTTACCTAACCTATAATTGTGAAAGGTTATTTGTTTAATTCAATTAATTGATTACAATAATTACTCGATAATTACAAACTTGCTAATATCTATGTTATTTTTTACACAAAAAGTTGCTTTCAGCATAGAATAAAATGACCGAAGTATAGAAGACCTGGAAATTTTCGCAAAATACAATAAAAGCACATTTCCGTGTAGTTTGTTGCTTTTTTAAGTCGACATCATTTTAAAAAGTAATTGTATACTTTTCCACATATTTTTCTGGATTTAGCAAGTAACAAAACTGGAACCATGTTATCTGTTACCTCTTTAATACCGGGAGGAGTATTTGAAAGTTCTTCATTATCAGTTTCCATGTTTATTGATTCTGGAAGCTTTGTAATTTAAATTTTTAAATGACGTTTAGGAATGCCGGTAAAGAAGAACATTTTATTCTTAATTCTTGTAAGCTACCCTAGAAGTCGCAACCAGTTTACGTTTGTACATTTAAAATTTTTAATTAATTTGTTGCTATTTTGAAGGTTTTAATTCATTTGTTTGTTTTTCTAACCTGATTAGTACTATTAATTTAAGGTTTTATTGTATTTTTAAAATTAAAATATAATATGTAATTAAAAAGTAAATCTGTTTCGACTTAGTATTACTGAAGTGCAAAAATTTAGTATGCACCACAGGTGTAAAGTACTTTACACCCTTGGTACATAAAACAGAATATTTCAGATATATAACAACAAAAGTAGGTACTAGAACTTATAACAGTTGTACAAATAACAAAATAAAACGACGGCTCTAGCGGTACTACCTAGAGAGAAAAAGTAACGAAATTTGGGTTCGATGTAGCGCACTAAATTCGTAGAGGATCCAGTATTTGTAGTAGTTAGCACAGCAGCGTCCATCTTAGTCGGTGAGTGGGAGGTTCTTGAAGAACCGTAAAGAAATAAACTGCTGCTTACAAAGCGCCACCTGCTAGATAATAAAAAGAAAAGGTTTTACTAAAGGTCTAATACGCTAAATCGAACACAAATCAGAGAGACAAATAGACAATTCAATATAGCAAATAAAACTTAAAGTACTAGAAGAATCTGACAGAAATAGAGAGAGACTGTCGCATATGATTACGTGCGTTAGCAACAACAATAATTAAAACTCGCAATTAATGTGTCAAATTTCAGGTAAGCTTTGTAGTTATAATATACTTGATATATTTTTTTTTGTGTTCAAATCAGTTGGTGATAGGAAATGCTTACTTCAATAATATTCACACTCGATTTCTTCAAATTTAATCAATATATATCGCAGTTTGTTTTGTTATTTCAAAGGTTTCTTTGCTTAAGCCCAGGGAAACAGTCGGTGGTTGTCGCCTTTATCAATTAAATTAAAGGCTTGTTTTGACTAAGTGAATAACAACAAATCGTACCCACGATCTAATTTTTGAAAAGTCATTTTTGTTTATTATTTCTGAGAAAATGTTAGCGCGTTAATTTTTTGTAATGTTTTTTGTGTAGGAAATGTTAAGAGGGGGACTCCCTTACCTGATGATTGTTAATAGTTATAAGTTTCAGTTTTTAAGTAGAGTCACGACGAGTGACATGTAGCTAATAGTGCGGATTAATGTTCATTAATTAAAATTAAAACAACCGCCCAAGTACCGTTAAATGCCGAAAAATGTAAGTTTAAACGCAAACTTTTCGAGAGCGCGAATGAAAATTACGTTTGATGTGTATCCACAAAAAGGACCTCTCGTTTGTGGTCGTAAAAGAGAATAACGTTTGATTAAGGTTGAAATCAAAATAACCGCACTGCGGATGGTGAACAATCTCTTGTGCACACGAAATTTTAATTAAGAAACATGAAAGTTATGGGCATGCTTAACGAGACTTAGGATTAAAATCAATGGTTCCTGGTGGATGATTTTGGAAATAAATGGTTCCGAGTGGATTATTCTGCAATAAATAGATCATAGTTCGCATTTTGGATTGGAAGAAAGAAAACTGTAAGTACTCTTTTACTTCCGAAATGTTCGTGCTTTTGGATGTGAGTTCGCGTTTGGTGAAATAAATTAAACAGCGTTTAGGGTATCTTTATTTTTTTTTAGGTTTGATTTACTTTAAATTAGTGTTAGAGTTAAAATCTTGTTCAATGGTAAATAAATGATCAAACCGAGTCCAGGGCATGTTACGTTCGAGTTGATGTTACAGTAAAAATTACGTATTTGACTAGGCCACAGACTCGTTTCGTTGATTAACCCACATAATGTAATAGTTTTAGGAGCGCGGTTAAATATCTGTCTCTTCGCCCGGTAAACGGGGTAGTTTATCGTTTGCATGTTTGTCTGTTGTTTGTTTGTTTTTGGTATTAAGCCACAAAATACGTCATAGAATTAGGACACCGTGTTAAAGCCTTCTACATTTTTTTATTAACACTTAATAGAGAACCGTTAGTAATGATTATTCTCTTTATTATCTCAAGTGTTAGCATTTCTCCCTTTTCTTTAGTAAACATTTGTCTTAACAATTAAAAGATTAGGATGGCGCCTAACAACACCGACTGTGACCTAATGTAAGGACCTTTAGTTTTCGAAAGGTAAGTGAGAGACAAATCCTAACTCACCCCTCGCCGTTAGCTAGCGGCACATTCGTTTGCTATAAATTTGATTTTCAAATTTGGTGGCGTAATAAAGTACTTTCCGCCAACCAAAAAGGCTTTTTGTTTTAGGTTCATTTACTCTATGTAAAGTGCCCAAGCTTTTATGAAGCTGGTTAAAAACAAAATTAAACGTCGGTGGATGAGAAACCGTGGTAGTTGTCAAGTTTATAGGAAAATATTCTCAAATAGCTATTCCAGCATTCTCAAGAGTTATCCAGGTGCAAAACACGATGAGAGATTAACGCACGTGCTAAAGCATACGTCGTAATTGGAACTAACACAACCACAAAACGAGAGATAGAAAAAGAAAGCGCTTACAGTAAAGGCGGTCGGATTTAAATTTAAACACTAATTCGACTTGAAATTAATAATTTATGTGTAAAATTTTAACTTTAAGAGGCACGCCTATGTATAAGAAAGTAGAAAATGTCTGCTCATTGTCTCTGAAATTTTTGTTAATTAAAAACTCCACCAATGGAAAATTCGCAACATGCGAGGCAAATTTGATTTTTGTGGTAAAGTGCTACACACGACACACGTTTTTAAGAATGCTTTTGTTATACGTTTTACTTTTGCAAATAACCCTGTAACAAACTAAATCGG
Organism: Abscondita cerata; assembly: GCA_030710515.1. Lineage (NCBI taxonomy): Eukaryota > Metazoa > Arthropoda > Insecta > Coleoptera > Lampyridae > Abscondita > Abscondita cerata. The sequence goes on from JALBCR010000014.1 coordinate 179,165, forward strand.
ACGCGGAGCGTTCTTTAACAAAGAAACTATATGGCATAATAGAATCTGTTTCTGAAAGTTTATACAACTATTGAGAGATGTGAAAGTGTACATTTACTTTGGTACCGACTACCTACTCTCTCTGTAGGGTCATAAAACACATGCCGTTGTATTTTACGTTAGGTTCGAAATTTTATCCATAAGCAGATTATTTAGACAAAGTATTGTACATAAAAAAAAATTTCTAGAACAAGCTTTGTGTGAACAACACATGAACAAAACCATTTTCATGAAACTTGGTTCACAGCTGTTTTTTGTTATACTATAGGGTTGGCGTCTCAACCCCATCAACATTATTACTTCTGCATAAAGTAACGATCAGAATGCGAGAAGTAAATAACACAATGCAAACCAACCCAATTAACAAACGCTGACACACAAAGAAGCATTTTACACAACCTCGCACACAAAGTAAACAACCTACTTATCACATATAAAATGGAGTAGGTAGAATAAGTAAATCACTCTAGCCAAGTTCACCAGTGACACCAGTTAAGTTTGAGATTTAGCATCGACAAGCTCACGACGCTGACCAGCGGTCAGCACGGCATCGGCAGTGCGTCGCTAGCACTTACTTAGTCAACAATTCATACAGCGGTATGTAACACAAGCGGCGCCTTATTAAAATGCAAACGCGGCATCTCGTACGCTTTGAGTATGTTCAAGCACTTTACGCCAGCACATTTATTCATGTAAATATTCCACCTCGACAGCATTTGCTCCATCATCTCACAAACGCATCAACCGCTGCACTATTCCTCTAACGCTACGAAAGCTGCATCATCCATAATCGCCACATCCGCCACTTTAAAGGACACATCGATTAAGGACAAACCTACGTCTCGAAATGACAGAGCTGTTTACAGTGACGCACACACATTTGACACCCGGATCTCAAACGACTCAAGACTTCATCATTCACTTGTGCTGAAGCAATACGCTGCCTACACGACATGAAGCTTGCGACGCCGGTTCCGGACATCTTTGTCTGTCAAATACCGAAATTCCTAGAGCAACGAGCTCGCACCCTCATTTGTCACGCAACTGCTGGTTTAAACTTTGAGGTACTGCCTGTCGCATATAGGTACTATGGGCGCATACACATACCTCACCAAGCTTACAAAATCCAGTTGCAACGTCTTATCAACACACGCATCGCACAAATCGCCTCTAAAGTAAGCAACATCCATAGCGTTGTCAACCGCAGGTTTCTCAAGCAAAACAAAAAGCAGCAATGACGAGAACGGCAAAACGTAGCACCACACCGCAAGATCTGCAACAGCGCCAACGAGAACAAAATTATTACTTTTGCATGAAATAACGATCGAAATGCGAGAAGTAAATAACACAACCCAATTAACAAACGCTGACACACAAGGAAGCATTTTACACGACCTCGCACACGAAGCAAACATCCTACTTATCACATATAAAACGGACTAGGTAGAATAAGTAAGTCAGTCAAGTCAAGTTCACCAGTGACGAGTACAGTTTAGTTCGACACTTAGCATCGACAAGCTCACGACCCTGATCAGCGCAGCAGTCAGCACGGCAATGTGTCCTTAGCACTTTACTCGGTCAACAATTCATACAGCGGTATGTAACACAAGCGGCCCCTTATTAAAATGCAAACGCGGCATCTCCTACGCTTCGAGTATGTTCAAGCACTTTACGCCAGCACATTCATTCATGTAAATATTCCATCTCGACCACTGTAAGTGAAATACAATAAACACATTTAAACACAAAACGACAACCTAGTTCTTTCTCTGATTAACCCGGCGTCTAGTATACACCCTAGATTTCCGATATAATTTGAATAGCCGAAATGGCATTTAACTGCAACCCGGATTTTCATATTTTTAAAAACATTACTCATACAAATCGTTTTTTTAAATAGAAATTGTTATAATATTGTTTACACAGAACTTTTGTTTTAAACAATTTTTGTATCCGATGTTTAATTATTGCGTAATTACAGAGTGACGCTAATCTTACACGGCCTTTATTTAACCTTATTTTTAATAATAATATCTACACAAAGAAGTTATGACAGAAAAGTTGTTGAATATTTTATTTTCTATTAGTTTTGTTTGAATTATTTTAACCCAGGCTTAAAATAGTAAAGCGCAGGCTCGTTTTTGCCAAAAAAGACAGCGGTCGAACTAACAACTTACATTTAAAGTGTTGATGGCCGTTACTGAAAGTTATAATTTGGTTTTACAAATTACGTCGCTGTACACTTGATTACACATTTATTTTTTCTTACAACGTCGCCTTTTTATTACTTATTAGCATAAGGTAGATGTGGAGTTCTACGTGAAGCACTTGTTTTCAAATTTGTGACCTGGAACAGATACTTGCTGTCTATTCGTAAAAATTTGCTAGCGCAATGTGAATACACATAAGAATATTTCAGTCACAATAATAGACTATAACAATTATTGACGGCCGAGCGGCCTCGATAGCTCCGGCCAGTCCGCCCCTGTCTCTACAATTAAGTTTATAAACCTGTGCATTTAAAGCTTCAGTCAAACAAATGTTGCACTGTGCATATATTTTTTTTAAAGTACAATTTTATGAAACAGGCAGAATTGTCATCATCTTACATAATTAATATTTCTGTACGCTTTCTTTATCATTTATACTAAACACACAAAAAATATTTGAAAGGAAAGCTGTTTTAATTTTAATTTTGTAATTTTAATTAAAATCTGAATTACTTTACAACTACATTACCTACAATTGTAGTAGAACCGTTGTTTATACCCGCGTTGTTAACCAAAATTGAAATACCAACACATAAAGTATTTTCAACATAATCAAACACACTCAATATTTGCTCTTCGTCCATTACATCGCATTGAAACGGATAAAATTTTGTATCGTCGGTAGAAACAGTTTCGCTTAATGCATCCAACAATTCTTTCCTTCTTGCTATTCCGACCACCTATAAGGTAGACAAAATTTAATATAATTACAAAACATATTGTATTTCTTACGTTAATTCCGGATTCTACAAACTTTTTGGCAATTGCTGCACCTATCCCGGAGCTTGCACCGGTTACAATTGCAGTTGCACCAACCCATTGTTCCATGTTGTCGTAAACGATTGTAATGAAAACGATTTCCCATAGACTATAAAATAGAAAATGCACGAATAATTACTAATTTCTGTAGACTATCAAATAATTAATAAATTAGTGACCTACATAAACCGACCTTTCTTAAAAGTAGGAACCTAGTTGTATATTTAATGAACAAAAACTGTTACTACCGGAATAAGCTATGGATTTTGTTTGCCTGTATCAAATATAATTCAAACAAAAATTGGAAAAGTTTAAAGGGTATTAAGATTGTAACACGAAGAAGTTTTTGTTTTATACCTTTAAGGATATAAACTTGATTTACGATTTTCTTTTACATATTCTAAAATTAAATCAATTTAAAAAAGATCAAATGTAGAATTGTATGTCTGTACTTTTACTACAAACTGTTACATTGTACCCAGTATTACATGAATATAGTATTTTGCTTTGTATAATTTGAATATATAGTACATTAAGAAATTAGTGGCTTATGGCACTACATTATATGCCATAAGCCACGAATTTCTTATACTATTTTTTCTATTTTACCTCATTTTTAACGGTTTGAAAGAAACAAAATTTTTCAGTATTGCAGTAATTTAGTAGTGCTTTGTGAATCTAGTACTCTTTACTTTTACAGAAACAAAAAAAAATTTAACACTAATTTAATTTTATTGCGTTCATTTGACATTTAAATTTCAATTATTTCAATTTAAAGATTCAAATTTGACATTACTATTAAAAGTAGAAAAAAAACTAATATTAAAAAAGTACATAGATCGTTTGGTTTCTGCAATGGAAGATTGTTGTACCCCACCAGAGTTTGAAGAAGCAGCGGCTGAGGTAATGAATGAATTGTTACCTACAAAATCAAAAGGAGTTTATGAAAAAGAGTATAATGTATTCAATATATGGCGTGCAAAAAACAAAGCTGGTATTTATGAAAATGTTATGTTAGTTTATTTCAAAAAATTGAATGAAACCAAAAAGTCATCTACGCTCTGGTCAACATATTCTAAATTAAAGTCTTGCATAAATATAGAAAATAATATTGATAGCTCAAAGTATAATAAATTAATGTCGTACTTGAAGAGATTGTCTGAAGGGTATCAGCCAAAGAAATCCAAAATTTTAGAAGCTGGGGACATTGACCGGTTCTTACGAGATGCCTATGATCACAAGTTTTTAGCCATTAAGGTACCTATTGATTTTCTTTCATTATTACTAGCAGCAATGTAATTCAATATTTGCTTTTCGCTTCAGGTTGGTCTTACTATTGGTTATGCAGGTGCTTGCCGTCATGAGGAAATCATGACTATAAAAATTAACGATTTTTCATTTAATACAGAAAACATTCTAATTACAATTCCAAAAACAAAAAATAACGTACCAAGGTTGTTTGCAATCACTGAACAAAATTGGATCAATTTTATTAAAAAATATTATTCATTGAGACCGGAAAATTGTAAAACAGAAAGGTTTTTTTTAACATACCGCAATGGCTATTGTATTAATAGTCCAATTGGCATTAATACTATTGGGAGTATGCCAAAACTCATCGCAAAATTTTTAAATTTAAATGATCCCGACAGTTACACTGGCCATTGCTTCAAAGGTCAAGTGCCACTCACTTGGCAAATAATGGTGGCGACTTGATAACCATTAAGCGTCATGGTGGGTGGAAGTCTGGAGCAGTTGCTGAAGGGTATATTAAAACATCACTGAGCAAAAAGATTCAAGTCGCAGATATACTCGCACAACCTAGAACTTCAACGGCTAACTTACAATCAAGTGATGCTTTCAATATACAATGTATTCCAGACACTCACAAGTGGAAATTCACAACATAGGTAAGAATGTCAACATTTCCACCCAAAATCCAGGAATCCATATTGAAGGCAAAGATTCGGTAAATATACAGCAAAGGGGACCCACCTCCGATCGCCTTCTAAATAGGTGCGTTGGACGCGGCTTCCGATGCGGAACAACTTTTCCCTCTGACATAATTGGGGTCACGTCGGTAAAAAGATATTCACCATTAACGATGTGATAAATATTGTAATTTGAATAGCATGACACTTTGTACATTCGACGTCTTTGCCATATTGTCAAGGACACCCTCCCGAGTAACTTGCAAGTAATTTTACTCGGAGGTCATTGTTTCTTAAAGTTATTAACAAATGAAGATGGTGATAACAGCCGTACAATGGAATCTCAATTGTACCACACCATGTACATTCGAGACGTCTTCTATTATGAGAACACTTACTCGATCTCCAACACTTGTTTAGAGACGTTTACAGGTTATTGCTGTTATTCTTACTTCATTTATATTCTACGTTTAGAGAGCGTAGTAGACCTTAACTAATACATTAACTTTATTCGTTAATAACTTTTTAACAAACAATGACCCCGAGTAAAATTACTTGCAAGTTGCTCGGGAGGGTGTCCTTGACAATATATGTGAAATTTAAGGTCATCGGAGGTGGGTCCCCTTTGCTGTATGAACTGGGGTGAACGGTGTTGGTTGGTAGGTTACAGTTATTACAATTTTCTTCTTAAAAAAATTACATGTTTGCATGTGGTTTGAGGTAAACGGTGTTGGTTGGGAGGTGCGATCGGGGTAAATATACAGCAACACATCTTTAATGGTGAATATCTTTTTTTACCGACGTGACCCCCAATTATGTCAGAGGGAAAAGTTGTTCCGCATCGGAAGCCGCGTCCAACGCACCTATTTAGAAGGCGATCGGAGGTGGGTCCCCTTTGCTGTATATTTACCAAAGATTCTTGCACTATTAATATTAAGATTTTTAATAATTGTAAATTTGATAATACTGGTAAATAAATACCGTTTGTTTTTTGTTCCTGATATTGTATAATAATTTTATTAAATATTTTGAATTACAAAACGCACGTAAATAGAAGTATAGGTTATGAAATTAAATTTTCGTTTATGCGCCTGCGTTTGCTTTGTATAGGGAAGAAATTCCTCGTGTCTCGTGTCCCTACTATTTAAATATTTGGGTATTTTTTAATAATAAGTCTTCATGATTTATAAACAATTTAATTAGATAATTAAAGTTTATCATTAATCCATACTATTAATATGTATGTTACCTGTCACTTTAATTTAATATAAATTAGTACCAACCCTAAAAAACCAAAAAGTAGTTAAAAAAGTGTTCTGTGAAAAAAAAACATCCAATAAAGCACTCAAATGACGTCATCAGAGCATCGAAATGTCGACATTAAATGGGATAAATAGAAAAAAATGTTTTTGATTTTCCTAAAAAAATGTATAAAAAATTAGGATGATTTTGTGTTTTCTTTTGTAAAATTTTACTTTTTATTGTTACTCATAAATTCAACCCTAATGCTTTTTTTAAATTAAATACAGTAAAACCTCTATTTTCGGCCACCTCTTAAAAGCGCCCACCTCTAAAACCGGCCAAGTTTTCTAAGTCAATAACTAATTGTACGGAAATATCCATATTAATGTCCCTTCTAATAGCGACCACCTCTCGATAACGGCCACGGCCACTTATTTGTAAACTTTCTTAGAAAAATACATGTAATTTTTACATTCCATTTTTGCCATTCTTAATTAAGGTCATTAGTAGACAACAGCTTAGCGTTCAAGTTGTGCATAATATATAATTGTTTCATTGTGTGAGGTTTAAGTAATTATCGGTATTTAAAAACAGATTTAAAAAATTTGTTTGATTACAATAGACTGTCATTACAAAGAAAGTGCAATTAAATGGCTCATTAAGCTCACCCCAAAAATCGTATTTTGCGTACATATTTTGAGTTAGTATGTTCAACAGTGCTGTTACATATAGACGTACAGAAAAATTATGATGTCGCTAAATTGATACAATTGTGAAGAGTGAAAATTTCAATACCAGTGCTAGAAAGTTGGCTTAAAAATTTACTGTTGGAAGAACACTAGTTAATTATATTTTAAAAAACAAATGTGATTTAAAAAAGTTATTTGAAGAAGGTTTCAATACAGAGCAGAAGAGAAAATGTCCTAGAACTAAAGGTTTAGAAATTGACCGAGTAGTTTACAATTGGTTTTGTAAAGCTAGGAATAAAAATATCCTTATGTCTGCACCTTTAATAAAAGAGAAAGCATTGGAAGGTTGTTGAAAATTTAAAAATGACGGATTTTAAAGCTTCAAATAAGTGGCTTAAGAAAGACCTTTAAAATAATTTGCAGGGAGTCAGCTGATATTAACCTGGACACTGTTGAACCTTGTAAAGCAAAGTTGTCGGTAATATTAAAGGAGTATTCACCCAAAAATGTGTACAATGCTGACGAGACTGGACTTTTTTACCTTGCAATGCCAAACAAAACGTTCTGTTTAAAAAACGATAAATGTAGTAGTAAAAAAGCTGCAAAACAAAGATTGACAATTTTATTTTGTACAATTATGGGAGGTGAAATCCGTAAAACATTGGAAAAAGTAAACACCCAAGATGCTTTAAAGGCTCTCATATCAACAAATTTCCCTTAGAGTGGGTATCTAATAAAAAATCTTAGATGACGGTAGAGATTATGACTCCTGGCTAAAACAATTTGATGAAAAAATAAAAAAAAAATAGAAGTGTTTTATTATTTTAGGATAATGCCACGTCTCATCCCAAAGTAACTCTTAAAAATGTGAACATTGTTTTTCTACCCCCAAACACCACATCCCATTGCCAGCCACTGGATCTAGGAATTATCCAAAACTTTAAGATGGTCTACAGGAAGTTTTTAATCAAAAAGCTGCTAACATTTACAAATACCAAACGTCCTTTGGAAAATGCGGATAAAAGTCTCAATTTAACCAAAGCTCTGGTTTGGATATCAGTAGCCTGGAGATACGTTTCGCCCGATGCTCTAAAAATTAATACGGTGATACTGATTCCAAAATTAAAAATGCCACTAAAGCTAAAGATTTTAGACCAATTAATTTAGTACCTATTCTTGAAAAGATTTTAGAGATTGCTGTACACAGGCAAGTTGTTAAATATTTTGAACACTCTGGGTTATTCATGAAAAGGCAATTTGGATTTAGACCGCGTCATTCTTGTGAGACAGCATTACAACTAGTGATAACTGAGTGGAAAAAAGAAATGGATTTAGATAATGTAACTAAAGCAGTTTTCGTTGGTTTGCGTGGCGCTTTTGAAACAGTTGATAAGTCAGTTTTATTACATAAACTTTATTGTTATGAAATTACAGGAACAGTGTTACAATGGTTTCAGGATTATTTAACTGATAGATATCAGTACACAAAATACAATTCCATAACATCTGATCAAATAAAATGTGAATATGGTGTCCCTCAAGGCACCGTTTTAGGCTCTTTGTTGTTCAATATTTACATAAACGACATAAGTAATTACATTAAAATATCAACTGTTGCGTTATTTGCAGATGATACATTAATTTCGGCTTTCGGTAACAACATAGAATAACTTTCTAAAACTATAAACAAAGATCTCGAATGTTTTGCTAAATGGTTAGTTATAAATAAATTAAAATTAAATAAAGAAAAAACTAAATGTATGATTCTTGCAACCAAAACGATTATTAATAGTCTTCAAAAAAATATTATTAAAATTCAATTTCAAAATTCAAAAATTGAAATTGTTGATCAAATTAAATACTTGGCAGTTACTATAGATAAGTATTTACAATTTCATAGTCATGTTGAATGTACAGAAAAAAATTGCAAAGAAAATTGGGTTTCTCGCTCGTTTGAGAAAATATTTGTCAGTTTGGAGTATAACAATAATTTATAAAACAATTATAAAACCACATTTTGATTACTGTAGTTCTATTTTCTTTCTGGCTGGCGAGGCGCAAATACAGAATCTGCAGAGATTACAAAACCGTGCAATGAGAGTGATTTTACGTTGTGACAAACAACTCCCATTGTAAATGTACACAAAGCTCTAAATTTTTTACCTATTAGACATAGAATTGTTAACAACATTTTAATATTTATATAAAAAATTGACGCATAATCAATGGCCGGTTTTTGCCAACAATTTTTTCATATGTTCTGATGAAATACGTGATCATAGCACGCGTGTATCCCATTCTTACAGAATTATATACGTCAGCAAAAAAATTACTGTACTTCAATTATTGAAGAAGGGTTTAAAATATTTAATAAATTGCCTGATTCAACACGAAACGCTGTAAATTTAAAAGAATTTAAAACTTTGTTGGCTTTAAACACTTAAATTATTATTATATATGTAATGTTTGTATTTGTTATGTTAAATGTATGTTTTTTTTATTTTTGTGTATTGTACCTAAATAGGTATACTGCTAAATAAAGTTTATTATTATTATTATTATTATTACAATTGCTAAATGTTTTGCGAAAGCAGCATTCTTGGAAAAGGTCTTGAAAGAAGATTTCGATGCTGAAGACGAAATTCCATTAGCTTAGCTTTTTCATGTATTACTAAAAGGTAATCGACGTGTAAGCCTAGAAAATTATGCATCTATTGATTGTGATATTTTGACCGAAAGCCAACTCCATATAACGGTCTGTTTTGCAGCAAATTTTAGTAACGCTATTTAGAGGTTTTACTGTATTCAAAATATTTTATCTTTTCCTAGAATATTATGTACTCCTTGTTTTATGTGTTCCTTAATGTGTGTATTAGAACAAGAACAAATTTAGTATTACTGCCCTAATTTTTGTAAAACTAAGTTTTAATTCAGATAAATTTAGTAATTTTTTTGGTATATATTTATAGGATTAACTTCAGTGTCTTTTTGCGTAAAAGAAAACACCAAAAACTGCACCAAACACGTGTTCCAATAGCTAAGCTTATCACATCTGTCATGAACTGATGCACATTAGTTCGCTACTGATGATGAAAGCTTAGCTATTTAAGATAAAGTTTTTCGTCCATTTTTTGGTACATTACAACTTTAATAAATACCTGCGCCTTTAACATTGGATTATCCTGATAATTTTTACAATGTTCCTGTTTTAATGTTGAATCTTGGAAACGTTAGAAGATACAAGGTTGCTCAAGTTGCAAAAAAAAGAAATTTAAAGTATATTTACATGGTGTTTAAAAAAATTTAATATTGTTCGTTTTCGAAATTTTACAAAAAAATAAATTTTTGAATTTTTATTTTTCGTATTTTTTGCATCAATTATTTTCGATGCTTTTGTGATATTATAACTGAATATCGCATTAAAACATAATAAAGAAATAGAAACTAAACATCAGTAGTATTAGTTTACCCATTCGATAAAAAACAGTTTTGCTAAATTGAAATTTTTAATAGATAAATTAACAAATCAATATTTCTGACAATCACACCTATTTGAATTCACTATTAAATTAGTGTCAATTATTTATAATATGATGGTATTCCAAAAAAAAAATTTGGTTTCACTTTTTCGGAGGATAATAACAGCAAAAAAATTTTAAAAATGTGATTGAAAATTAATAAACAAAAAAAAATTTAAAAAGTGTCCGCAAATTTAAAAACATATCAATTAAAAAATAAAAAAACTTACTGTTATTTCGTTCTTCTTAATTGAAATTTAGTCAATGCGGGCGTGTCTTCGGTTTTTGGCTACAAGCAATATTTTTTGTTCTTTCAATAAAACTGAAAAAATGTCCTATTTATTTCAGGTCTACCTCTGTAAAACGATTATAAATTACTGAAAGTGTGTGCCCTTTTATTACGGCAACGTCTAAATATTGGTCATAAGTACTTATCTTTTATTACTAACACGCATGCGTTATCTTATACGGCATTTTGATACATTGATAGGACTTTCTACGGAAAATTTTATCCGAGGGAACAGATACGGGATATCTCTTCACGCAAAAGCCGCCAGTTCGTTGCCTGCCACTTTGGTGTAGCCGTTTCGGCGCCGGAACGTTTCCGTGACTTGCCAGTTCGGTACAAAGCTTCAATTAAATACCTACAAAAGATCTAAATTTAAGGGATACAATCCGAGGAGTCCGAGTAGCTTCCCAAAAATTTTAAACCTGTAGTGACATAGCATCCGAACACATGTCCCTGTAGGGTCCGACGTGTTATCCGTATTAACAGGTAATTATCACGAATTAGTTTTTTAAAACAAAACCGCTGTTTTATTTAATTTATCAATTCTTTGCACCAAATATCTGGGTCGGCACCAAACTGGGTCGCCACCAAAACAACCGCAGCAAAATAACCGCCACCAAACTGTCCTATACCGATCTCGTCATAACCTGTGACGTATTCTCATAATTATAGTGCTGTCCGTGAACATCATTATGATATCGACTTTTAATCATTTGAGCTGATTTTCATGGCAAATATTTCCGACCTTTGACCCACTGATTGTCAGTTTAAGGAAGACCATCAAAATTTCTAAAACTGCTGACAAATCCGAAAGGTTTGCAAACACTGGTTTTGGAACCATCTGCCGTCCACGAAACAAACAACTAAGTGTTATTTTTAAATTCAATTTTTTTTGTGGTTTTTCTCTGTCCTGATTATCTGTTTCTCAATTTTTTGATTTTTATTTGTAAATCTAATTATTTTTCGTCATTGTCGTGACTAGCGTTTGGTCCGGTCTATTATATGTCATCTTGCAATAGCTGTGTTGTTATATTTTATGTTCTTTTTACCTTCTATGATTTTACACACTGTTGCTGAAAATATCGTGCCCTACATCAACACACTTGTAACAGACTTGACAGATAATGGCCTATATTTGATTAGATTTGCGCAATTAAACCGGGTGAATACTTCAGAACCCAACATACGAATAAATAAATAAACAATAGGACATTAACATAGAGAATTTTTTTTTCGTGTACTATAGCTCCCCAAACTAACTTAAAGCATTAAAAATGACACCAATCAATTTTTTATCTAAGTTACAAATATTTATGACCTTTTAATTTAGTTTTTGATATTTTATTCTAAATTTACAGCGTATTTTAAATTTAAATGAAGTGTTCAACTAACCCATCATTCTGTATTAAACAATATTCTACCCTATTATAAAATTAATTTTTACATTGGATAATTATTTTTATTTTATAAACACATTAAGATAATTTGGGAAACAACAACTTACGCAAAACAATTGCCTTATGTTAAAGTCCTAGGTTCAGTTATGCGTTATTCACCCGGTATATGATCCACATGCAAAGTTTTATAGAAATCGGACCGACGACTTTCCTGATATCTTGTTTACACATACACACAGACTGACGCTCAGCCCACCAGCCATTGGACAAAAATATTTTGTTTTGTTTTATATTATATCGTACTAAATCTAATTAGCAAGTGAAAGTAAAAAAACAGCCGTTAAAATTTTTGGTTTAGAAACACGACAATGACAAAAAAAATAGAAGATAAAGAAATAGCAAACAAAACAATAGAAAAATAGATAATCACTAACAACAAAGATGATACAAAACACAAATGGTGCAAAATGCGTTATGGTCGTGAAGAATGACATCTAATCAGTACCTTGCATTCATTTCCAAATAGAGATTAACATTATTGATCGACTGCAACAAGGTTTATTTAGAGAGATTGTGTGGTTAAAATATATTTCATCAAATTTTTGTCAATCTTCTTGTCTCCGAGAACAAATCTCAAACGTTGAACTAGTTACATTTAAAATGTCTCAAACTAAGGAATTAAATGCATCTCCTTTGGGTAGTTTTGCTTCTTCCTAAAGTAATCAGTTTTAAACTTTAAGTGTAGTTGATCTAGTTGAAATTCCCATTGTCTTTAAAATTAAGTAACTGGAATATGTTAGTTCAATATTCAAATGGCTGGTTGTAATGCGGTACGCTTTTAGGCCACATCTGGGATATAAAAATAATTATTCAGCAATTCAAAACTGTTTTCAGTTGGAATGGAAAATAGGAATATTTATTACACTTATACAATATATATTAACACAAAAGAATGATGTGAGGCAGAAATCTGAAACTATTTAGATTCTAAATTAACATCGGGTATCCTGTATCCAAGCACATTCTTTCTAAATATTCTTTAAATTTTTTTTTAAATTACTTTAGTAGATTATAATTTGCATTAATTTCCAAAGATAGTTTTGTCTGGTAGAGATGAAAAAGTCCGCTTAGTTATAAACAATTTCTGTACAGGTATGGGTCAAATTCGTTGCGCCATTAAATTATTATTTTAACTATAGAGGCGTCACAAGAAAAAAACAGCTATTTACATGAAATGTATTTTTTTATTAAAACGTTTCGCTATAATCCACAGCTTCATCAGTTAAAACAAACATGCTTTAATAGTACATCTACAACAAGAAAATTTTTTTACAACATAGAATAATAATAATTCCAATATTGGTTTTTGTTTTTTAGAAATCATTTTTTTGTCCATCCCACACATATATATATATATATACATATTAACATACATTTACCAATTAATAAAAATATTTTAGAGTAAAATTTTTTAAAACTAGTTGATTGCTTACCAATCTTAGTAAATATACTAAACGTCAAAGATAAAAACAAAATATTTGAAAAATACAAGCATTTACACATTAACACAAACTATTTAAGTATGTATAAACTGAAACGACTGATAAATTTTCACGTTTAAATATCATGAAATAATAACTGGAGAATTTATTGCAGAGTTTTTAAATATTTGCACGTTTAACTGTAACATTCTTTATTATTTGTTTTTATTTATTGATTTTTAATAAGTTGTAATACATTTTATTTAGATTTTCAGTGTCAATTTTGAAATTAACAGCTTTTAATAATAATAATCATAATAATAATCTTTATTGTTCAACAATGGAAAGGAACACCAACTGCAGCGTCTATTTAACCAACAGAAAACCACCAAAAAAAAATCGGTATCGCTGATGATAACAGCTTAGCTGTTGAAACACGTGTCCGAGATAAGTTTTTGGTGCAGTTTTTGGTAGTTTTCTGTTGGTTTATTGTTCAACAGAAAGAAAAATTCCAATTATAGAACAATATTCAATATGCTAAATAAACTTAAATTACTAAAACAAAAATACAGAAAGCAAAAGCAAAAATGAAAATTATCGAAGGACGCGCTAACAATATAATTAAAACAAGATACGTTGGTTTTCTAATATTTTTTTTAACGAATCAAAATGAATATCATACTCTGTGCCTACTAAATTAAAATTTTTTGACATTATGAAGATGGGTGATTTTTGTAAGATGTTGGTTTTTGGTGTAGGGATAAAAAATGGAACCGAAAGCCTTGAATTAATTCGTGGGACACAGAAGTTTAATTTACTTAATAGGTATTTGTTTGCAGATGAGCAAATGTTGTTGGTGTGGTTATTGAAGGAAAGTTTGCTATCAAATGTTACTTCCAAATATTTAATTTCATCACATCTTTTAACGATTGTAGAATCAATTCGGTAAGAATAAGTAGTAGGTTTTAATTTACGAGAGAAAGATATTGCTTTACATTTATCTAGATTCAAGAAAAGACCATTTTTGTTACACCAATGTAGAAGCTTATCAATTTGTTGTTGTAATAAAAAACAGTCGTTAAGAGTTGTAATTGACGAGAAAATTTTAAGATCGTCTGCAAATAATAGTTTACCACAAGTGAGCCAACATACTCACTTGATATAGATCAAAAATAATAATGGACCTAAATGTGACCCTTGGGGTACTCCAGATGATGCAACAAACGGTTTGGATTGATAACTGTTATAACTGACATATTGTATGCAGTGTTTTAAATACGAATTAAAGAATACTTGAAGAGAACTGTTGAAACCAAAGCTACGTAATTTATTAATAATAATGTTATGTCCAATGGTATCAAAAGCTTTTGAAAAGTCGGTGTAAATCACATCGACTTGTCCTCTATTATCCGCCACCTCATATATATATATTGATTAAAAGACGCTAGGTTAGTGACCGTCGATAGATTCTGCATGAAGCCATGTTGCGAAGGTGATATGAGTGACTTAACCTGTTTATAAACCTGATTAAAAATAGTTATTTCAAAAACCTTGGCAATATTTGATAGGATGTTTATAGGCCTATAGTTTCTAACATCATGTAAGTCTCCAGATTTAAAAATTGGTGTAATTCGAGAGATTTTCCAAATCTCGGGAAAAATACAACTTTTTATAGACAAATTGAATAAAAAGGTTAGAGGCTTGATAAAAACAGAATGACAGTCTTTTAACAAAATGATGGTACTTGGTCAGGACCGGCGGTGGTTTTATTTTTAAGTTTTTCATTGCCACAGTAACTTCATCTTCTGAAATATAAGAGACAGTGATATTAGGAATAGAGTTAATAACTGATTCTATCGCAGACGATTGTGTATGACATGGTGTTAAAAATATACTCGAAAAATATGTGCCAAATGCTTCTATAATCTGCTCAGGAGAGGAAATAATGTCATCATTGAATTTCATTCTACCAGGGATTCGCGAATTTCCTTTTTAGATCTAACGTAGTTCCAAAATTGTTTACAATCATTGGAAATATCCTTTTTGTAAGCGATTTTAATTTGTGATTTGATTAGTTTCCTTAAACATTTGAATTCTTGAAGATACTGACTAGAGTGCTCTATTTTTAATCTATTAAATATTTTTGCTTTTAGTTTAATGTTGTTAATTAATTCCGGTGAAAACCATTTTGGAAATGATGATTTACTATTACGGTAATGAGGAACATATAACTCAAAAGCAGAATTAAGTATTTTATAAAATTCGTTACAAGCAATGTTGATGTTATCGAAGTTATATAGAAATTGCCAATCAATGTGTAGAAAATGATTATACATTGCTGGAAAGTCCGCTTTAGAGAAATTAAACGGATTATTTGTAGTATTAGCAGGGAAATTTTCACCGCTTATTACTGAATTAAAAATTATAGACAATGCGGGATGATAAACATCTTCACGTATTAGTGGATCGCTATCATGAGTAACAGAAGAATTAATATTAGAAATTACTAAGTCTAAAAGCCTATCGTTTACATTTAAAACTGAATTTTGTTGATTTAAATTTAAGGTATTAATAAAACTTAAAATTGATCTATGCTTGTTATCATTTATGGAGTTGTTTATAAAGTTTGGGACATTAAAATCACCTAAAAGTATAATATGTTGATAATTATAATACATTTGTTCTAAAATTTCCAAGAAGGTTAAAATACAGTCGAGATTTGTACTAGGAGGTATGTAGATAACAAATATGTGTAAGAAACCAAATTGAAATTTACATTTACACGCAATAACGTCAATTGAGTGAATTTCATTTTTTAGAGAGCTTGTATCAATGATTTCAGATGTTATAGATCTATTAATTGCTAACAATGCACCACCACCCCACTGTTGACCAGTTATATCATATTGTCTATCACATCTAAACGTATTATAGTTTTCTGATATAAATTCATTATTACCTATATCTGACGTTAAAGCCGTTTCAACCAATCCAATACAGTCATACTTGCATTTGCTGGATAACGCATAAAGTGTCTGTTATTTGGAACGTAGACCACGCACGTTTTGAAAATAACACTTAATACTTTTTGAAGTATTGTTCTCACACTGTTTTAGTTTTTTAACTGACTAATAATACGTGGAGTTCCATGTATGTATCTTATTGTTAAATTTACTTCGCCATTAGAGATTCTATCTGCCAGTTGAACACGCAAATTTTGGACAAGGTCACGCTGCATAATCGTTTGGTCTGCGCTTATTGATAAGTAGCTATTTTGTTCTTTCAATTTATTCTTATTTTTTAAAATATTGATAACGTCAACAGGTGAAGTAAATATTACTTTTAATGTATGGTTTATCGCCATTGCGCTGGCGACCTAACCGAAAGCATTTGATATTATTACACTTAACGTCAGATAGTGACTTAATTACATCACCAACTTTGTGAAGATCTTGATCATTTTCAATTTTGGGTCTGATAAGGTGCTTTCGTTCATATTAAAAATAATAAGAATAGAGGATCTTTTTTGACGATCCATCATTTCACTTATTATTTCATCTTTATCTACCAGGTTTGGTACAGGTGTGGTGAAGGAACTTTGTTTAAGTACTTCAATTTCTTTTTTAATTCCATTATAAGCTGTTTAAGTTGAGTGATTTCGGTGTCTTCGCTGATGCATTTACTGCATTTAAAAATTAGTAAACGTTTTTCTTTAGCGGTAATACATTTAATCTCTTCACGCGATAGCTTTGAGCAAGTTGTGTGCACAAAAGATTTACAAATATCACAGGTTATCTCTTTATCTGGATTTAAACCACTTTCACAAATTGCACATTTTGTTGACATTTTGAACTGATTTTAGCACTTAATTATAATAAAAATACAAAAATTATTAGGGAACTTGAGAAATATACGTGTGAACGCGGCCAACACTTATATATTAGTGCTTTTAAAGGTCCCTTTCTGATTTGGGGTCAAATATTGCCACCCATTTTTTAAGTCTTGCCACACAGGGCCATTTTTTGATTTTTTGATGTATTATTAAGATATATCTTTACATTCGATTAAAGTTTTTATGAAAAAATGCCCATGTGTGGCATGACCGTTATTTACCGTTAAAGATGATGCAATTTTCCCCATTTAAAATGCATCTAAAATGTAAGTTACTAAGCAATTTTTCCAATATTAATGGTTATAGTGCATTCATTGATACATTCCCATAGTAATCTTACGCTTGCATAATAAACACTAGTTATTTGTCCAACAAGTGAAGAAGCGATTCTTTTTCACTTTAATTGTAAACGTAACATATTCTTTACAGGATTTCGTCACAATTTCGTACGTAAAAGCAAAAGTCAACAATCGGAGTGTTACCTGTCATAGCGCAATTTTGCTAGCCGCGTTATTCTAACTAATAAATGTAGAGTAACAATGTTTAAAAGTCGAAATATAAGATACTAAATTAAACAAAAGTAACTGAATAATAATAGTTATTTGTGTAACAAAAATTAAATTGTTTAATTAAATTCCAAGTGACATTCTTGCAACATGCAACATTTTTTTCCTTAGTAGTGAGAGAAAAACAATTTTTCTCACTATTTGTAGAGAAGAAACGTCTGTTTTAAGTATGTCGTGGAGAAATTGAATTTTTGGTCACATCAAAACCAGTATGGCATTTCATTTTTTATATACATGCACATAAGCATCTTTATATTTTCTTCCTGTTCCATTGTTTTGTTAACGTTAATTGCGATTTTAAACAGTTTAATTAACTAACAATAAGTTTGCATCCAAACAGTTCGTATGTATGTACTGGAATTGCGGAAAGTTTGTGTAAAAGATTAACCGGTGGTAGGTGTCTGATTTTTTTAATGGCACACTTTAATGTGGCATGGTGCGCAGGCATGTTTGGAAAGTATGAAGATTTTTGGAGCCATCCATTTCGTTCTCCTGGATAATGAGAAGTTAAATATTGTTACGTTATCACTTTGTTTCCTATCGCTTAATCTGCAAACGCGAGAATTAATAAGAATATGGATTGAATTACACTTATTATTTATTAAGACATATACAGTTCTTCTAATTTATATAAACACACACACAGTTATAATACAAGTTACAAAAATACTTTTTTCTACTTTGCGTTCATATTGTAGTTTTTATGATACGCAAACGCGTTTCATAAAATAAATACGGTTTCATAAAAATTACACTAAAACGGTGAAAATTTTCTTTTAGTTGGCAATAGTGGCTGTCATTTAATTTTAATCGCATATTTAGAAATGTTTAGCATAACCTCAATGGAATAAAACTAAGTTGAAATTCCAATTTTTAAGCAACACTATAAACATTGTTTAATTATTTTCGTAGCAAAGTATATAGACGGTAAGTACTACCTTTATTTGTTATATCAGATTTGCTTTTGATAAAATTGGCGAAGTTAAATATATTATGTTACTGACATAAATAAACTCAAGAGCCTCACCCTATAACATTGTAATTTTGTTTTCTTTTACAGTACATAAAACTAGAGCACAACACTTTGAAGTGGATGTTACCTTCGGCACGAACAAAAAGATTCTTTGTAACCCTACAAAGATTGTTACTTGTTACGGGCCACTTTGTTGTTCGGTTAACATTCAAAAGAAAACAAAGCTCTGGAAACATTTTAACGTTTGTAATAAAGATACCATAAGTTCGGTGGTTATTGGAATCTTGGGCTCAAAGAATGCCAACGTTTTTGGAAATAGTTGAACTCTTGTTGTCCTTACGGCATGAAACTCCATTGGCACGTTTACAAGAAACAAATTCTGTGTAATTATTATTTTATATATGTATTATTGAAAGCATGACTTTAATACAAATATGGGTGTTTTGATTGGTAAATTCAAGATTCCAAGTATGTACATTTAATTACATCTAAAATTATTCTTTTGTGAAAATTTGTGTAATGTAATTTAATATTATAATATTGTAAGTGAAGAATAAAAGAAGTATGTTCAAGATCAGTAAGTTTCCAAAAGTAAGGTGCGTCTAATAATTTGATTAGGGATTAGTAATGTGTTTTTAAAGACGACTAATTTGAATTCTGCGCCGACACAATGGTGGGGATACCGGGTATCGTTGTCAAAGTGCACATTCACATGGTTCTAAATTCTATTATGTTTATTATTCTGTAGGTCTTAATTTTTGTTCTGTCATAAAGGAAGATTTCAGATATAGTTTTTTATTTTAAAACAAGTAAACAACAAACTAGAACTCAATTATTATGACTATAAAAATTACAATTATTATAGGAGACGTTAACGGTCACTGACGAAGAATCTTTTGCATGAATTACAACACCCGGAACACTCTCATTGGCAGTAACAATGTTTTGAGTATTTGCATTAGTTGTGGTGATGTCAATAAGAGGATTCTGTGTCGAAGAACTTGGCAAATTAAAACTATTATCTGAAGTGGAACAAGAAGGTGGGTTTGCACAAGGCCTAAGCATTTCTGCCACTTCAATTTTCTTACTTAGGGTCGACTCGACATACCCTTCAGCCACAGCAGACGATTTCCATCCACCGTGACGTTTGAGGCTCAGCAAGTCTCCACCCTTATTGGCCAACTGAGTGGCACTCGACCTCCTAAAACAGTGGCCCGTATAAAGTTGTGGATGGGGCAGTTTAAGAAAAATGGCAATTTCTTTTGAGACTTTGCCCATTGTGTTAATTCCAATAGGGTTATTAATGCAACGTCCATTTCTATATGTCAAAAAAAATCGCTTGTGTGTGGTGTTGGTGGGTCTTAGAGCAACATAAGCATTAATTAATGTAATCCATTTTTTTTCAGTAATAACAAATTCTCTGGACAAGTTGTTTTTTGTTGTTGGTATGGAGACTATAATGGTGTCGGACTGTAATTTAACGTCATCAGTGGACATGTTTGTGAGCTCATCACGCCTACAGGCCCCGCTGTATCCCATTATCAAGATGACCTAAAATTCATAAAATTCGTTTTATTTAGGGTCAGTTGCACCAAACTCGATTCATTTAAGGGAGTAATGATTGTTTTAAACCACAGTTAAATTTAACTGAGTTTGGTGCAATTGCTGCCTTTACTATTTATATCGGTAGTTATAGAAGTAGTTATTTATGTAGTTTTTAGAAGTAGTTATTAAGAGTATAGGTTATTTATGTAGTATGTAGTTATTCATTTAGTTATTATTTTTACTAATTTGAAATCGTCATAATTTATACACTTTCTAATAATACAATTATACTTACTTTCATTGCCAAATAAATTTTGTCTTCTGCTTCGTTAATAAATTTACTAATTTCGAATTCTTCTAAAATTTTGGATTTTTTCGGAGTGTATCCTTCTGAACACCGTTTTAGAAGAGCTTTTAATTTGTAATAATTCGAAATGTCATGATTTAAATGGATGTTTATACACGACTTTAATTGAGAATAAAGACTCCATAAGCTGGATGCTTTGTATTTTTGCCGTTTTAACTCAAAATATGCCAGCATGACGTTTTCAGAAATCGTCGAAATGTTATTCTCTTTGCGCCATTTCTCAAATTCCGTAAATTTTTTTCATAAGTTGAGCGCGACTTTACTGGAAGCAAATTTTCCATTGTGTTTTGTGCGATTTCTCGTATTTCAGGAGGAGTACTTTCTAAATCATCTTCCATATTTAACAACTTCTTTACACGAATAAAATTTATAATTAACTCTACAGAAAAATTATACTGACGCTTCGAATATATTTATAACCATAGCCGCCTTTAATTGAAAAAAGTGTTGCCAACAGTGACAACCTTAGTGATAAAATTTTTTTAAAGTTATTTATATTTTACAAAACCCAAAAACGCAAAGTAGAAAAAATACTATATGATATCTCGTTTATAAGGCATTTTGTCGCACTTACTTCTTTATGGCACTCCTCGCTGCGCTCGTCGTGCCCTAAACCCGTGCGTGCGCCAAAATGCTTCTTATGAAACTCGTATCATAATATACTATTATTTATTTATTCGTACGGTACATTGATTATACATATTAAATGTTTCATTGTTTCGTCAAACTTCATATAATGACTTTTCCATATGTTGTTAATGCAATCGACAAATAAATAGCTGAAAGAAAAAATAATTAATCTCAATTACATGCTTTTTGCATTTCGGTTTTGGAATTGATTCAGATGAAACTATAATACACAAAAATTATGTTATTCTCCCATTTATTTATTTATTGGTATGGTACATTTTAAATATTGTATTATGATGTAAGTGTTATGTATGGTGCCCCAGAAGATCAGTATAAACCTGTATAGTGTGATGACAAAACTGTGTGCATAAGTGGATTGGTTCGTCTTGGCAAAGCATTTGCTTCAAGGTTTAGGAAAACCACTAAAACTTAAACATGCCAACCCTAACCCATCTTAGTATTTATATGTAAGTGTAAACATTATAGAAGGTAAATAAGAACATAAAATATAACATCACAGCTATTGCATCACAACATAGAATAGACCGGTCTAAGCGCCAGTCACGACAATGATGAAAAAAAAAATACTTATATTATATTACTCGAACTAAACATAACTTTGAACTGAACTGTAAAATCTACCTGAGCCCTTTTATACCTGTCGAACAAAAGACTTCAGCCCGTTTAAGAACGTTCGGACAAAAGACTTTCGGTTCCGTAATGTTCGGATAAATTCGAGAAATTCTAGTAGCGAAACAATATTTTACAACAAATTATAAAAGATGCAATAAAAAATAATAGATGGGTAGGAATGTGTAATAGATAGGATAGTAGTATAAGGTAAGGTTGATTATTTTATGGATGCTTATGATTATTTTTATTGGGGTATTTTGGGAATTAGAAAATGATAAGATAAGTTTTCATTGTAGATTTGAGTTGGAAAGGGTTTGATTTGTAATGATGACTACAGACCTACGGTCGTTTGAAAATGTACAAATTGAAAACTGGAGGACAAGGTTGCCCAGTGATATTTTTACCGAGATATTTTGCGATCTTTTCATTTTAGACGTGGAAAAGTGTTCTGGGGTCGCAACAGAGTGAGAGGATTATGGTGAGGGGATAAAAGATAATGAGGGAGGAGAAAATAGGTGGGAATGGGGATTGAAATAGGTTTGGTTTTTTTATAGAAATTGTTGCCACTGGTTGTGAAAGTTCCTGGCGTGGCGGAAAAGACAATTAAACAGTTGTTTGCAAAAGATTTGTCGGTTTTGGGACAAATCTGTTGGACTCGCGGTTTACAACTTTTGAATGCCTTCTATGACACAATGGTGGCTCAGACAAGAAATGATGTTTTTAGAGTATGGAGGCGAAAGTCGCTGAAGAAGCATTATCATACAAAGCTGCATCAAGGTTGTGATATCGAGATAACAGCAGTTACGAAAAATTGTACCACTTTTGCCCATTTATAAGAAAAATGGGAAGAAAATGGTTATTGTCACTAAGGTAGCGTTGTTGCCACATCGTCAGGACTAAGTCATCAACAACCACTGCAAACGTTTTTATCCACTTTATCATTTATCCATGTGACTTGTACCACGCAAAAATGTTATCTCAACTGCAACTCGCTTTATTTCAGCAGAAATTTTTGTGAATTTTATTATTGCAACTTCTAAAGATTTTGTAACAGTTTTAAGGCTTCAATCACGGCCGAAGGTTCTAACTCTTCCCAAGAGCTACAACAATAACATTCTAAAGCCCTGCAGACATTGCAAAATATTATCCTTATTTCTTTTAACTCACCAGGAAGCACTGTACAGGCTTCACATCAAGTTAAACAAATCTTTGTACAGGCGTCCCCCTTTATTTCTTTCACATTGTTGCTAAGGTAATGATAGTCAATATTATGTCATCAGAAAAATATCAGTTATCTTTAAAAATATGCATTTTACTTTTCTTTTCAAGTTATTTGCGTTTTTAAGTATTTGAGTTTTTTTAAGTTTTAAGTGCCTATGACAATAATTTTAGTTTGCATATTGGAAATTTTTTTACATATTCATCTCACTTGGCGTAAGTGAAATTATAACATAATCTACCATTGCCAGTTTTTGTTATGTTCTTGGCTCAAGATGGATCCACCTACTAGAGAAAGATACCATACCCATTGTGTCATGTGCATGGTTATTATTAAAAACCTGAAAAAGTCCAAACTTGCGTCATCGATTAGAGGTCGGATAGACAAGTTTACTAGTGGTAGAGCATATGCGGATGAGAACAGATTTTGCAACAAATGCGACTCTAGTCTTCACAAATGTTGGGTTATTTTATTTTATTTCATTATTGTCCTGTAAACTATTTTGTCAATAACCACACTTAATCATTTCTAGCATTATCAAACCTAGCTATTATTTTCTTAACCGCAAAAATTGTAACTGTTAAAAAAGCTGCAAAGGATAATTTCCTCTTTTATCATAGATGCGGACGTATGAAGTTTACGAAAACTTTAGAACATTTTTTCCTCACGTAATTATCAAGGACAAAGAAGTTTACATAGATTGTATAATCGAAACAAAATAACAGTAGAGGAAAAGTTTAAAGCAGATTGTGAAAAATATTTACGTTAGACTGCTAACTAAAGACAATTTCCAAAGTAGTTTATTTGAGTTGTACTAATTGTTTGAGATTACCTTTGCTGTTTCAATTGAAATATTGGTTTGTTTAGATTGATGTTTTAAGTTTCGGGCATAAGTAACTTTATTTAATTGTGATTAACGCATTCATAAAGGAAGTAAGATCCGTATATAGTTTTATTATTCGAAGAAAGCAAGTTATTCTGACTATTCAAAATATACTTTGCCGAAAACTTTTTTTCGTTAATTATTACTAAACCAATATTTATCCAAACCCAGTTTAATTTTTGTTCTTATGATTGTCCATATTCAATCATAGGATCTATGCATAAGATGTTTAAACTTGAAGTTGACTTTATGTTTGATTTCAACAATCTTTGAGTTTGCTTTACGTATATTACTGGTATACTTTCTCAAAGGTAAAAACTAGTATATTAATAAGTATCTAATTATTGACTATTGTAGAGTAGTGTGCTAACCTAAAATAAGTACTCAAATGTCTAATGTGCACATTTCAATTTTACATGGAGGTTAAGGTTTGAGAAGCTAACTACATTCCAGAGAAAACAAAACCGTTTGCGGTATCATCCTTGCATATAATTCTGATCGTACCAGCTCTCAAAGGGGTTTGCTTCAACAAAACTTACTATTTTCTAATGATATTATCATTGATTATAAAGTTACTGTATTACCATTGATTATAAGGCTATTACACTCAATTTTCTATGCACTTCGAATTTTTTACTGTACGGCATAGTATGAAATATCTGTAGGTACTGGAGAATGAATGTTATTAGCACCGTCTGTCTTTCTTGCCAAACTATATGTTGAATTACGATGACATTGACGTTACCCTAATAAGTGATGACGTTTATGCCACCGTAATACGATTGTTTGATTTTGATACGATTAATGTTTTCTTAATCTTATGCTACTGCACATCCATAGAGATAATGTTTAGCGTTACTAAATTAATGGCCGATTGCATTAACACAACTTATCTTCAGCGATGCTGAAAAACAATCGTTGCTATGGTTTTAACAATTGTATCTAAGTTTTTAAGTCTTGCTTAAATTAAAATCGTATTGAAGCAACCGGCCATAAGTGGTGTAAAATCTCTTTATTATTGGAAGCGTTGTTGACGTAACTATGAGACGGTAATGCAAAAACATGGCCACAGTTTGAATCTCAGTTATAACATGTAATTGAATGTAAATTATTTCAAAATTGGCCATTTTGATTAATTAAATTGGTTAGGGACCTTTTGTTTTATTTTTATACTTTCCTGTAACAGTCTTTGTTTTAGACGATTTTCAAACTTAAGAATTTTAGGTCGTTAAAATCAAATTTATGTTTCTTATTATAAGCGTGTTCTGTTAATGCTGTGTTCGGGTCTTGAGATTTATTTTCTTTAGTTTTAATTGAGTTTTTATGTTGGTATAATCTTTATGAAGGTACTGTTTAGTCTGTCTTATATATACAGCATCACAATTACCACAATCGATTTGGTATATTAAATTAGAACAATTTAAGGTTTCAGTGTTAGTTTTTAATTTGGTGTAAAAGTAATTACTTATAGTGTTAAAGTTTTATAGGATACTTAAAAGTTATGTTTTAGTAATTTTTTTGGATTTCTTCAGTGCGTTAAAAATATTATTAAATGAAGCACACAAACAAAAGAATTTCCTAAAACAAAAAATACGAAAATCCCAGATGAAAATTGTAACAAATAACGGCAACATCAATTTAATTAATAACTGTTTATCAAAATTGATTCAATTTAATCATTCACAAACGAACAAATTCGATTTAAAAATTAATAAAAAAATTAACAAGTTGATTTCTAGCTCCAAGAAAACTAACACAATAATACAAAGCGTACTATCTAACCATAATGGTAATAATTGGATTAAAAACTTATCCGATGCTATAATTCCACATAATGTTTCAAAGATCTTAGAATTAGGACCAAATTTTAATTTACCAGATATTATTCGTAACAACAAAAAACTAACACAAAACAATATTGAAAATATTATTACTAATGTAGAACCAATACTTGAGTCTTTAGAAACCCAAGAACAAAACACCACACGATCTAACATACTAAAGATATTAACAAACTACAAAAACACTAAAACCAATAGTAAACACGAAAGCAATCGTTTCTACAATAACTTAAGAATTTTGTAAAAGAAACTAAGACTTTGCGAAGCATCATTCGAAATGTTTTGAAACAGCATAAATTCCACCCTTACAAAGTTCATCTCGTACAAGAACTAAATGAAGATGACTTTGACCGCCGTCTACAATTTTGCAAAATGATGAGTGAACGAGCTATTAACAATCCTGATTTTATTTTCAATATCTAGTTTTCGGACGAGCGCACTTTTTCCATTAATGATACTGTCAATCGCCATAACTGTCGTTATTAGTGTGATTCTAATCCCAGGGTATTTAATGACAGTCATACGCAACATCAAGAAAAATTAAATGTGTGGGCCGGAATTTTTGGTGACCTTATTGTTGGTCATTTTTTCTTGTACTTGGATTTGTTGAAAAATAGCATTGATCAATAGAACATGAAAACACTAATAAAGCATTAAATTTCCTGGATTTGACAATTTTCAGACAACACAATGGTTTGTTAAAAACTAATTGGTATAGAAAACCTTCTAAGTCAGACCGATACTTAAACTCAATTCTAACACTACCATCAAATACAAAAGAAGTGTCCTATATAGTTTAGTAGACAGAGCTATTACCCTTTCTGACTACGAATTTCACAATGACAATCTAAAGTCTATAAAAAATATTTTAACAAAAATAACTTTCCCATTAATTTTATAGTTAAAAACATTAAAAAAGAGTGTTACAACTACATTATAAAAACAACATAGATCAAAATTCTAAAATAATACCACATCAAGAAAATGATAACAATTTAAACTCACATTCTAATAAAAAAGATTTGTATGTATACCATATATTCATACAACAACAGAAACAATACAAAAAGAATAACTAAAACATAACTTTCAAGTATCCTATAAAAACTTTAACACTATAGGTAATTACTTTCACACCAAATTAAAAACTAAAACTGAAACCTTAAATTGTTCTAATTTAATATACCAAATCGATTGTGGTGATTGTGATGCTGTATATATAAGACAGACTAAACAGTACCTTCATAAAAGATTATACCAACATAAAAACTCAATTAAAACTAAAGAAAATAAATCTCAAGACCCGAACACAGCATTAACAGAACACGCTTATGATAAGAAACATAAATTTGATTTTAACAACCATAAAATTTTTAAGTTTGAAAATCGTCTAAAACAAACACTGTTACAGGAAAGTATAAAAATAAAACAAAATTTAAAAGCTATTAATTTCAAAATTGACACTGAAAATCTAAATAAAATGTTTCACAGCTTATTAAAAAATCAATAAACAAAAACAAATAATAAAAAATGTTACAGTTACAGTACAAATATTCAAAAACGCTGCAATAAATTCCCCACTTATTATTTAATGATATTTAAACGTGAAAATTTATCAATCGTTTTAGTTTATACATACTTACGTAGTCTGTGATAATGTTTAAATGGTTGTATTATAAAAATATTTTGTTTTTATCTTTGACGTTTAGTATATTTACTAAGATTGGTAAGCAATCAACTAGTTTTAAAAAAATTTTACTCTATAATATTTTTATTAATTTCTAAATGTATGTTAATATGTATATATAATATATATATATATATATATGGGATGGACAAAAAAATAATTCCTAAAAAACAAAAACAAATATTAGAATTATTATTATCCTAAGTTGTAAAAAATTGTTTCTTGTTGCAGATGTACTATCAAAGCATGTTTGTTTTAACTGATGAAGCTATTGATCATAGTGAAACGTTTTAATAAAAAAATATATTTCATATAAATAGCTGTCTTTTTCTTGTGACGCCTTTATATTTACAAATCATAAACAGCGTAAAATTGTTTAAATTATTATTTTAAGTATTTGCGCTGTTATTTTTTATTCTATTTTTGTGAATTGTCGTAAATAAATAATTTTGTTTCTATGTGACTTCTGACTTAATTGATTTGTTGGAACCCCATCTAACTACTCTAACAAAAGTGTCGGTGTCGACGATCAAAAGGAAAGTAAAACCGTTGTGGCACCTTAAAATTCTCCTATGGTCCCAAACGATTACATCGTAGGCACTTACCTCCCTCCGATTTTTGGCCAGCAGTAGCTACCAATTACATATAGGAAGCAATGTAAATCATGCAGTAAGTTAATCTTCTGTCAGCAGAAGTATTGAAGGAATCAGCAATGCTTTAAATAATCAACAAATATTTAGCCGTTATGTAAGATTTTCCCAAAATTTGCATAAATTACTAACAATTTTCACCAAGTAAGTACCTACTAAACGTTAAAATCTACTAATAATTTTGTGTATATTTTAGTTTCTAAAGGGTGTTTCAGAATGATTTTGAATTGACCAATACGCGCCAACCGCAGGTAGCAGAGGGGAAGGGGGGGTAGTCTTAAACGCTTGTCGGGTCGAATTCTGCAGGACAATGAAAAACCGTTTTAGGAGTTTCAATAATATCTGGTTCTCCGATGAATCGAATTTTTACATCAACTGTCACGTAAATAAACAAAATTGCAGATACTGGCCGCTAGAACTGTATTAGAGGCTCTTGCACTCGCGAAAAGTGTTGCCATATCAAGTCAAGGAATTATCGGTCCTTATCAGTCGACGAGGAGAGATCAACTGGCCACCTAGGAGCCCTAATTTAACGCCTGCTGATTTTTTCCTATGGGGCTACTTAAAAGTAAAGTTTACTCATGATAATTTTATTTGGAACCACAGTAATGTTTTTCAATACATATGAATTTTCACTTAGATAGTCACAACTCTTTCTATTTGTTAGGTAGGTTTGTTTATTATTTTAATTTACAATTAATGTCAGCAAAAATTGTTTTGATTTTAACTTTAAATAATATGAAGGTGATTCTGGTTATGCATTAAGACCCTGGATGATGACACCAGTTCAAGAGGCCCTACCTGGTTCACCTGAGGAACGTTACAATCAGGCCCAACAGAGTACCATTCATCGATGTAATGGGTTATTAAAATCAAGGTTCCGGTGCCTTTTAAAACCTCGAATACTACATTACGCCTCTACGAAAACTGCAAGAATAATTAATTCATGTACAGTTTTACATAATTTATGCATAGAGCATAATATTCCACTCGTGGAACTTGGTGACAATGTTGGTGATGCGAACGTCTGCGAAATTGATTTCGGCATATACAACAACAAAGCTATACACGAAGCTCCTGATGTTAGAGCTGACAGATAATTAAATTCGAAATTAACAACTGGAATGTTTAATTTCTTTTAAAAATAAAAAGAACTTTGCATAAATTCTATTATTAGGTACTCCCTTACTTCTACTAGCTATTAGGTAACTAATTTAACTAACTACTAGTAAAAATGGAAAATGACGTTCATCTAAATTTTTAAGGGACTAGCACATTTTTAATTCCCACCTTTGTTCAACATTTCTTCGTTTAGTAATACATTATCATCTCTTTATGGAATTTTTCCTTTGGTATTTTTTCTAGATTTTTGTTGCACTTATCTTCGGAAAATAAGTGTACCAATGTTAGGCTAAGCTTTGGCTTAGATCTATTCTGTATATGTTACCTTT
Source organism: Abscondita cerata (assembly GCA_030710515.1). Classification (NCBI taxonomy): domain Eukaryota; kingdom Metazoa; phylum Arthropoda; class Insecta; order Coleoptera; family Lampyridae; genus Abscondita; species Abscondita cerata. Next base: position 209,117 of record JALBCR010000014.1, read on the forward strand.
CTCTTAACAAACATCAATTAACAAAATTCAAACAAATTTATTATACGAACACTAATAAAACTCAACCAATTAAATAAATTTCTAGTACTTAATCCAATTATTAAAACATTAAAGATAGGACAAACAGCTATTAGATCTAATTGCATCCGCAATTTCTTTAAATTTTTTAATTTTTGTTTTTTATAATATTTCTTCTTTGTTTTTTGATCGTTCTCGAAAATTTGGAATTTTCTTTCATAATACCTTTTCTTAATTTTGTACTTTTCTTGAACTTGCTTGGCCAATTGGCCAGAAGCTTCAACCGGCTTTTGAAGCCTATGAACAACAAGTCGCTTTTTTGTTTTCGGTTTGGTCTTCAAAGTTGGCCAAACTTAAACATTTAATTAAACCATTTTAAACCGTATTATTTTAACAAATACATACCTTCAGTTGTAGAAGCTAGCGACGCGGATGCATCTGAATTTAAATTGTTAGTGACTTCTATATTCTGACAATCATTGAATTCGTCGGGTGGTGAAACGTTCCAAACATCAATATCTGGAGACTCAACCTTAGATTCCAACACGGCTTTATGTCCATAAATTGCCGTTAGCCCAATAATATTTAATATTTCTTCGTCACCGTCATTTAATTTAACCCTAGAATGCTAACGTACGTAAATTTTACGTGTACTAATAAGAGAATGTAACATAACTTCAGGTAAAAAGGGATAATCCGCTTAAGCGCCTAGGAATGCTATCCCTACCCCTTTTTAATACAAAAAATGCTAAAACAGGTAAATTGTTTTCTATATTTTGAAGTTTGTGTTGCAATTTCTAAGTGTGTGCACGTATATTTTACGTACGTTAGTAATACAGGCAACCTTTTGAGTGACACTTATTATTAATTTTGTACAGAAAAGGTTTAATTAATTCTAATAGCGTCATCTAGAATGTCACGTAAAAGAGAGCGCTACTATACTGATGAAGAATTAGATTATATTTTAAATGGTAGTGGTGAATTTTCGGGGAGTGAAATAGAAGATTGTATAGAAACAGACACAGACAGTAATAACAGTGTTAGTGATCCAGATTTTATACCAGATTTGGAAAATGTGGAGAAAATTAAAGAAAAAGTCCAAAATTGCCGCACATTCTACTTCAATACAAGCGGGACCGTCAAAAACCAAAATGCCGAAAAAATCAAATATTCAGTCAGTAAAACAACGTTAGAAAACCCCATAGTTCATTTTGATGCAGAATTTCTTTACGGCAAAAATAAATATAAATGGCATACTAAACCAGTTTACAACGAAGCAAGAAAGGTACCACAAAGAAATATTATTACAGAAAAAGCAGGACCGTCTGCCTCAGCCACAAAGTCAACCGAACCCATTGACATTTTTGATATGTTTATAAATGAGGCTATATTGGATTGCATACTTGTACATACAAATGAAAAAATATCGGAATTGCGGACTAAATATAAGACGCCAAAAGCTACAGTTGCTGATGTTACACTACCAGAATTGAAGGCGTTACTAGGTTTACTTATTTTGTCGGCAGCTCTAAAAGATAATCATTTATCGGCAGACCTTATGTTTGATCCATCATATTCTGGTTCGAGATATAAAGCAACGATGAGCAAAGACAGATTCAATTTTTTAATCAATTCCATAAGATTTGATGATAGCCAAACAAGAGAAGAAAGACGACAACTCACTACTTTTGCCCCAATTTTAAATATTTGGGAAATGTTTATCAACGTGTGTAAAAAAAGTTATATTGCAGGTGCATATGTTACAATCGACGAACAGCTTGTGGGTTTTCGTGGAAGATGTCCGTTTAGAATGTACATGCCAAATAAACCTAACAAATACGGCATCAAGATTGTGATGCTTTGTGATGTGGAGACAAAATATGTCATAAATGCAAGTCCATATCTTGGAAAATCCACAAATACATCAGGACAACCGCTCTCTGAATATTACGTGAAAAATTTAACAAAACCCATTTGGGGCAGCAAAAGAAACGTTACAATGGATAATTGGTTTACGAGCATTCCATTAGCAGAAGAATTATTAGAAGCACCTTACAAATTAACGGTAGTTGGAACCCTACGCAAAAATAAAAAGGAAGTTCCATTAGAATTTATACAGTCGTCCAAATTGCGTCCTTGCGGTAGTTCCATGTTTGGCTTCAACGACAAAATGACACTTGTTTCATATAAGCCAAAAGAAGATAAAATTGTTTTGTTGGTCTCAACTATGCATTTTTCAAACAGCATTGATAATGATACCCAAAAATCTGATATTATTATGCAATACAATAGTAGTAAAGGGGCTGTTGACACATTTGACCAAATGAGTCAAAATAAATGTTGCAACAGAAAAACGAAACGCTGGCCATTGTGTTATTTCTACAATATGTTGAATATAGCTGTATTGAATTCGTATATTGTATATTATCAGAATAACATAAATCAAAATGCAACCCCTGTTAGTAGACAAAATTTTTATCTCAAATTACAAGAGCAACTAACAAAACAATGGCAACGACACAGATTGGAAATTCCTCAACTCTCCACCAAGTTGAAATCCACCATTGCTGAAGTGCTCGACGACAAACCCGGTCCCTACGTCGAACGAACAAACCTGGGAAGAAGGACCTATTGTGGAATTTGCCCTACTTCAAAGAAACGGATGACAACAACAATTTGTTTTGCTTGTAAAAAACCTATATGCGGCGAGCATCAACTAAAAATTTGTGGAAGTTGTAGTGATGAAATGTAAAATTAAATGACCTGTACTTTTCGTCTTAGGTACGTTTTGTAGTTTCGTATTCTTATTTTATATTTTTAATATGTATTAACAATTAAATATATTTTTGTGAAACGAAAACTTAAGTTATTTATATTTATTCGCATTTAAAATGTGATTTTCGATGCATACGTAAAATTGACGTACGTTAGTAATAAGCATGAAATATTTTGGTTATGGTTCTAGGGTTAACTTACGATGCGAGGCCTCCTCCCGTAACTGTCTTATATTTATTGACGTCTGCCTACTTCTTTTTAGTAGATGTTTTCATATCATGCCATGTCTATGTAACCTAAATACTTATGTATAAATTTCTTATTCAAAAAAAGGTGTTACAATAACTTAGGTTAATGTGCAATTAAAAACATAGTTGCATCGGTTTAAGATCTGTTTAATCGGTTACACACATAATACGTCATACACAAAAAAATATATCGGTAGCAATACAGAATATCGTGCTCTTTTGGTGATATTTACATATAATTATAAATTAATTAGCGACACAGCAAACAAGTAATAGACAAAACTTAATAGCCGTTGCTATTGAGTGAGACAGTGGATTCAAATGTAACAATGAGTAATTTAATTTTAAGCGCTACCTTGACTTAAAATTTTATCAAAGCAGTCAAGGTTACTTTAATAGTAATACAAATAAACAGGATAAAAAACGGTCGAGTACAAGTAATTGGTCTAGCGATCTAGAGTTCTTTGACATTAACATATAGTTACCTGGACATAAGTTACTTAACTAAGATCACACACGTGTACCGTTCATTAAAGCGTTCTTTTGGAGCGTTCAATATCAATAGTTTCCAGTTATAATTAAGAAATGATTTGGTACTGGTAATTGGACTGTTCGGATACAATTGAAATAGCTGCAAAGCAAAGCACTGATGGCGATTTAGGTCGGCGGCATAGTATTGAAGGAAAACCCCTTTCGGTGTTAAAACGAGATACCCCAAAGCCGCTGATTCCCGCTATTTTTCGTGACAGAATTTTAATCGGCACCTCCTAACAGCAAAGGTTTATTTTTCCATATCACTTCCTTGAGTACAACTAAGAGTCGGGATGTTAATCCTTCCAATTACAACAGCATAAGGCAGGAACGGTTCCAGAAGACAACTTACAATTTTTAGACGTAATCAAATCTCAGCAGACATTAAGCAAAGTAATTCCAGAAAATACGAACCGACAAAAAAACTGTAATAATTATAGAAACCGAATGAAACAAACTACTCGACACGTGTTGAAATATAAGTCAGTAAGCTCACCTGCAATCATTCATTCTAAACAACATTCCGGTTTATTACTTATTTTATATCCGGTGTAATTTACGTTTTAAAACAGGCGGATGGTTATAACACTTTGGATTAATTCATAACTTGTGTTTAGAATTTCCTTTCGCAGTTTCTTTTTTTACAAAATTTGACTGTTTTCGTTGACAGTCAAACCAAAAAGAAAGAACGTAAAACGAGCGCAATTGGATTTAAACGTTGACCTTGTCCCATTAAACTTGCGATAAAAGTAGACCGGGTCGTAATAAGCGAAGTAACACGTACGCAGGAAAATCTTAACATTAGGAAAGTAAAAGCTAGAATACGTAACAGAAGTTTACTTCAACTTATCAACAAATAAATTATTTGCTAATCTGTAATTTTGTGTGTGCAAGGAACAATTCCTCCAAAAACTCTTGTCTCACAGCAATTCTACCCGTGTTATGTATCCAACCAACATCATAAATTTTTCAAACTTACTTTTTGCTACTGTTTCCACTCTTTTCTAGGTCTTCTACCAAAAGCATTTAAGGAAGCAACCAACTCCTCCCACAATTTCTGCCTTTCTTTCTTGGTGAAGGTGTTGCTAAACTTCTCCGATTTTAAATTGGGATTGTACTCCAAAAAATTAAACAAATAGTTTTTTTGCTCTTATGTCATCTTCATGCTTGCTGTGTTAATCTTTTCTATGTTAATACAGAAGAATTACTGCTTTATATAATAATATATTTATTATTACTTACTTCTAAATAAACTTCAAAATAATTTTGGCATTTAAGACACACAGTAACAGCGTTGTCATGTTTGCATACAACGTAAATTTTGTACGATTTATTTTTCGAATGGTGTTAGAGAACGCGCTTACAGGATTTCGTCCAAAAAGTTTCATACAAAACTTATACTATTCGAAATAATTCGAACGAACTCGAGAATTGTACCCCTGATACTGTGAAAATTTTATGGGGCTGTGTAATATCAAATAATGCGTTTGTGCATATTATTTTTCTAATTGCATTGATTAAACATCATTTTTATAATTTCAATTCCTTTAAAATTTCTTAATTTCTCTTTCAAACTCTACGTTTACTTTTTATTAGAAATTAAGTACTAACTATCAAATCACTACCGTCTTTTGAATAACTGTGCTACCGGGTGTAGATTAAATTAAAACAAATTTTTTTTAAGATAAAGAACCTATAATAAATTTAAGTATAATTTTAGCAAATTCATTGTTGGACTATTCACCACTCAGATAATTTATTCATGAAATAGTCAAACATCTATACGTGCGAATAATTTTATACAGTAAATCCGCGTATAAGTTTTTACAAAAACAAAGTATTTAAATAATTTCAAAAAAACTATTGCAGTTAAGCTGTATATAATTTTTATAAAAAAATTAATCGTCGGTGTATGAAACAATTTACAAGAATCTAAAACTTAAAAAACAACGCAAACAACTTTTGTTTTAAAAATAATTCTTTTAAAAGCTTTCAACTTATTAATGTTACATTCATTCGTAAGTAATTACCGTCATATTACATTCTTGTTTTTTTTAGTTTATGTGCTCTTGTTTACAACGAATGAAAAACTTTCAAGCTTATTTGTAATTTTTCTCTCGTCAATAAAACTATGCAAGATACTTTATAAGATTACCGCAATAGTTTAGTAAACAACATTTTAAGATTTGTGGGTATGTCACAAAACCATGAATTCCATTTTATCAAATCCTACATAAATAAAAATTGTGTATAGCTTATGTTAACGTATATTTCTTTAAAATGGCATAACCGAGTCAAGAGATTGAAAATGTTTCTCTCAAAATATAGGTCGAGTGTAAACGGTTTCGTATATTCGTTATTCTACATGCTAACTTTATTTATTAAAAAAAACTGAACACTTTTTGTACAAATTATTAATTTAATTCATTAAAAATAACTGTAGGTTATTAAACTGTTTGTTGAAACATCGTTTGAAGTATTTTCTTTTCGTATTTGTTCCATTCGATAGAGTAGAAATGCTATTTTTTGATATTAGTGTGTAAAAAATTGTTTAATAAATAAAATTAATTTTATTTAATGATAATACAATGTAATATTAATATAAAAAACCTGTAAGTTACGCTTCCGAAATAAAACGAAAGTTACATTTAAATCTATATTTATAGGTCCGTAACGACTATAATTTTTACAAAAACTATATCACTAACTAACTTAGAAATACTTAAAGCACTAAGAACACTAAACGAAGCACGCGGCAAATGTCTTAAGCTAAAGGAGTCTTTTTGAATTAATTAGACGCAAGCACAACACTTTTCCTGGGTCGACAAGATTTGATAAGAGATGGACGCGTAGTCTGCGTTTTACGTCGTTACTTAAGCTCGATTACGGACTTCCCGGGTCGGGATTGTCGGACGCCGGTTTAACGGTACTTTGAAGTTACAACGAGCTTGAAAAGCAAGGCAGCGTGATGTACACAATTTCTGTAAACAAAAGTTTGCACATTGTGAAGCGGGCTTAAGGGTATCATTTACAATTCTAACAGCAGGTAGTCTCAGCAGGGGTTATCTTATAGAAGGACTGTAGAATAAATCATTACACTAAGCACGTTTTAAAAAATAGGTAATTTACGTTGCTTACTTAATTTTTTCTTTAAAGAATATATTTGAAGGTATCGCTAATTAAACACCATAGCTCGATTAATTATCGAATTAAAATTTTGTTTAGGAAATGTTTACAAAATAAAATTAGAAATAATTTTGATTTAAAAACGTCTACAAGCAATAACTTTTAAATTAAATCAAAAACTAAACATGGTTATTTGGGTTGACTGATTATTACTTATTTTTAAATAAATCTAACCTACTAATTATTATAAGTTATTAAAAAAAAATCATTAAACTCTCTATTCATAATATTTAGTCTTTACAAAATGTATATTTTATGACGTTTCATTTTTTCTGTAGTTAATATATAAAGTGAAAATAAAGTTATAGTTTAAAATTAAATGAAAACGTTTTAATTTAAATACAGGTATTACTATATAAATAAATATAAGAAATCAATAATGGGTGTGACCTCCATTACTATTGATACATTCTTGGAGGCGTCTGCTCATTGACTGGATACAAGCAAATAACTTGGAGCTGTTACCCTGGCCAGCAAAAAGCCCAGATTTTAACATTATCGAAAATGTTTGGGCTCGAATACTTGCTGTTATCCGAAGACAACAAGGGCCAAATTTTATACCAGTAAACCGTAATGCACTAATTGCAGCCATTGATACCGCATGGGAAACGATTAATATTAATTATATTGATACCTTGATAGCGTCAATGAGCAGACGCCTCCAAGAATGTATCAATAATAATGGAGGTCACACCCATTATTGATTTCTTATATTTATTTATATAGTAATACCTTTATTTAAAAAAAAACGTTTTCATTTAATTTTAAAGTATAACTTTATTTTCACTTTTTATATTAACTACAGAAAAAAATGAAACGTCATAAAATATACATTTTGTAAGGACTAAATATTATGAATAGAGAGTTTAATGATTTTTTTTAATAACTTGACAATAATTAGTAGGTTAGATTTATTTAAAAATAAGTAATAATCAGTCAACCCAAATAACCATGTTTAGTTTTTGATTTAATTTAAAAGTTATTGCTTGTAGACGTTTTTTAAATCAAAATTATTTCTAATTTTATTTTGTAAACATTTCCTAAACAAAATTTTGATTCGATAATTAATCGAGCTATGGTGTTTAATTAGCGATACCTTCAAATATATTCTTTAAAGAAAAAAATTAAGTAAGTAACGTAAATTACCTATTTTCTAAAACGTGTTTAGTGTAATGATTCATTCTACAGTCCTTCTATAAGATAACCCCTGTTGAGACTACCTGCTGTTAGAATTGTAAATAATACCCTTAAGCCCGCTTCACAATGTGCAAACTTTTGTTTACAGAAATTGTAATGTCCAAGTTTTAAATTTCATGAGTGTACGCTAGGTCTGCGTCAATGGTCCACGTGTTCTCGGGGCTAAGATGCACGTTACCGTTACTAACATCGGTCGCTTATTTGAATGGTCCTCGCGCCTGCGTTTTCAGCGAGGGTTTGTTTGTTTCGCCCTCGTGCGAAATTAATTTTGTATTAGAGTGGTTTATAATACCGTTTCTTGGCTTAAGGGTTACGTCAAATAGAAAATATTTGTGCTAGAATATTTAGTGATCTCTGAGCAGTCAAGATACCCAAAATCTAATTTTTGATCACCACCCTTCTGTATGCCATCCCTGAGGATACAAAACCAAGCGGCTTGCGGATGCTCGCTTACAGAGGCATAACACTTAAAAACTGGATTTAGAGCATATTGTCTTTCTTATCACATAAAACGCAATTTAAAGACCCTACCCATTTTGAACCAGCTGATATTCTTTTTATAACGTTTTTACTGTGGTTCACATCACTAGTTATCTACGTGCCCATGTAGATTACTTCATTTGCCAGTTTAAAAGTATATTTCTTCGTTTTGTCTAAAGATGTTGTAGTTAATGTTTGTTCCTCATGGAGCTTATTTCTAAGATTTATATACAGGCTGTCTAAAAAGAAATTTAATATATCTTTAATAATTTTGAAAATATCGATAAAAAAACAAACATTTCTGATTTCTGTTTTAAATTTTTTGGCGCTAAACTAATCAGATTAGACATTTCTAACCAAGACATTATTCAAACACTTTTAATGGAGAATTTGAATGGAACATCGATTTTTCAATTATTTTCAACATAGCGGAGAAAAATCTGTCAACTTTATTTTTTCTTATAATCGCCATTTTGAATTTTAATATTTCTAGATGAAGTTTTTTTCTCTTTACAACGATGTATCACACTTGTAGTCCAGTATCACATTTTTGTCAAAAATCCAATTTTTCATTCTTTGCAAGCAGTGCTATGGAAAAAAACAACGTTCTTTTGTTTTCAATAAAATTATGACATTTTGATTGGTCTGTTTGGTCGCGGCGTTAGAATTGAATTAATTGTGTTCGATTTCTTTGCAAGCAGTGCTATGGAAAAAAACAACGTTCTTTTGTTTTCAATACAATTATGACATTTTGATCCGTCTGTTTGGTCGCGGCGTTAGAACTGAATTAGTTGTGTTCGATTTTCAACTGATCAACACGCAACAACATTCGTTTTGCAAGAAAATTGTAATTCAAGTACAAAAGGTACCTAAAAATTAAAGAATGTAACATCACAAGATGTGTTTAAACTGCCTACCCCCTAATTCTTAGCACAATGCCACTCTCTTTCTCAGATTTGCTACAGCTCTGGACACATCTCTTTGTTTAATCTTATGCCTGAGGGTAGTGACAATTCAATTTAGGTACTAAACAACATTTAAATTATCCTTGTAGATGTAAGAACCTATTATTGTATCGCTCAATAATCCGACGTAAACGTTAAGGCCAAAACGTATTTGTGGTCGCCGTTCTTGAAATTGATGGGGATTTTCTATTGACTAGTAATGTTGATTGTGGCGATTAAACAATCCTAAATTGGTGAACTTACATTCATCAGACCATATCACATTGTTAAAAAAGTTTGGGTTGTACTGAATTTGATTATTTATAAATGTACAAAAAGCTATCCGTCGTTCACAATTTGTGCATTTTAAGGTTCTCCAAACAACCTGATGTGACGGCAAGTTTAGCTAGGTTGCAATTTGTATTGAGGAGACAGATGGATTGTCTTGCACCTAATTAAGAATTAAACGATGAACAATTTTGGTATTTGTAGACATGTAAAAGTTTTACCACCTGTAAAATTTCTTGGTCATGTCCATTAAGCCTATCGTCATATTCTTGTCTAGGTTTTATAAATGACTTATATAGGCCCAAGTTTTCATGTCGTTCTGGATAACGCTGAAAATAAGTTGCTGCAGTTATGTGGGCATTTCGATGCGAAGTGTAATAAATTTGTAGCATATCTCTATGTTTTTACTTGAAAAGCACATTTTCGCTATAAAACTAGCACAAGCTTAAATATTAAGGCAAGATATATCATCAAACTGTCATAATTTTAATGAAAACAAAAGAACGTAGTTTTTTCCATGCCACTGAAAAAATTGGATTTCTGGCAAAAATGTGGTACTTGACTACCAAGTGTGATATATCGTTGTAAAGAGAAAAAAAACGTCATCTAGAAATATTAAAATTCAAAATGGCGTTATTTATTTATTTATTTGTATGGTACATTATACAAATATAGTACCTGTATAGTGTGGTGACGAAACCGTGTGCAATAGTGGATTGGTTCGTCTTAGCAAAACATTTACTTTAAGGTTTAGGAAAATCACTAAAACCTAAACATGCCAACCCTTACCCACTCTAGTAATCACACGTAATAATATTAATTAAGTGTGTAAACATTATAAAAGGTAAATAAGAACATAAAATATAACAGCACAGCCATTGCATGACAATATATAATAGACCGGTCCAAGCACCAATCACGACAATAACGATAAAAATAGTAGGTTAAAGAAATAGCCAAACAAAATAAAGGAAAAATAGATAATCAGGACAAGAATACAAAATATTGCTAAACTTCAGATTTCCTTCAGATTTGTAAGCCATAATATAGCTTCATCCGTTAAATTATGAATGTTTGGAAACCCCTTTTTAAACTTGGTTAATTGACAATCCTCTACAATATGTGTAACGGTCTCTGGTTTGCTTCTACAGTCACAATTTGGATTAGAAATTGCACCCCATTTGAACAACATAGAGTTGCATTTTGAATGGCCTGTTCTCATGCGATTTACTTTTGACCAAATTTTTCTATTTGATCAAAGCCCGGGACTTCCATTGTTGTATCATCAATGAGATGTTTATTAAAAACATCAACTCCAAACTATAATTTTTTCCACTCTACAGCGTCAGAAAAAGCTGTACTTAAGTAGTCTTGCAAGCATATAAGATTTTGAGATTTAAGTCTTTTAGCAGGAGGGTTGTCAATGTCATTCTAAATTGGTAACTTTTGTTAAGTTGGCATTTATCCCATTCTCGTTTTAACGCTGCTTTCGTCGAATGTTTGATGGAGTAATATTACAAAGAACAGGAAGCCAATTGAGAGGAGTAGATTTAACGGTTCCACTAATTATAGACATAATGCAATTCAACTGGGCATCTATTTTTATCTATTTTTATGGGGTTGACATATGTTTCTTTGCCATGTTGAAAATAATTAAAAAGTGATGTTATATTTGAATTCTTCATAAAAAGGAGTCTAATATCTTTTCAGATTGTAATTCAGCATAAACATGCGTAACTTTGTCCTAATTTAACCGACTTCGTATCTCTTAAGATCAGCTAGATCCCCATAGTGGCATTCGAAAAACGGACAGCTTGTATACCGTTTTATCTTCATGATATTTGTTCTTCTGGAGTCCTCGCGAGAAGTACTAAATCGTCTGCATACGCGATGCCCTGATATGAGTTTTTGAGGATGTTGTTGTTTCCTTTGATATGGCTTTTCCTAAATAATTATTTATGTTCTAGTATAATGTTGAAAAGAGTTGTTGATAGTGTTTATGACCAGTATTACTCCTATACGGTTCAGATTCGCAACCTCTGTATTTTACTTTGTTTGTGGTGCCTTACCAAGCTCGTTCTTCTGGGATACCTATTTCGTCTATTTGTTTAAACAGCGCTTCTCTTTTGATTTTGTGGAATAAGTTTCTGAAATCTATGAATAAAACATGTATTTGAATATTCTTTTTACTGTATTTCTCATGTATTTGGTTGGGTATAGAAATGTGGTCTATTGCTGATTTGCCTTTTTGGAACCCTGCTTAATATTGGCCTATTTCGTTTTTAATTTGCATTTAAAAGATGTGCTAAGATCTTATATACCACGTTTGGTATTTCCTTCCTCTTCCAAACTTTTTTTATTAACTGATATATTTGATTGATGAGATCATCATCTGCATATTTATTTAATTTTAGTTCTATCTTGTCGGCTCCTGCACTTTTGTTATTCTTCATTTTGTTAATAACTTCTCTATACTTTCATAGCTGGGGATATCTATCCGATTTTCATCTTCAAGTCGTTCAAAATGGTTCGTCTCAAACTTGTTGTTTGTTCAAATCCTCTTATTTCAAATTTTATGTTACCGTAGAAACTGTTAATGTTCCTTGTGTTGTATTTTTTAGAATTTTTTCTATCCTTTTTTTATTTCTTTTCTTTTTTTTTGCTCTGTATAAGTTGTTGGTTTTATTCCTAATTTTTTATAGTTTTCTTTAGTTCTTCTGTTGGGTTTCTTATAATTTCGGGTCTCGTTGTTTTTCTCTTTTGTATTTGTTTCCTACAATCCCTGTCAAACAATTTGTTTTTGTTACTACTACTATCTTTTGGTAATACTTCCACTGTACTCCTCTGTATTATTTCCTTAATTTGCAACCACTCCTCATTTGTTTCTTCAAATTTTTTGGCTTTTAGCATTGCTTCTTTAGCAGTTGATATATACTTATGTTGTGTCTTTTCTTCCTGTAGTTTCCCAACTTGTGTTTTTGTTTTTTTTATTTTTTGTTAGGTTTGGCATTATTTGTTGTATCGTGGCCCTAATTAGGATGTGATCCAAATTAACATCAACCCCTCTATAGGATCTTACTTTGGTGCTACATTGAGCGTGATTTTTCTCTACTAATGGGCGGTCGATTTGATTTTATGTCCTTTGTCCGCGTTTATCCAAGTGGTTTTGGTTGTACTTCCTGATTACAATACTTCTACTAGTCGAAAAATCAATTGCCATTAGACTATTTTTATTTGTTACATTTCCGAGGTTTTTTTGACATACTATTGCTTTATTTCATATTTCTTTTTTTATTTTCGCAATTAAGTCTCCAATGATAAGTTTAATATCAAATTCTGGTAGCTTGTTCATGCATTCAACTAATTTTCTTTCTTTTTTATGTCTCTTTCTACTAATTATTCCTGCTAAAGAATTTTTGATTTCACTGATTATCTTTCTTGACTTCGTTTACAAAACGCAGGGGTGCTTGCAGAGAAATGGAGTTTGAAACTTGAATTTAAGTTTTACAAAGTCTTCATAAATCATTAAATGATAAAATTTTTGGTTCAACAGATTTTTAGGGTTTTTTTCTCCTGACTGCAATTACAAAGTGCAGGGATGGTTTAAACAATTTTTGATTTGATGTATTTTCAGGGTACATTTGTCTTGACTGCAATAACGATTTCTCACAGAGGAGTTCTGGTCAAAAGTTAAATTTAGAGTATCTTGTCTCCTCAGAAATCACTCAATATCCTTTTAAAAGCATTTCCCGATTTGACCGATTTTAAGGCATTTCTCTCTTGACTTCGATTACGGGTGCAAACCACCTTGCAAAGTAATGGTGCTCAAAAATTTGGTTTGAGCTAATTCAAGTGCTAATAATTTAGTTAATATTCCTGCAAATATCTTGACAGCCACTGCGAAACGCAAGGATGACTCGCAGAGAGGTGGTGCTCAAAAATCAAAACTACGACATTCTGACTGCTTGTAAAACGCTCATAGTTTAAATATTTTAAGAACTAAAATTTGAATAATTTTCAACAGTAGTGGACTAAAAACACGCGTTTTTAGCTTCTACTCAAAACAGGAATTTCTACTAAGCGGATTCAGCTCAAAAAATCGAAAATACATTATTGCAAGAGCGCATTAATTGTTTTCAATATAAACAGTGTAGAGGTTGAGGGACGCCATGGCCATTTCCTTCTGTTGAAGATGCTGATTGCTTCTTTATAAGTACTATTATCAATTCAACTTGGCTTAAATTTTATGTGTAAGTTAGTTTTAAATTCCAATCAACGGTGTAAACGCTTTACAGCCCTTTAGCAAACGTAGACTAAGAATTGTGTCAGTTAGTCGTATATTCCATTCTACAGGTTAACATCTCGGCCCTTTGACTGAGGTAGAACAGAAATATACGCTTTATGGTACTCCTTCTTAAGCTCACGTTATTAAGTATACAGGGCTGTAACAACCCTACAGCCATTTGGGGTTACGTAAACCTTGATATACGAGGATATATTGAAAAATTCTTAGCTTACTATAGAACTTAACAAAATTTCAATGTCAAAATATTTTATTACTCAACATATTCTCCTCTTAATTGGATACATTTATTACAGCGAACCTGCAACGTTTCTAGACCTTTCAAAAAAAACCGTTTCTTCTTACTCTGCAAACCAGACCGCCACAGCTTCTATTACCTCCGTGTTGGAAGAAAATGTACGACCTTTTAAACTTTTTTTCAGTTGAGGAAAGAGGTGATGGTTGGACAAAGCCAAATCGGGTAAATAAGAAGAGTGTTCTAGTAATTCAAACCCTAAATTACGATTTTTTTGCATGGCAACATGAGATTTCTGTGCAGGGGCGTTGTCCTGCAAAAGTTTTCCGTGTCTTTTCTCTTTAATATTTTTCCGTAGAATGGTCAGTAATGTCGAATAGTAATCTCCAGTTCTTGTTCTACCCTTATCCAAAAATCAATCATGATTACTCCATGGCAATCCCAAAAAACTGAAGCAGAAACTTTTCCAGCAAATTTTTTGACACGAAACTTCTTTGGTCTTGGAGAACCAGAGTGTCGCCACTCCATCGATTGTTGCTTTGTTACATTGTTACATTGAGCACAGATCGAACGCGATGCTTCTACCTTTGCAAGCTTTTGTTCAACATTCAAACATTTGAGGATCCATTTTGCAGCAATTTTGCTCATGTCCAAATTGAGGTGAACCATATGATGAACGCGTTTGTATGAAATATTCAGTGTTTCAGATATCCGTTTTAGCCCAATTCGACGGTCTGATAAAATCATGTCATGAACTGCATCGACATTTTCGGGGACTGACACAGAAACTGGCCTTCCCGATCGGTCATCATCTTCAATGAAAAATTTACCTCTTTTGAAGCTTGCATTCCAATTTTTAACGGTCGCATATGAAGGACATTGATCTACGTAAATCTGCTTACCTCTTAACCCTTTTAAATATAGGTACTTGATGATGGCTCGATACTCCAGTTTTTCGATTTTCACAATTTCGGTGGACATCTTTTTTTATTTAATTTATTGCGTGACTCTGGTTTACTATTTTTGACGCCAAACTTTACACTGACACTTCTAATAAATTATTGTTCGTTGCTGCTATAGTAAAGCAATATTTTGTTTATGCAAGGAACTGGTCTAGGTAACTAGATATCAATACATACTCGTACATAGTAATTCACGTTTACTAATATGATATCGCATTAGCACTAAAGTGGAAGCATCACTCACGTACATGATGATTCGTTTAACACAAATTTAAAATGTGTCCTCGAATAATTTGTGACCCTCACGTAACATGCGATGAGTTGTTTTGTTACCTGTATTGAACGAAAACACACTTATTTCCTTATTTTTGTTAAAATTCAAGTTTACAGAGCTTAAACTTTTTAATCAACTTTTAACTACAGAAAAGTGTTACAAGTTTTTGGATGTAAAACACGTTCTATACAGGGTGTTTCATTAATCAGTACAGAAAATAAAACTGAGATTCCTTGCAAAATTTAAAGGGGGGTTTAACATAAAAAAATTTCCTTAAAGCCTCCCCTGAAGAGTTACAGCCCCTTAAAGATGTGTAAAAAATTCACATTAATCGATTTTTTCTGAAATGACTTGAAATAAAAAAAGAAATCTAAACATTCAAATACTACTACCAAGAAGCCTCCATAATTTCATAATTTTATTCACCCTTGTTCTCTGCAAGGGGGTGAGTCTTACTACCCCTTAGAGTTTTTTTACCAGAACTTTTTAACTAATTTTTTTTTCAATTTTAAAATTCAGATTTTAGAAGGCCAATTCAATTAAAAACTTTTTTGTCACTTAAAAATTTCACGTAAACTCAATACTTTTTCACCAAAAAAATAAATTAAGCGAACTTGCAGAATTTTTAATTAATAAGTTGCGTATGCAAGTTTGACATAAATAACAATATTATTATTAACTATTATTTTTAATTTAAATTAACAATATTATTTCAGAGAGTGTTTACAATGGGCACCATTTTCTTGAATACAGGCTCTTATTCTTTTGAACAAATTTCCGTTAACGCTACCTAGCATTGCTACAGATTGTCTAACTCTTCAGGGGAGGCTTTAAGGAAATTTTTTTTATGTTAAACCCCCCTTTAAATTTTGCAAGGAATCTCCAGTTTCATTTTCTGTACTGATTAATGAAACACCCTGTATATAGGTAATACGATAGTAGTTATTTGTAACTTGCCATCTAATATGTAATGCTAGTCATACTTACTACAGCACACCCTTAAGTTTCCCAAATATGTCGGAATCTTGTTTTTACATATATTCTGCATATTTTGTCTGACTTAGTCACATCCTGACTGTATATTGACTTTGTTCTATGCTTTATTTTTTAAAATGTCTTCTATGTATTCAGCTTTTTTTTGTTTTCAGTATTTCTTATATAATGTGGTCTTTTTTTAATGTTCTATCTGTAGTAGTTTCATTTTTATGTCTTTTTTAAATCCATTTGTTGCATACAAAGAGCATATAAGAAGCATTGTCTGCCTCTTTGCCACATTTTTTTATTTTCCCAAGATATTTTTCAAATGCTTTCTTTGTCTGTTTTCTAAGTTTTTCCATTTCTTTTTATCGTTAGTTGGTTCTCGCAGGTATATCCTCTTTTTCTTCTTTGCTAGGATTTCTAGTAATACTAACCCCTCTATTACCAAAGCTGACTGTAAGTAGACACTACCATTAATTGTAGTATTTTTTGGATCTTTTGTGTAACGTTCTTTGATATTTGGCAGCAGCGTGGTTAGTAATTTTGTAGTTCTACATGTATACCAAAGTATGTAGCATTCTTTACAAGTTTTTAATATGTTTTTTAAAATTGTCATACAGTTAGATGTTAGAAGATAAACTAACCCGTTGTCAAAGAGAGAGCATACGTATGGAGCATTAAAAATGGTCTTCAAAGGTGTTAACTTATGACTAAGGATGCCAAGTTCCTTAAACTGACTCAAAAAACTAACTCAAAACAACCAATCAGCAGCAAACCCAACAACAACAAAATTATCGCAGAACGAAAAAAACGATTATAATCGCATCTACAATTACGAAAAAACAAGAAATAAAAAATGGTTTAGCACCGTTTAGATACACCAAACATGAACTGGAGTACTATTCTGTCATTTGTTGTATTCTAACCTAAATTGTAAAATAATAACATTCAACACAAATAAAAAGTGTATACAGCAGAAGAAAATGTACCCAAATTCAATACAAAACATCCAGAGTAGATCTAAAAATTTAAACTAAAAACCCCGCTAAAACAATACAAATTGTTTTAGAATTAGAATTAGTTCATTTTTACCTGTTAAGAAATCAGCAATATCAACAAATAGTTTATTTTTGGAACACGTGCTTGAGTGTGTTACACCATGAAAACTAAAATAAAAGCAAAAAGTGCCAAATAACTCAATGTCTCTCACTTACTTTTACAGATAACTAAAGGTCTTTACCGAGAGTTAATTTCGGGGTTTTGTTAGGCGCTACTCAGATCTTTTAAATTTAAATGTACAACAAATGCTTATTAGAGATCCGGAAAAACTATAAGAACCTGAAAGAAAGCGCTTTATAAGAATAGAAACACCAATAACGTATAATTGTCTATTTAAATGCAAGAATATTTTACAAACACTGATTACACCACAGTCTCGTTCTCTTGCTAACGCAATTGCTTTACTTAAAACCAAACGCAAAAATACAAAAATATAATGGCTGTATCGCTCGCTTTCACTAGTGAATGCAGATTATCATGATCGAAATGAAACTGTGGGTTTTATTTAAAACAAAATAAGTAATTTAGCATCAAACTGAAAATTCACAAACCCCATCGTTCGTTCATTTTGGGACAATATAATATTACCAAACAAGTACAAAAACAAATACTCAAGAACGTTTTCTAATTTAATGCGGTTATTCATAACTGCATACAAAATCACTCAAAACACGATAGTTTTCCGGAATGAACAATCAGATTACTTACAGTTGGTTGGAATGATCCGTTTTGGAGTACACACCAAAAGTTACCAAGATTTTTGTCGTTGTTACACTAAATTTCTTTAAACAGAAACATTTCTATAATGCCGATTACTCGTTCAATGCTTTACAATATGCATTGCTATATATGTAGTTGACAGTTTTATTAGATATTGTTAAATTATCCGGTAGCGTTTGCTTCAATCTTTTATTTAAATCCAACGAAAAATCTATTTAGTTTTGCAAACTGGATTGTTGTTTATCTTTACTATCAACATAAATTTAACACAAGCATACAAATCACTTCTCAATAGTTACGTGGATAACAATTCGCACGTGATTGTTTTTTCTCATTCAGATTCTATTTGAGGTCATTCTTTATTCTGCTTTTATTATCATCTTTTTCATGATTTTAAATGTCACTAGCAGATAAAGGTTGTTTGCATAGCAAATGAGTTGAACCTCTGTTGGTGCCTTTGTTTGTATCACATACAGAATGTTGCATAGTTTTGAACCCATATGGAACTTTGTCGTAGATTTCTCGTGTAGCATTCTTATCTGTGATTACTTTTTTTGTTAGATAATCCTGTACAATTTCTAAAAATATTTATCAATCTTCTTTAATTTCAACTTTTTGTTATTTGTTCTCAGATGTGTTGAAAGCGTTCATTACTTGTGTCATTATTTATGAGTTCTGTTTGTTTTCTTTAGTTTGGTGATGGTTAATAACTTATAATTTTTTTCTAATGAGTGAATTGTAGTTAGCCCTTTTCTAAATCATAAGTAGTGTCTTCTTTTGTTTTCGATATGGTCCACTAGTCTTCAGTTGATTATACTTTCATAATTTTTTTCTATGACATTAATCAAGCATATGGGCCGTTCATCATCTCTATTCTTAGGCTTGTTGCACACAGGTACCAGAGAAACGCAATTGAAAACAGTTTTTAACGAACAACGTTAAAGACATTCCGTCCAAAGTCTGCTATGGAAGCAGAAATGCTACTTGGTATGCCAACAGAACGTACATATTGGATACACCCATACGGTGCTGAATGTGAATCAAACAAAAAATTCACTACATTTTACCAACGAATCAGGAAGCACGGGGTACTTTTTTTCTGATACTACATATTGTCAATAAGATCTTTTGACAAACTTTTTATTGGATACCCCATATTACCAATACAGATACAATTTGTCGGTGTCTATTCTTTCCGCAGACGACGACCTGCTAATGTGAACGTTCTTATTAGACTGTATGTGTTACAGGCTATTTGCAGAATGTACCGTTAGCATGTTGCGGGCGATGCAAAAAAGACTCTTGATTGTAAACATTGACATAAAAATACGTGATATAATCAATATTGTTACTTTCTGCAAAACCCATCTGTTATTTTTTATTCGAAAAAAACGCATCAGTGTGAATTCAGCCTTAGGACTATTTGGCTACGAGAAGCGATGCATATCCGCAGCTGATCTTCAAGGTGAACAGCCTCTAGTCGATAGAACAATGTAAGTAAGGGAAGTTGCTTAAATATTTTATCCTTTTCATCTGGTGTTATTTGTAATTTTGGATATGGTTAGAGTAGTTTAGTTTTTATAATTTTACTAGCATTACCCGTAGGCTACGCTCCACAGAATCGAAGTTTCATTTCCATTCATTTTGATATAACACTTGATTACATGCACTCTCTGGTTGCCAGCTACAACAAAGTAAATCAGTCGAAAATATTCTACGAAATCGAATATCAATGTGTATCAATTGTACGATCAGTTATATGGTACATACAATAGTTAACATGTAGCAGCGCCCTCTAATGGAGAGCTACATTAAAGCGAATGACACGAAAATATTTTATGTGCTTGAATATCGATCAGTACCAATTTTTATAATGATCGGTTAAACGGTATAAAAGTTGAGGTTGTGTAACGCCTTCATGGCAAGCTAGAACAAACTAAATAGCACAAAAACTTTCTCTACGTAAAGGTATGTATACATACCAAATTTCATGACGATGCGATGGTACTATTAGTGTAGAAGTATATCAACCTCAAACAGACAAACAAACATCCATTTTTATATACAGAGTGGCCCACCGAAAACGAAACAGACCGTTTTTTGGAGCTATCTTACACTTTAAAAAAAAACGTTTGGATACGTCAATTTTTTTGGAGAGAGGCACCTTCTAAAGACAAAGTTGACCCCGAAATATCAGCAGGGTGGTCCCTGAAACCCCCATGTCAAAAATCTTAAATGGCATGATAAGTCAACAGATATTTCATATGAAAGTCCTTTTAATTCTCTATGCAATAAGCAATTTATTTTGGTAAGGAAGCCCAAAGGTTTCCGACAGCCCTATTTTGGAAAATTAAAAAATAGTCAAAAAATACTGCAATATGGTCGAAAATACCAATTCATGTTTACAAGGGACATTCATTAGTGGACTACTCAAATATACGAAATTTCTCTGTAGATGCTAACAAGGGCAACCCCCTTCCCAAAAGTGTTAATTAGGATGGTGCTGGAGTGACACCTCATACGTAAGATTTTGTTTGATCTTTTGCAATCACAAACATTTTGTGTTAATCAAAGCTAATGCTCGAGTCAAACAAAGAAGAATTCGTTTCACTTTGATAGTGTATGTAATTTAGAAAGTAATTTATTCGTTATAAACAAGAATTAATTGTTGATTTAAAAAATTACGGTCAAGTAAATTCATGGTTTGCAAAAACATGACAGAAATTTTGACAAAATAAATATCAGCTGACGGGAAGCTGACACTAAAATCCATGTTTTTTTTACTGCATTAACAATGGTTCAATCGTTAAGAAAGTCCAAATTATTGTACTGTACTTTGGTAATGGTAGCAGTACCAATACAGGCTTAGTAGGAAATAAAAAGCAAACTATTGAAAACTTAGTTGAAGGTTTGAAACTGTGGAAGTGGGGGTCCTGGGACATATTGCACTAAATCCCACATAAAGTATATTCATATAAGGTGCTACTTGACCTGCCCTGTAAATTGAGAGTTTCGAGATGGGGTCGCCGGGGCAACCTCTTTATTTCTCAGGGCAAATTTTATCGTTAATGAATGTTCTTTGTAAACATAAATTAGCATTCTCGACCATATTTCAGTATTTTCTGACTTTTTTTTTATTGTCAAAAATAGAACTGTCGGGGACCTTTGGCCCCCCTTGACCAAAATAAGAAACATACAGCTGTATAGAAAATTGAAAGCTTTCATATGAGGTACCTGTCAACCCATCATTCCATTTAAGATTTTCGACATGGGGGATGCCGGGGCCACCTTGTTGATATTTCGGGGTCAACTTTGTCTTTGGAAAATGTACCCCTCCTAATAAAAATTTAGTGTGCGAGGTTTTTTTTTCAAATGTTAGATTTTAGCAAAAAACGATCTGTTTTGTTTTTGATGGGTCACCCAGTATATAGATACAAGCATCACTAAATATGTCTTGGTCCAGTTGATTTCTCAAAGCTATCCAGCTTTGTTGTTTGGTTGTATTTATTTTACGTCTTTGTTAATTGTTTTATATTTTATATTGTTTAGTTTTATTTAGTTTTCTCTGCCTTTGAAATGCTTTTTTTCGCAGATAACTATCAGCTCTTGAATTTATCTAGTAAAGCATATAATTTTCTTTATGTACTCTGACCTATAGAGTGGTTAATTTGTAGATTTTAGTTATTAATACTTTCCACTCACGTTTATTTTGGATTTTCCCGACTGTTACCACCGTTATCTTCATAAAGAACTTTCCTGTAACCATAGTTGGTTTCTAAATGTCGTTTAGTAAATTTAGATCAAGAGCATATGCTAGAAGATTTTTGTATTTTTTGTTTATTTTGAAACTTTTTCAAATTTTGTGTAAGTAATAACTAGTTCTTTTTTTTGTGTATAGTAACTTGGTAGTAGTCAGAATAGTTTGTTCAAGTTTTTGTTATATGGTACTAAATCTACACTAAAGTTAATATACACACAAAATATAAGATTTTCTTTAAAATGCACTATTTGATCAAATTCTTGCCAACAGAATGAAACAGTAGCCAGTGATAATTGCAGAATTACGAACCGCACCTACATACACACCTTTAGACTTATTTGAGGCTCATCAGTGTAGGGTAGCTCGAACACAAGTCTACAAAAATCACGAAGTTAGTTACAGTATTTCGACGCATTGTGTGCCTGCTTATTAAACAAGAGATAGTTGGTGTCACACCTTATAGACAGTTGCCATGAATCCAGATTAATCAAAATATATAACATTCTTCTAATTCAATATAAATATAATAATCACATTCATAGTTAACAATAAAAGTAAACTTATGGCTAGTGTTTAATCGTTTATTGTTGTATAGATGTATGTGTTATGTTTTACAAAAATTTTTGTTTGGTTGGGTAAGCGCTGCAAAATTGCACATCTATTTATTTATTGTTTGTTTGAACTCTGTGAATTTGTTTTGTCAGGTATATGCCTGTTTTAATGACAGATAAGGCAATATGCATTAATGTCGCTGTCTTTTTTTTATTATCTTTGCCAGCACATCTTTGGCACATGTTCCTTCCGTCTTGATTTTCGCATTCCACTGCACCGTGGTCATAGTTTCAACAACAAAAACATGTTATACTTTCAAATTAGTTCTTCTAGGAAATATTGTTAAAGCCCATTCTGATTTGCTTATTTTTAATGTAAATAGTGGGTCTTTGCTGTTTATAATGACAGTGCAAAATGGTTCCCAAACCTAGTCGGGCATAAAGTTCTGACTCTAACTTAATAAACTCTGTTTCCTTGTCGGCTTCTGACGATGTATGGCGATATTTTTATCTAATCTAATTGTCTCCACTTTCAGTCCTTTAAAAACGTATGCTATGTTGTCTCTTAGTTTCTTGGCTGCATTTTTATTTACGGCTATAATCAGATCGCTTTTTGCAGGTTTCCTTTCTGATCATCATTCCTTTCACAATGCTTGTATTGATAACTTCTATTTGTGATCTTTCTGCTTCTATCCATACCTGTTTACTTTCATGAATTATGTTGTACATGGTGTGTCTCGAAGATGGAATGTTAGAAAAATAATGACAACAAAAAAAAACAATTTAGCTGAAAATTGACATGGTTTACTTACTGAAAATATTTTCATGGCGGTGTCACTTACGGTTATATAGGAAGTGGCTGCCAACTTTTTTATTTTAAATACAATGCCCTAATTATTATTTTATTTTTGGTTTACGCGTAAAATCTTATGTCTTTCACTACCAGGTTTGTCGTACCTATCTCTTCCCATTATTAATTAAAAACAATATTTCAGGCGATCGAAAATCGAAGCTACTGAAAAATTAATATTTCATCAAACATAAAAGGCAGATAAGCGAAACTTGTACAACGTTTAGAGATGGTATTGTACTATGTTTCAGTATTTGACATTTTTTAGATTTATTTCTAGGGAAGGTCCGGGACTAACGGTAGTTGAGAAAACTAAAATTGTTAAAGAATCATTTTTTAAATTACAGGTTTTTTATATTCTCATTGGATGCATAATTTAATTACACATCTGCTGATATATCATGTTCCTATACATAAACTGAATAATTTTAGTGTTATCTGATTTTTTTCTACTTTTATTAGAGAGATGATGAAGTAAAGCAATAGTGTGCTTTGTAATTTATTTTAGCAAACTTATTCAAGGTATCATACGACAAGCAGCAAAACAGACTGCAAAGCACAATATTAATTTACTACATGATCTCCAGAAAAGTAGAAAAAAAACTGATAACACGAAAGAAAGAAAATAGAAAAAAAGCAGATAACACAAAAATCATTTAGTTTAGGTATAATAATAATATAATGTAATAAGAATAATATATTTTCGTGCTAATATACAAGGTATTTACACTTGTCTTTTTATAGTGCTAGATCATGTTGATCGTATGCTCATCATTTAGGTGTTCATTAGTACTGTAAAATGCATTATTTATCAAATATGTTTTTAATAGAAACAATGATATACGAGGATGTATTGATATCTAGTTAGCCTAGACCAGTTCCTTGCATAAACAAAACATTGCGTTACCATAGCAACGAACAATAACTTATTAGAAGTGTCAGTGTAAAGTTTGACGTCAAAAAAGTAAACCAGAGTCACGCAATAAATTAAATAAAAAAAGATGTCAACCGAAATTGTGAAAATCGAAAAATTGGAGTATCGAGCCATCATCAAGTACCTGTATTTAAAAGGGTTAAGAGGTAAGCAAATTTACGAAGATATGCTTAATACCCTTGGTGATCAATGTCCTTCGTATGCGACCGTCAAAATTGGAATGCAAGCTTCAAAAGAGGTAAATTTTCCATTGAAGATGATGACCGATCGGGAAAGCCAGTTTCTGTGTCAGTCCCCGAAAATATCGATGCAGTTCATGACATGATTTTATCAGACCGTCGAATTGGGCTAAAACGGATATCTGAAACACTGAATATTTCATACGAACGCGTTCATCATATGGTTCACGTCAATTTGGACATGAGAAAAATTGCTGCAAAATGGATCCCCAAATGTTTGAATGTTGACCAAAAGCGTGCAAGGGTAGAAGCATCGCGTTCGATCTGTGCTCGATTTGAAAACGATGTAGACTTCTTAAACCGAATTGTTACTATGGATGAGACTTGGGTACATTTCTACGATCCAGAAACAAAGCAACAATCGATGGAATGGCGACACTCTGGTTCTCCAAGACCTAAGAAGTTTCGTGTCCAAAATCTGCTGGAAAAGTTCTTGCTTCAGTTTTTTGGGATTGCCATGGAGTAATCATGATTGATTTTTTAGATAAAGGTAGAACAATAACTGGAGATTACTATTCGACATTACTGATCACTCTACGGGAAAACATTATAGAGAAAAGATGCGGAAAGCTATCCAAAGGTGTTTTGTTTTTGCAGGACAACGCCCTGCACACAAATCTCATGTTGCCATGCAAAAATTCGTGATTTAGGGTTTGAATTACTAGAACACCCCCTTATTCACCCGATTTGGCTTCGTCCGACTATCACCTCTTTCCTCAACTGAAACAAAGTTTAAAAGGTCGTACATTTTCTTCCAACAAGGAGATAATAGAAGCTGTGGAGGTCTGGTTTGCAGAGCAAGAAGAAGGTTCACTGTAATAAATGTATCCAATTAAGAGGAGAATATGTTGAGTAATAAAATATTTTGACATTGAAATTTTGTTTGGTTCTATAGTAGGCTAAGAATTTTTTAATATATCCTCGTATCACGGATAAGTAATTAAATTCTGCATCGAATGAAAATATAAAAAATCACTTGCACTTTAAAAAATTGACTCCTTGACAATTTAAGTTTTTTTAGTAACCCTTACTCCCGGACCTTCCCTAGAAATAAATTTCAAAAATGTGTAATACTGAAAACATAGTAGAAGAAATTTTTTTTCTTAATAATGGTAAGAGATAAGTAGGCCAAACATAGTAGTAGAAGACCTCAAATATTATGCGAAACCGAAAATAAAATAACCAGAAGTGATACTGCCATAAAAATATTTTCAGTAAGTTCACCATATCTATTTTGTATAAAATTAAAAGTTTTCAGCTAAATCGGTTTTTCTTTCTCATTATTTGTCTAACATGCTATCGTCGAGACACACCCTGTACGTATATGCAGTTATACCCGTATTTCTATTTGTTCTTCCACCATTGTTCTGAAAAACCATGTTTTGCTTTATTTCAACAACTTTTCCTCCTCAAGATTTGGTAGCCATGTCTGCGGATGATTTTAGATATCTGTCCAGCGTTGATTTACAAAAACCTGTTTCTTTAGTAGTATTATTAAATTAGTTGTAAAACAGTTAGTTGTTAATTCTTTTTTTAAGGTACTTTTCTATATGTTTGTAGTGTGTCTATGTTTTTTGTTTTATCTTTTAGTTTGGTATAAAACTTATTGTAGATAGTGTTTTAATTGTACTTTTTTTGTATACATTCTTTTAGCAAATGAAAAACTAAAGTCTAAAATGAAGGAAATAACCTTTGAAAACTCTCCTATCAAGTGTAGTAAAAACATTAATATATTGCGATGTTATTGCATTTGAGCCAGTCCCATAATCCTTGAAAAGTCCTTAAAATGCCATTCCAGATTGATTAAAACCCCATTTAAGGCAAAATTTCCATATTCTTTGTAAATCGGCTATATTCTGAAAGATCAATGAATTCTGCTGGAAATTTGATAGTTTGATCCTAGGTAATAATGATCTTCAATCATTGTTAAGTGTTCCGTAGCATCAGTAATCTTCCCAACCAAAGAAAACCTGTGTAAAATTTAGTATTAGTTATGTAATTAAGGTAGAAATAATAGGTTAAGGTCATTTACCAGGACACAAAGAGAGTGATAAAAGAGACGAAGTGTGATAAACAAAAGTGAGTGATAGACAATGTAAAACATAAACAAGAACGTAAAGGGTGAAAATGCGTGGGTTAAACAAAGTTAATATAAGAAGTTGGGTTATAAACACAAACAAAATTTAAAGACAAAGTACAAAGCGGCGCAATACTCTTTCAAGAAAAGAAAGACAAGGAAGGAAGGGCAGAAGAACAGAAGAAGAAAGGCAGTAATTAACAAATAATTAAGAAAGTTAATTATAAAAGTTAAAGAAAACTGCAGAAAAACTAAGGGTTCGGATAAACATCTGGTAGATGGCAGCACAAAAACCGACGCGGCGTAACGGTTTTATTTGAATAAATTGATAAACAAGTTGGCCATGGATCCGTAAGTAATAAATAGAAGTGCGGAAGAGACGCCAGAGGAGTCTGAAAATCAAAGCGTAAAGGCGTACATCGGTGCGAACAAAAATACCGCCAAAATAAAATAGATGACGTCACAATAAAACGATTCAAAAGTAATAAAATTGCTAAGGTGCAAACAAAGTGAGAAGTTGAAGGAGTACAGTAATAAAAGTAAACAAAGTAATCGGGGAAAGTAAATACTCACCAGTGAAAGTAATCCGGAAAGGAAAAGATCTGTGAACCCAAGGTGAATGAACGGTCGAAGCTGCGAAAATTTGGACGACGTAGCAGTAACCTGAAACAAAAGTACAGGAACATCGGAAGCATCAAATACAACAAAAATACTCACCGTCGAAATTGGCGTGATGACCAGGTAAATTTGGTTTAAGTAGGAATAAGTTTGTAAAGTAGTTGTAGTCCAGTTAGGTTAAGAATTTATGTAAATAAGCAACGTGCACGAAATCAAGACATGCGCGTAATGCAGGGCACGTGAAAATTGTACATGTTGCCAAATTTTTCATTTGTCAAAGTTGTGTAAATAAATTATTGTAGAGACAAGAAGGTGTTTTTAATGAAAGGAATAAGACAAATAAAACAAAATTTAGTGACAAAAATTATTTGGATAGTAGTTGTACAACAACGCGTGCATGTGAAAACACTTTTGTTTTCCGCTAAAAAAGTAACCCTTGAGAGAAAGAGTCTAAATTTAAATTGTTTAATAAAGTGGTTGGCGCCTAACATTAAAACAAAATTAAAATTTACCCCTTTGTCATCGCAATACTTTCTATATGACTATAGTGTTTGGTTACATTACTATGCACTGTGTTCAGAATAAGAATAAACAGCATGAGGATGTTGAAAATGGTAGAAGATACAGGGTTCTTCAAATTGCAAAAAAGTTGGGCAATTTAGACATAGTGTAGGAAAAAGTTTAATAATATTCTTCGTTTTTACGTATTAACAAAAAAAATCAATTTTTTCAGATTTTTATTTTTCGTATTTTTGCGCTTATTTTTAAAATATTGAAAATCTAAAAACAATTTTAATTGACACTTTTAGAGCTTTGGAAATCGGTGCTTTTATATTTTTAATACAAAATTTTATCTCAGAGAAACCATCCACAACTTTATTTTCTTATAGGGCCACATACAAAAAACACCTTGTATTTGGTAGTGTTTTTATTACAAATTTAACAATGTATTATACATAATTGTTTAGAACCCAATTTTGTAAGAAATTGTTTAAATTACCAACTTTTTTTGAAATTTAAGCGAGATTGTATCTTTTACCGTTTTAAAGATTACCATGCTCTTTTTTCTTATCTTGGACACAGTGTTTATGTTATCATGTTTTCCATTTATTTTTAGTAAGATTTTCATCAATCTATTGGATTCTCCTTCTGTTTACGCCAACTACAAAAGTATCAATTTTGTAAATATTTCTAAATACTTGTTTATGATATTAAATTATCACATAAATGAACTTTTCGTGGCTAAATTATTACAATTAAATAGTAAACATTATTTCTCTTTGTTTGTAAAACAAGATGTTTTTTGTTTATGAAATGTTTGCACCAATGTATAAAGAACCGAACGTTATAACACATTTTCTTAGTTCTCACTTTATAATGACCTCAAAAGAATGTACTCAAAAGTAAAAATTTAATTTTGCTATATTGAATGTGCTCAAAAAAGATGTATCTGAAATTTTAAAATAAAAAGTAAAACGTTGCGCGCAAGTAATAAAATTAACAAAAATCAAGAACAACACTTTGCTTTTTGGTTAAAAATATTGAACTAGATTTGTCGATGGCGTGCTGTAATAAATACTGATTTAATTTTCAAAAACACAAAGTGAAAATATGTTTTACATTTTATTTTTGTATGTTATTTTATTTCTGGTAGCTTTATTGTTTACAGTTTTGTGTATCACTAATTTGGGCTTAGTATAGGCAAAAATAAATTAATAATAAAACCCAACGTTATTAATACATCATAATATAAATGAATTAAAAATATAACTAACCAAATACAAATTATATGTTTATAGAACTAAATAAAACCGTAATTCTAAAAGTTCTGTACATTATAAAATTATGCGAACATTAATTTAAATGAAAATCATGCATAATTCAAAAATACATGTTAGTTTACTTACTAAATTATGGTACTAAATAAGTAATTTTTACGACAATGGATAATCACTTACTTAATCAATTATTTATTGAATTCATTAACGTTAATGTTCAATTAATTGATTTTGTTCTGTAGATCAGATTGTTAGAAGTAAATGTATTGTTTCAATAAGCAGTGCTTGACAAAAGATCTAATTTTACTTCTTAAATTGTAATAAAAATTAGGAAGCGTTAAGAAATGAAAAACATTTGCTTCAACTCTTGTATTTGTAAAATAATAAGTATAATTATACAAATAACAATATTACCTATATTGTACAACATATTTTGAAAGAGTGTGCACGAGCCGTAGGCGGATGCTTCAATCAAGTAATATAAAATGTATTTTTCAACATATTGTACTACACAAAATTTTACTTTTTTAATATAGAATGTCGTGGACAACACCTAATTTTTCATAGCACTCGTCAGAAAATTCATAATCAGTTAAATTCTCCTCTATTATAGTGTGTGCAGAACTGCTAATGTGTTAGTGTTCTTCGTTTTGAAATTATATAAGTTCCCACAAAGGCCGTATTACCAAATCCTGAACCTAAAACAATTTGCATACGAATTAAATTATATGATTTCACTTAATCAGGGTATTGTTATATCGAGTGCCAAAGAAAAAATTTGACATAGACGTTTACTATAATAAATCCAAAATTAACACAGCTTTTTTCAGACACAATTTGAACACCATATAATATCATATTTTGTTATACCGATAAAATAAGCTAAATGTATGTGATAACAACGAGTATTTATTGCGTGTTTTAATAAAAAATCACTGCAATAATCGATTATACAGAGTGTGTCAAGTTTATTTTTACATCCGGAAACCTTGCAACAAGCCCAAAATTCTAAGCGAAAAAGTCTAAATAACGTGTGATCGTAAACGTACCGTTTTCACACAATTCCCAAAAATATCGCCGTTTGCGAATGAGACATTTCGTAGTGTACGCCTTCTATATAAACAAACTTTGGACAATCACTGGTGTTAGATTTTGTCGCGTCAAGCTGTCGAATTGGAAAAAAAAGCAGAACCGAGTAGTTGCCGGTCGTGGGAAGCTAACCCGCATCGAGGCGGTTACAGTCGAGCACGCTGTCCGCCTATCTATCGCGCTTCCTTTTAAATAGACTGTTCGTAGCGAGTTGAATAAGGCAACCAGCTACATTTGGTTGCAGCTCGCAGTTATCGACTTTCAAAGTAGAGAGGCAATTCAAATGTTGCGCGCTTAGCGCTCATTGGCCAACGATATTTTTAGGAATTGGACTTTTTCGCTTAGAATTTTGGGTTTAATGCAGAGTTTTCAGATGTAAAAAATACACTCGGGACACCCTATATATGAATTTTCATTTATTAATCCTGATAGAGAATAGTGGTTTACGGGACAAAATTTGAATTTGATTCTGTGTGTTATAATTTGCAATATAAGTTGTTATTGTTGGTTTTATTATAAAAAACATTACTGCAATCGAATTAGAACTCGTGGTCTTACCACGATTTAATTAACCTGTTTAAAATATTTAAAAGATTTAAATTAAAATTTAATAATTAAAAACTAAAATTTAAGTTTAAGAACCAACTTTTTGCAAAATACTAATACCACTAAACTTGACTAATTTCCTTATCCGTATACAGAGTGTAAATAAATAAGTGCAAAAAATGTGGGTCTTTCATGTTTAGGTTTTAGTGATGTTCCTAAACCTTGAAGCAAATGCTTTGCCATGACAAACCTATCCATAATTGCACACGGTTTCGTCACCACACTATACAAGTTTATACTGATCTTCTGGGCCACCATACAAACACTTACATTACAATACAATATTTAAAATATACCATACAAATAAATAAATAAATATAAAGGAAATGCATATGAGCAACCCCTACTTGCGCAGAAAAACAGTTTTTTCTTGAAAACAAAAAAGTTTTTTTATCAACAAATCGTTAAATTTATATTTTTGTGTTATTTTCATATAATTTAAAAAAGGAGAAAATGTCACTTTTTTTTAGATATCCCAGAAACTACAAAAGATATTAAACTGAGATTTGGTACACGTAAATATCCAACTAAATACAATTAATGAGGAGAGTTTGATATTTGTGTAAAGATTTGTGTTGTCGGTTATGTTAATGCAAATATCTTAAAAACAGAGTGCCGAATAGAACAATACTAAGTATGATTTTATTTGCAGAATTAAGTGCTGAATCTAAAACCCTCTTCATTAACTGCACTTAGTTAGATATTTACTTGTACCAAATCTTAGTTTAATATTTTTTGTAATTTCTGGGATATCTCAAAAAAACTTTAAAACAAATATTTTTGAAACACCCTATACCTCGGTTACAAAGCATTTTCGGAAAAACAATGATAACAATTTTTTGTCTTTTTGGATCATAAAATCTTCAGTTTTCGTTTGTCGGTGATTTTAAAATACACCCTGTATAAGAACTACGAATGTTTCTGAAAAGAATCCATCAAACCAATATCAGCAATGTAGAAGTGTTGCGTTTAATCTGATTAAACTATAAGGTGACAATTGATTACAGTTTACAGAAAATTGTTGCTAATGAGACAATAAACCAGCAACACAATAATTGCTTTTACATAACGCCATGTGAGGAAAGAAATGTTATTCAAGATAAGAAATTTTAACCACCATGTGCTTGTTGCAAAATACGCTAGCAGGCTTTAATTAACATGGTGTAAAATACATTGGTATTGCCAAAAGCAACCAGAAGTGAGTGTGTTAATTTATATTTTTTGAATAATAGCTCAACGTATTTTTCCAACTAAATAATGGTACAAAACTTTACTATATTACAATTACTTAATCTCACAGGATCATGCTAAAATATACTATCATCGAACAGGTTCCTTAGGCTAACGATTTATAGGGACTCCCATTTTTTTCAAATTAATTTTATGGGCAATTCAGCAAGACAACTTAAGCAGCGATGTTCACAACGCAATTCTTAAAAAGACCAATTGTGAAACAACTCTAAATCCTGTCGAACTGTTCGAGAAGACAAGACAACGTATATTGAGTCAGCTAGTTTATTTATATAACAGAAATTACACTATTGGATTAATAGTCCAATTTTCGTTGATTGTTGTTTGTTTTCTGTCTCTAACATCCTACTAATCCGACGAAATGCATTAATCCAGTGAGAAATTCGAGAATTACACTTCTACATAAAGTAACTGAACCGCAGATGACTACAAACCTCTCATCGGTCACTATAGATCACGTTCTCTCCCCACTCTCTTTGACCAACACAGCAGGCACAGCGTAAATTAAAAAAAGCAAATTTACCAGGATAAACTGCAAAAAACGTCAAAAAGTTATGTACGTCAATTTTTGTTTTTTCGTGTGTGTTTTTAGGCGTTTTTAATACAAATATAAAATATGAAAGATGATCAGTACTTTACAGTACTCAACAAGGAAAACATGTTGTTTCTGAGAATCACCATTTTGGATTCCGGATCTGGTCAACAAAACCCGCCCGAATAATTAGGAGAAAATGTATAACACAATTCTACAAAACACAATCACACACTAATATGGGACACACAACAAATATTCTACGAATTAATGTTGAGGGGTTGAGTAAGGACAGGTCAGATTTCTTGTCAAAACTTTGTTTTAGGAATAGCGTCGAAATTTTACTTTTACTTTTACAGGAAGGTTTTTAATTAGTAGACTTTATTGAGAGCCCCATTCATCGAATAGCGACATACGTCAAAGAAAATATTCAATACGTAAATATACAAAAAAGTTATAATTTCAGGAGTTTTTGTTATAGCTACTAAAATAGTTTTAATGTTGTATATTGGTGACTTCAATTGTCATAACACATTATGAAGCTACCAAAACAACGATACCAATGGAATAACGTTGCAAACGTGGATGGAGTTTCAAAACATACAATCAAAACGTATGGTATTAAACGATTTTTCAAGACGTCAACATAGACTTCCGCTATTACAAATTGGGCTTCAAATTCCGTTTGTGGAATCTTTAAGAACACTAAGATGGAATCGTCAAAAAGCTAATTGGATAAACTACAGAACATCTCTCGATTCTATTCTTAGATGAATACTAACGGTTTCTGATAATTATTTTAGGTTTGTAGGTGCTTACTCAAAAATCCGTAAGAGTTACATACCTACAACGGCACATAATAAATTAGGTGGTGCCATTTAAAAAATCAAGTTATTAATAAATTTAGGAAACCTAATTTAAATAATTGATTACTCAAAACTTAGCAAAGTTGGAAAGGTGAACAACTAGGTTTAGTTAGCACATATAATGCATGTTACAGCTGCAAAATCGCAGTTGGAAAATTTCAGGATAACTAAGTTATTTAACTTTTTCAAAACTTAAATTTTTCTGGAAAAAGTGAAATAATACGAAAAACCTCTATTTTAGACATTATGTATAGTGCAAAAGTTACATTAGAATTTCCCAAAAAATCCAAATTTGTAATAAAAATGGGTAGTTTTTTTTAAAAACATAACACTGGTATGTTGCGCTTTTATAGAACACCCTGTATACAAAAATTATTTTAAAATGTGCAGCTCATTGATCTGCACAATTTTTATTATTAAAAGTTTTTTAAGCCGAATATTTTTCCGTACTTTCACGTACTAATGGTTCATCCTGTATGACGTCTTGTAATGACTGTGCTGTTATTTTTTATGTTCTTATTTACCTTTAATAATGTTTACACCGTTAATTAATATTATTACGTATAAATACTAGGGTGGGTAGGGTTGACATGTTTAGGTTTTACTGGTTTTCCTAAAACTTAAAGCAAATGCTTTATACTGATCTTCTGGAGCACCATACATAACACTTACATCACAACACAATATTAACAATGTGTCATACGAATAATTAAAATAAACTGTATATTTAATAAACCAGAAAAATACCAGCAAAAAATATAAATTTGAGCATGGAAGAAATAGATATTAATGAAGAACACTCGACAATCTAAAACATGCCGGATTTTGTAATAATAGCAGATAACAAAGAGCATTTTGGACAAAGAAGAAAAATGTGCCAGACAAATCAACAAATACAAATAAATAATAACATTACAGAAAATATGACCGTTACATCTATTTAGGAAATCAAATTATGGTAAACAGTGAAATATTTTACAAAGATAGAAAACGAATGAATTGATATGCTTAATCACAAAAGTAAAAACATAGCACAGGAAATGTCCGAATTAAAATGAAGCTGGTTGGGCATGTAGAACGAGTCAAAGATGAAATATGGAACCACGTGACATTATTGAAGACCATGCCTTGGACCAAGAAGAGAAAGATTACGATGGTCTGACACTGTTAAGACGGCAACTGGTCTGCATTTGATAAGAGCCGCCTAAATCAAAAACGATAAAATACCTTGAGAGACATTTGAGTTCAAAAATAAACTTAATAAAGCAAAAAAGAAAGAAGAAGATACATTATACAATCGCAAAAATATAATTATATGCAACTTAAAAATTATTTAATAAATCAATTTACTTTTTTATGTTCATATTTAAATATTATTAAAACAGTTAAAATGTTTTTCCAATTGTCTAATAAAAAATGATGGCGACAGTCGGAAAACGTGTGCTTGGACACGGTAAAACTTTTTCTAACATCAGAGAAAGATATATATTCATTTTTGTACAGAGTTTATATAATTGATTGTCTCATCAAGACAATTAAATGAACAAAATTAACGATAAATGGCTAACAACACACAATTACAACCAGGGATAATATTAACAATGGAACAACGAAATAACAGACAAGTTATGACTCTAGCATAAATTAATTCACTATCAATTTAAACGGCAAATTTGCATTTTTTAAATTTCCCAACACTCACCTGATAAGCCAATCATTTAAAGAAGCCCTGACTAGATTTTTAGGTGTTACTGTAAAATAGATCGATTTTCGTTTTAACATCCCCATATTTTTAACTTTTTCCGATGATTTAGAGTTAGTACCATATAATTAAACAAAGAAAAATATTTTGTCTAGTGAACAGACGGCTTGGAGGAGATATCAAGAAAACCACGTGTTCTATTTTTATAAAACTTTGCGTATGAGTCTTATTTATAATAGCACAAATTTGATTCGATTTTGATCATAATCTGTCAAACCAAAAGGGCAGTCAACATACATATATTTTCCAATTCTTGGAATATATAAAATAGTTATTTATGTATCAAAGCACTAACGTTTGATTTTTTCAAAATTTGATTATAAAACAGTAACCTCTAGTAGTAACAACTTGCAAAATCTTTTAGGCAATCCGAAAGACTCAATAGAAATGTATGATAAATCGGGAATATATAAAATTAATTGTAAAGACTGTAACCAAGTATATATAGGGCAAACCAAAAGACCTATTAAAATTCGTTTTAAAGAGCACGTAGCTTATGTCAAATATCATCGCATAGATAGGTCCAGTGTTGCCATGCATATGCTTGAAAATGGCCATAGAGTAGGCGACAATGAATTAATTAAGAGGGTAGATAATAAAAACAAACGTGATTCTTATGAAAGTTTAGAAATTTTTAAAAAAAGAAATTTGCTTAAGAATTATGATGATCTAAGAATCAATTAAGTTAAACGATGCGTGATAAGCAGATAGTATATATAAGCTTTGCGTTGTTTTTAATTTTAATATCGGTATCGCTGATGATGACAGCTTAGCTGTTGAAACACGTGTCCGAGTAAAGTTTTTGGTGCAGTTATTGGTGTTTTTCTGTTGGTTAAATAGACGCTGCAGTTGGTGTTCCTTTCCTTTGAAAATCTGACAACTTTATAACGATCTTTAAGTAGCAAATGTAAGCTTTTTTACATCAAATGTTTCCAACTCGCATGCGCGATTTTAAAATTTACATTTATTTTACACGTCTCTACCGGAGAAAATGTGAACTTAAAAATTGTCGAATAATAAATTACTTTAATGCCAATTTTATTTACTTTACCGCCGATTTTTTTGTACTTTGGTGACGATTTCGAAAAAATATTTGTTACACGTTTTATCTTCGAATAAAAGTTATTGTAATTTAGGTATACACAACTTCCGCATAAATTATTTTTTGATTTGCTAAGTAATTACTGTGACATGACAATCCCATGACATTATAATTGTTTTAACGGCATCTCCAAGAACATCAATTATACAAAAACAGTCATGAAAGGAAAATTTTTGGTTTTTTGCACCGTTTCTCTTAAAATTTTGTCGGTATATTGCACAAAAAAATAACTTACTGTAACGTCGTACTAATAATGTTTAACATACCTTCAACTGATTATATTTTTGTAATGTTATTTTCATGTTCAAATATTCTTTTTATAAACAATGTTGATGTGTTGTAGAACCAATTTAAAATAAAATATTAATTTTGTTACTTTGTTTAAATGTTACATAACATTGTTTTAATGTTCCTTGTTTAGTGGGGGAGTTTAGCACAAACAACCGTAAACTACTATTGTTTACTTTGGACAACGTCTTTGAAAACACAAGACACATACACAAATCGTCATTAAAAACTGTTAGAGCTGCTGCAGTTAGTAGCATTTTTCATGTTGACGAACTTGTCATAATAGAGTGTAGTCTTCCAATACAACACAATAAAAAATGTTTAATCAGAAGATCCTTCTAACTACAACTAATAGAAGTAAATTATAATTACAAAAACATATTTCTTGCCAATTTTAAACAAGCATGACAATGTACCTTCTCTCTTTCAGCTACTAACTCAGGATATGGTTTTCTCTACTGGTAGATCTGCGGTAATTTAGAAATTTTTAACTTCATTTGTCACCCGTTGATAGAAGTATGAACGTTCAACAGTAATTCTCGAATAACTTAAATTACAAACTTCCACCACTATTCAAAAACCAATTCCTATTGTATCAATCGGTACTTAGTAGTTACTCACTGGTTTTACCAAATCGGCAGAACTTTTATAATAAGTCCTTAAGATAAAAGAAGGTACGCGAATCACTAAGATATTAGTGGAAATGACAATTCCCATTTGAAAAGATCTTACATCTCTTTTTAATGTTCAATTGTCGAAATATGTAGTACAAGACAGTAAAACCAACAATCTATAGTGTTCACTATGGACACAGATGCAATCCTCGTACTAAAATAAAAGCGGAGAGTATTATACTATAAATCAATAATTTTATATTTACTTTTTTTTATGTTGATGTTATGATGCATAGTACTTCATCTTTTTCTTTAAAGAATTGGCCCATTTTCTAAAGAAATATGAGGGAGTTCATGTAACGTAGCTATACCTCAAAATTTATTTGATAATGTTGGCAAAATATTGACACTTGAGAGCAGTTTTTTTACATAGGCGAACTATAGTAATTTTGCTTAGATAGTAAATGCATACGAAAAAGAAATAAGTAAATTAAAGAAAGGCTTGGGTGACTTAGTGCAATTTAGTTCAATGTTTGTTTTTTTATGTGGTAACCATTTGAGGTAACTTTGAGTGTTGTAGAAGATATGATGATATAATTACATGATAAAGAAGCTTAAAATGTATGTACTTACTTATTTCTAGGAAGAAATGACGAAAAAAAAAAATATCTTAAATTGGATGACCCTGAGAAATATACCTGTTAAAGTAGACAAATTTACCCGACAAATTCTCAAATATTCGGTAAGAAAACTGAATCAAAACCCACTCTTATGTCGATTTGCATTAGGAACACGACCAGACCATTTAATAATTCCAATCAATTTAGAAATCAAAATCAAAACAGATATTTACCTAACTATTCAAGAAACTTTAACTCGGAAGATCTGTATAACTTAAAAATTCCACCAACCTATAACGACAATCCTGAGGAATTCAACTCAGAAGAGGAAAGTTACGATCAAGAATATTATTACGAAGAAGAAGATGAGGACATAGAAAAGACGGACGAACAGTACAAGATCATCTAACTATCACAAAAATAACCACAATGTAATCAATGAAACATATAACCAACTAAGATCGAAATATTATTGGCCAGACATGAAGGAACAAATAAACCGTGTCATAAACGAATGCAAAACCTGTTTGTTAAGTAAGTACGACAGAAACCCCTATCAACCCCCTTTGTCAGGTCCATTACTTGCAAAAAAGGCATTCGACATTATTCACATCGACATTTTCAGTTTTAATAATAAAAAGTTTTTAACGCTAATAGACTTATTCTCGAGGTACACCCAGGCTTATTATATCAAAGACACTACGTCAGTAACAATCTTGAATAAATTAAGACATTTCTTCTCGCACCATGATCATCCAAACAGAGTAGTATGCGACGAAGGAAAAGAATTTGAAAATCGGATTTTCTAAGAATACTTTGACCTTTTCAAAATAAACTTACACCATACTACAAACTACAACCCTTCATCTAATTTTCCTATTGAAAAAGCTCACTCGACATTACTCGAAAAAATAAGGAAATTAAAATTGGAATACAAAAACGACACCGCAAAAGACTTCATGATAGCGGCAATATTAAGTTACAATTGATCTATTCATTCTAGTACAGGGTACACTCCATTTAACCTCCTTTACGGACCCTATGAAGACCTTAATGCACACGAGATAAACTTAGACAAAGTTATCTACGAAAATTACAATCAAAATCGAAAATACGAGATCCTACCATTTTTCGAGCAATTATATAAAAAAAAATTACCCAAAGGTAAAGAAAATTTGGAAAAACTTAATAAAAATTTGAGAAGTACCGAAATAAATGAACCGGTAGCATATTTTACACTGCAGAGAATTAGGAAAACCGATACGTACTATGATAAAAATAACGTAACGGCAGTTGATAACATTAAAGTTACGGGAGTGTGCGAAAATTCTAAAAGATCCACTAACATAAACGTTAGAAAAATAAAACAAATTAAAAATCCACTCTCGTTACGGGATGGCCTTACTGAGCCACAACCTGGGTCTTCAAACTCAAACCTTTACTAGCCATAGATACTTCCTTGAACACCTAGGTAACACAAGAGTGAAGAGCCACTATAATAAATTCTATTTTTATTTTAATATTAGCGAATTCGATGTTAGTTATTATAAATTAGTAACCAATTTAGTTATAATAGAATCAAAACCGCCTAGTCAAGGTAACGAAGCACTGTTAGGGATTTTGAAACAAAATTGCAAGTTAATAGAGGATCAATTACCAAAACATAATCTAAACCACAAACGGTTGCTTTTTGACGGACTAGGTACTGCAATCAAATTTATTACAGAAAACCCCGACAATAACGACCTAATAGAAATAAATAAAAATTTGGGATTGTTGTTCAAAAACCAAAACAATATAGTTAAACAGATTAATAAGTATAATTCTTTTTGCTAATCATATAACTGACAGATATTGAAATGATATCTCTATAATAGAAAGCAATATAAATGCGTCAATTCAAGCCATAAATAACTTAATAGACGCGATCGAAACACAATTAAATATTTAATTTAATAACTACATGAGTTTGAGACTGCTGGAAATATTACAAAAAATTGAAAGAACGATTTCATTAGTCACTGCTGGTGGTATAGATTCAAAAGTAATTTCTAACGCAGAATTAAAAGACATTATTCGTCATCTAGTACTAATTTACAAAAGTGCGGAACTTATTGTTTCAGGGGTAAAAGACGCGTTCTCTATTATAGAATTCACAAAATTTCAAGTTATCTCAGTTCACAATGTATACTAATACAGAAGCAAAAATTCTTATACTCCCCAGAAATTACCATTTGTATAATGCAAAGTTAGAGCTATGGACACAACAAAGGTGTAAAAAGTTAAGTGACCAAACTATCTGTATAAATGACGTTCGATTAGACAAGTGCTCATTAACTAACAACTATCTAAATGTGAAAAGCAATGAAATTACTATAAACAACTTAGGAATTTTACTACTACTGTTATTAGAACTGAAAAGAAGGTTTACTTTAACACTTGTTTTTGCGGTATTGATAAGAAGTCAGCCTAGAATAAAATAAGGAACTTAGGCTTAAATAACGAAAATGCTAAACTCAAATTACCGGATGAGCTTTCGTACCCGATTAAAATTAATAATTTTTTTGTAAACAATATTCCCATAGTTTCTAACTTTGTTACATTGCCAATACCTTTTACTAAACCTGCAATGAAACAAAAGTAGGTACAACAACACAATTCAGTTTAAGTTTGGGTTCCGTTCTGTTCCACAGTTCGACAGTTCGGCAAAGCAGTACGGTTCAACAGTTGGTCTCATCAGTTCAGTTTGACCCACGGTCCAGTTCGCTATCAATACGATGTAATCCATTACGGGCCACCGCCTTCCGTACGACACATTACTACGTGACTACGGTGACCCCGACGTGATTAAATCAGGGAAGGACAAACATTCAACAAGGAGCAACACGGCAACAACATCAGGTATAATCGCAATAATTTTTTTATACCTGCGCTACGACATGAAAAGTAAAACAACCTCCACTGGGCCCGCTACGCTCGCTGCCGCCCCAACCACCGCCCGACAACACGCCCGTCAACGACAACATGTCCGCCAAATCACGCCTGCCATGACCACAAACGAAGACGTTTCATCAACACCATCGCCCAAGGAAAACCCACCCAGATGAAACGCAACAACAGCTGCAACAACCACTAACACTACGACCGCTGCAACACTCCCAAACACAACAACAGCTGCAACAACCACTAACGCCACGACCGCTGTTTCAAAGAAACAAACGATTACGACGCGCACTACGTCTCGACGACATAGCCGTCAACGATCAACCGCACTCACACACACGTCACAGAACCAACAAGCCCAAGTCTTCAACGTACATTCGCGCTTGAGCCGCATGCTCACCCACACACGTCACGAAGCTTGTACGCCTGGTTCCGACGTCCATTCGCGTGTCACATACAGGACACGCGGAGCAACGAGCTCGCGCACACACGCTGTCAAATACAGCACACACAACGCACAAATTCGCCTCTGGAGCAGCAACAGCAACAAAACCAAACTCAGCATCCACAACAGCGCCAACGAGAGCGCGACAAACGCAGCATCCACAACAGCGTCAACAAGCGCACCAAATGCAGCATCCACAACAAGCGCCAACGAGAGCGCACCAAATGCAGCATCCACAACAGCGCCAACGAAAGCGCACCAATCGCAGCATCCACAACAAGCGCCAACGAGAGTGCACCAAATGCAGCATTCACAACAAGCGCCAACAAGAGCCTACTAAATGCAGCATCCATAACGGCGCCAACGAGAGCGTACCAAACGCAGCATCCACAACAGCGCCAACGAGAAGCGCACCAAACGCAGCATCTACAACAGCGCAAACGAGAAGCGCACGAATTGCAGCATCCACAACAGCGTCAACGAAAACGTACCAAATGCAGCATCCACAACAGCGCCAACGAGAAGCGCACCAAATGCAGCATCCACAACAGCGCCAACGAGAGCGCGTCAAACGCAGCATCCACAACAGCGTCAACCAAAGCGCACCAAATGCAGCATCCACAACAAGCGCCAACGAGAGCGCACCAAATGCAGCATCCACAATAGCGCCAACGAAAGCGCACCATTCGCAGCATCCACAACAAGCGCCAACGAGAGTGCACCAAATGCAGCATTCACAACAAGCGCCAACAAGAGCCTACTAAATGCAGCATCCATAACGGCGCCAACGAGAGCGTACCAAACGCAGCATCCACAACAGCGCCAACGAGAAGCGCACCAAACGCAGCATCTACAACAGCGCAAACGAGAAGCGCACGAATTGCAGCATCCACAACAGCGTCAACGAAAACGTACCAAATGCAGCATCCACAACAGCGCCAACGAGAAGCGCACCAAATGCAGCATCCACAACAGCGCCAACGAGAGCGCACCAATCGCAGCATCCACAACAAGCACCAACAAGAGCGCACCAAATGCAGCATCTATAACGGCGCCAACGAGAGCGTACCAAACGCAGCATCCACAACAGCGCCAACGAGAAGCGCACCAAACGCAGCATCTACAACAGCGCAAACGAGAAGCGCACGAATTGCAGCATCCACAACAGCGTCAACGAAAACGTACCAAATGCAGCATCCACAACAGCGCCAACGAGAAGCGCACCAAATGCAGCATCCACAACAGCGCCAACGAGAGCGCACCAATCGCAGCATCCACAACAAGCGCCAACAAGAGCGCACCAAATGCAGCATCCACAACAGCGCCAACTAGAGTGCACCAAATGCAGCATCCACAACAAGCGCCAACGAGAGCGCACCAAATGCAGCATCTATAACGGCGCCAACGAGAGCGTACCAAACGCAGCATCCACAACAGCGCCATCGAGAACGCACCAAATGCAGCATCCACAACAGCGCCAACTAGAGCGCACCAAACGCAGCATCTACAACAGCGCCAACGAGAAGCGCACCAAACGCAGCATCCACAACAGCGCCAACGAGTGCGCATCAATCTCAGCATCCACAACAGCGCCAACGAAAAGCGCACCAAACGCAGCATCCACAACAACGCCAACGAGTGCGCACCAATCGCAGCATCCACAACAGCGTCAACGAGAAGTGTACCAAACGCAGCATCCACAACAGCGTCAACGAAAACGTACCAAAAGCAGCACCCACAACAGCGCCAACAAGAAGCGCACCAAATGCAGCATTCACAACAGCGCCAACGAGAGCGCACCAATCGCAGCATCCACAACAAGCGCCAACAAGAGCGCACCAAATGCAGCATCCACAACAGCGCCAACTAGAGTGCACCAAAAGCAGCATCCACAACAAGCGCTAACGAGAGCGCACCAAATGCAGCATCTATAACGGCGCCAACGAGAGCGTACCAAACGCAGCATCCACAACAGCGCCATCGAGAGCGCACCAAATGCAGCATCCACAACAGCGCCAACTAGAGCGCACCAAACGCAGCATCTACAACAGCGCCAACGAGAAGCGCACCAAACGCAGCATCCACAACAGCGCCAACGAGTGC
Organism: Abscondita cerata; assembly: GCA_030710515.1. Classification (NCBI taxonomy): domain Eukaryota; kingdom Metazoa; phylum Arthropoda; class Insecta; order Coleoptera; family Lampyridae; genus Abscondita; species Abscondita cerata. The sequence goes on from JALBCR010000014.1 coordinate 252,343, forward strand.
GCACCAATCGCAGCATCCACAACAGCGCCAACGAGAAGCGCACCAAACGCAGCATCCACAACAACGCCAACGAGTGCGCACCAATCGCAGCATCCACAACAGCGTCAACGAAAACGTACCAAATGCAGCACCCACAACAGCGCCAACGAGAAGTGTACCAAACGCAGCATCCACAACAGCGCCAACGAGAGCGCACCAATCGTGACATCCACAACAAGCTCCAACGAGAGCGAACCAAATGCAGCTACACAACAACGCCAACGAGAGCGCATCAAAACGCAGCATCCACAACAAAGCCAGCAAAAAAATGCGCACACAAAGAAATCGACACTTTGCTTGCATTCCCTGGGCCACAAACCCCCGACTTTTACCGTGGACTCATCTACTAAGCAGGGACCCCAGTGGAGTTGACATCGCAACCCTATTCTAACTAATTCTAACTTCCGCGTATTACGTATGTAGTAAACACGGAACAATAACAAACAATTGCAAGTAAGTAAATGCAAACTCAACAACTTAATGGCCTTGCCGATTAAGCACACTAACCTACTTCGCATGTATGAAACGAAGTAGGTACAACAACACATTTCAGTTTAAGTTTGAGTTCAGTTCGGTTCCACAGTTCGACAGTTCGGCAAAGCAGTACGGTTCAACAGTTGGTCTCATCAGTTCAGTTCGGCCCACGGTCCAGTTCGCCATCAATACGATGTAATTCATTACGGGCCGCCTTCCGAACGACACACAACACCGGAATATCAGGTGACATCGCATAGCACGTAGTACGCGATTACTACGTGCTGACACCAACGTTTCCATCCATTCATTATTATTAGTATAGCCCGACTACGCTATATATAATAATAAACGCTGCTAAATCTAATCGAACGCACCCCTTTCTCTGATTCCCAACCGGTGTTAAGAGTAATACACCCTAAACACCACAACATCAATAAGAATCTGAATTCTATATACAATATCTCATCGCAACTTACACTACAACTGAACCCCAAGAAATCTGTTGCAATAATTTTTGGTAACCGTAATTGTCGTCAAATGCTAAATACAGGCATTCTACATGTTAATGATGAACTGATTCCGATAGTGAATAAAATAAAATGCTTAGGTTTTGTGTTGGAAAATACGCTTAGATCAAATTGCAAATTATGTAAGCAAAGCATTTTTTTTTCTTAGAAAATTATTTCAGTTTAGGCATGTTTTTAACATAGAAACTAAAAAAATACTTTGCGACCTATCTGTATTGTCAAGATTTAATTACGGTGCACCTATTTATCCCGCTGCACTAGATCAATCAACTTCACTACTTATTCAACGAATCCAAAACTGCTGCTGAGGTATATATTTGGTATTAGGTAATACCAACGCATATCTCATAAGCTCATTGCTGTGGGGTGGCTGTCTATGTCAAATAGAAGAATTTTACAGTGTTTGTGTCTTTATCACAAAATATTAAATATAAAACAGCTACATTATGTGTTTGAAAAAATTTCTTTTTGAACTGATATCCATAATGTTTTAAGAAAGTTTAGAGGCCTCATTTCACCCCCACACCATACTACGGTATTGTTTGAAAGATCGTTCACATTTCATTTATATAAGTTGTACAATCACAAACCTGATTTATGGAAAACATATAACTACAACATGTTTAAAGCTAGACTCAAATCCTATCTCCTTAATTCTCAATTAAAGTAAACTCAGCTCCCTATATTTTGTACCTTATGTTGTATCTTATATAATTGATGTTACTGACAGTTACATATATTATTTACTTTGAATTATTAATCATATTCGTTTCATACTTGATCGTGCTCACTATACATATTTTGTGTTTTGTTTTTCTATTTATTCTTTCTTTTCCCTTTTTCTTATTTCTTTCACTTGTAAAGGGCTAATTACCTACTAATATTTAAACAAGGTTTAGATGGAAGAGCAGCACGGGCAAGCCTTGCCCACACTGAATCTCACCTTGAGGTTGTACCTGCCTATTATCTTTATTTTCTTTTGTATTAACAAACTTAGAATTACTATTATGGTACAATAAAGGCATATATTATTATTATTATTATTATTACATCAACAACATTAGCAAGTGCGTGTTCGCAACGACTATAAAGTGCATAAGCAGTTGGAAAACGGGAAAATATTAGTGTCAAGTAAACAAAAAATGCTAATAACGGAAGAGTATAAAGACAGAATTAACGGGATAGACGTGAAAATAGAGCCTTAATTTCATCTCCTAGTAACTGCAAAATAATAATAGGAAAAATCACATACACATAAATTACGAAACCCAAAAAACAATAGGCTTACAACTCAAACACCTGAAAAACCTTGACAAATTAAGAAGAAGCTCAAGATCTAAACAAGGGAGCTCACTACGTTCCATTCTCGATAACTTTAATTGTAATTTTAGGTATCTTAGGCATAACATATTACGTAAAAATATATAAACCACAAAGAAAGGAAGAAGAAAGATTTGTCAACTATAAACAAGACAGAAATAGAAGACAAACATAACGAGGACGTTCTTTTCTAAAGGATGGAGGAATTACGTCACATATCAAATTACCCACTGAGGTATTTTGAATGACATTGTATAGTAAATAGTCAACAATAGATAGTAATAAATAACAAATAAAGGATAAGAGTTGGACTGTAGGTACCTTAGAATAGGAACGTTGCAAAACTAACCTTCTAGAATTAATAAAAGGACCAACACCAACACGAAATCCTTAAGTTTCGTATTGGGTTTGGGCTAGCGACTACTTCAGGAAATCTGTTTAAAATTAACTTCTTGTAAAGTTATTGTAATCCTAATTTAAGTGCTTTGAAAATAATATTGTTTTTTTTACGATCGAGCGTGATTTTATACAAAAACGCATAACTACGCATAATGCATACAATCTTTTCTTTCATCGTAATGATCAATTTTAATTCAAATTTACCTTGACGTTTTACTATTTCATTTCAACAAACGCTTAATAAAACAAAATGAACTGTTTAAAAAGAATTTGCAATAAAACGTTCAACTGAACGATATTGAGAAGCAACATCGAAACGTAACCGTAAATCCTGTACGTAATTTAAAGGTAAAGTTCGGAGAACATAATACTCTAAGATTGGACAACCAGACGTAGGATTTAGACAAACAAGATTGATTCGAAACAATGAAAATCAACAAAGTAATAAAACTTGTGATGGTAGTAAAATTTTAGACGTACTTGTACAGTTGTTGGCGTACTTAAAATGTACACGACCGCTTTCGCAATGTCTTCAGATTTTAACATCGGATAATCGGCAACTCGAACCATTTCCTCAAGGGGAAAACTTCTATAAAGTTCGGTTACAACAATACCGGGACTTATTACCTGAAAATTGTTACTGGAATTATCCTCGTTTTTAACGCGCGTCTTTTTACAGAAACTCTTATTTTCGACGACTCTTTACGCAACTCCAATCTTAGCATGTCCGTAATTGAATGGAGAGCGTGTTTAGTTGCAGGATAAATATTGATTAGAAGTTCTGACGTAGCCATTTCAGGTACTTTCAGACCGGTGACACTGCTCATATTAATAATGACACCATCGATACCATTTTCTTTCATCGATTTTATAGCTTGTCTTTGACATATGCAACATGCTAATACATTTACGTTAACCACGTCTTTCCAAGCTTGCACTTCTCCTTCTGCAGCAAAGAAAACTTTCAGCGGCACGTAATGTTTATGGTGTCGTTAATTTACCTGATAAAGTTGTAGGAATTAAAAGACCGGCGTTGTTAATTAAAATACTTATCGGACCTAACGTGTCTTCTATCCATTTAAAAGCGTCGAGAATTTGTTGTTCATCTGTTAAGTCGCAATACAATGCGTGTAATTTTCCTGGCTCGTCGCTTAACGTTTCAGCTTGATCTTCAATCTTCTTTGTTTGTCGTCCAATTCCTACCACCTAAACACATTTTAATTGTTAACTTTAACATCAAGCGCACATACATCACACACTATTGTTGTAATGATATGTTAGCTTTACAATAATAAATTCTTAACGCAAAACTTACATTAATTCCTGCTTTCACTAATTCAGTAGAAATTGCAGCTCCAATTCCAGCACTTGCTCCTGTCACTACAGCCAAACTACCAACCCACTTTTCCATTAAGGCGAGATATAAATTACACACAATAATGTGTGTATGTATGTTTCGGCAAGAAAGATTAACTGTGTAATAAAGCGGTTGACCTAAATATCTTCTTTTATATCACCTAATTATTTTAAAAATATCCAAACACGTGGCAGTTTCCCACAGTTATTTTTTAATAACGCCGGTCTCCTGGTAAGGACGTTATTATATTCTTTTTGTTTCAAAATTTTCCTTTCAACGTTTAACATTTGTGTTCGCAAACAATGAATTACGTTTTTGCGTTGCAGTTTCAATTAATTTTTTTTTCAAAATTGTTCTATTTGTATTAATTAAAGCTCCTGGAAAGAAAGGTCAAATCTAAGTATATAATTAAATTTAGTAAAAACGCCAACGTATTTACTGTAACAAAGTTTGGTTTAAAATCAAAATGAAATTGTTTTTCTTTCTTTGCCTGCGATACTAACAGTGTAGCATAACTTGTTAGTCCTATTAATATTAAATAATGTACGAAACATCATGTATAATAAAATTTAAAACATAAGGTACAAAATCGTAAATGAAAAGTTTTGTATAAATTATTGCAAAGAGCAATTACAAAATGAACTGTTAATGTTTAATTTTTTTTATTTATGTCATAAAAAGCTGAGTTTTAATTAAACAAGAAAAGGTAAAGCAAAAAAACAAAATTTTTTTTGGTGTCGCAACAGGATTAAGTTGTAATAATTATAATCATTAAAAAGAGGCATTTTTAATATTTTTGCAGACGTCTTTATACTTTTGGAAATCTGCATATAAGTAGTTGATAAAATTTTACTAATTGACATCTTGTATTATAGAAAATTAAATTGGCACATTTATTATAGATGTGTTTTTGTTTCTGGAAATGGATAGGTGTACATAGACTTAGACCACAGTGGTCTAGGCCATAAAATCACTTTTTTGGCATAATGCTAAATTTATATTTCCCAAGTGAAAATCTACTTTATGACTAAGTTACAGAAAGATTCCTTCAGCTTTTCGCGTATAGATGTCGCCAATTTATTCTGTACTTAAATGAGTTCATGATTCAGTTGAAAGGCAGAGTGGTACAAGTCTGACTTAGACCACAGTGTCAACGTATTAGTTTTTACCTATTTGTAGCTCTCCGAAGTGTGCTAAAAATGACTTCTAGTGACTCAAAAATAGTTATTTACCTTAGAATGTGGAAAGTAGGATTTTACGGCGCGGTAGCTTTGTTGGAGTTCCTCATTAGCTAGAGAGCCGTAAAATCACTGTAACCACTGAAATTTGTAAACTATTTTTTGGCCGACGATCATCATCAAAAAGTAAAAAAAGAAAAAAATTATTTCTACTGATTTTAAGTAGGCCTGACTGTTTTAACTATTTTGACATACCACACCTAATATGTGTCAGTTCATTTGTTTAATTGACGTATAAATGGCGCCATCAATATCATCATCAAAAAAAAAAAAATTAAATGCACCCTTATTCTGTACATTATCGTGTCAAGTATGATCTAAAGTAAATTTTTTAAAATTAATTTATCGGACTGTATACATAGTTTATTTTTAAAGGTAAATAGCAGATAAATTAGCCACTACCTTACCGCATAGTAGCCGTCCTTTACCACATTGTGTGTAAAAATCAAGTTTCAAATAAGTATGAACAACTGAAAAATGTGGTTTACAGTTCAGGACGCCAAAAAAGATATTTACAATGTCAGTGAAAGTGACTATGAGCCTGACGAACTGGAGGATTTAGAATCATCGTCTTCAGGTATTACCACAAAAATGTTTGGAAACTTTCATAAAATCTAACCTAAAATTTGTTTCAGAAGATCTTCGAACTGAACCTAATTATTATAAACAGAGGAAACTGATCTATCCAGTATTATTAATACATCACAACATAAAGGCAGAAAACGTTTCAGAAAAGTGGTACCTGCTAATAGTTTCCACAACACGAACTGCAATTGTTTTGCTGGAATAAGTAAACAGGATAGAAAAAATGCTTTTAGAATTTTTGGAAAATAGGAAACTTTTCTTGACAGAAATCTTTTTTATGTGCTTTTGTTAAACAAGTAAGATAAAAACCATCGTCCAAGAAACTAAAGTTGGGATCCGAAAAGTATAACAAATTCGTATTATGTTAATATTGTTAGGTCAAAAAATGTTTGTAAAGAGCACTTTTTATAAACTTTTCAAATATAAAATTGACGTCTACAGAGAGCTCTAAAACATGCTCATCTCCATGCAAAGATTTATGGGCAAAACATGAACCAGTGAACAAAACATCTGAAGATCGGAGACAATATGTTCGCGATCACATAAATAGCTTTCCTGCCTATCAAGTCCCATTATACACGAAATTACAATCCTTACAGAAAATACCTGGATTTCCTATTAAACATATGATTAATGTTACATAGTTATTCGAGATGACAAAACCCCTCAACAAATAAAACACTTACAATTTTTAAGAGAAGAACTTAATATTATACGTCAACAAGGTGAAGACAATGCAACAATAAAATACGTTCACAATATTCCTCAAATCGTCAATAAAAAAACTGAAGACTGGCAAACCATTTAGTTTATCAATTTTATATACCAACATATCTTCAATAAAAGCAAAATTTAATTCACTCTTATTAACCATTGCTAAAAATAATTACGATCTCATTGCTATATGTAAAACTTGGCTCCACTCAAACATTGCAGACAATGAAATATCTATTGATACCTACACCATATTTAGAAAAGATAGAACTTTAAGTAGAACTCTCTCTCTCTCTAAAACTCTATACTAAACAGTTTTAAAATAAGTGTTTTGGATATTAAAACGGATCCATTTGCTCTAGCTTAAATTGTATAACAAATCGTTTACTTTTACTTTTTGTTGCCTATATCGGCCTCCTGATAGTAACAATTTAAACTCCGCTTTCCATGACACCAAACTAAATGATACTTTAGCAATACACTTTTCTACTGTGTCCAATTTAATTGTGGTAGGCGATTTCAATTTTCCCAACATCAAATGGAGTGATGATTTATACGAATCCACAAACGACCGGAAAAACGACTTTATTACAATGCTCAACTATAACAATATTTCTCAACTAGTATTCGAACCGACTCGTTTTAAACATAATCAACAACCATCAACCCTGGATCTCTTATTAACAACAAATCCAGACTTAATAACACAAGTAGATGTTAGTGATCCAATTGGCATTTCTGATCACTGCAAAATAACATTTGATGTTCAAGTACTTTTGTATCAAACACCAAAAATTGAAATTAAGACCTATAAACAAATATCATATGCTTCTCTAAATGATGACTTAACAAAACACGATTGGTCTTTATTTTACTAACTAGATAGTGTTGAATCGCTATGGTAATACTTTTTGTCGACTATTAATAGTTATCTTACTAAACACAGTTACATTAGATCGAGGAAGCGAGACATGTGCAAACCCTGGATCGATGACTCTTTACTCAGAATGATTCGCCACAAAAGGCAGCTATGGCAAAACTTTAAGCGCTCTAGTGTTCAAAGTGATTATGATGTACATCGTAATTTTTCTAATCTTTTGAAAAACAAAATTTTTGAAAAGAAAAGTTTGAAAACACTTTACTAAACAAACCTAAAGCTTTTATGGTAATTTGCGTAAACATCTTTCTTCTCGAGTCAGTGTTCCAGTAGTAAATAACTTTAACGGAGCTTTCTGTGAGAGCTACCTTGAAACTGCAAATGTTCTGGCAGAAACGTTTGCTTCAATGTTTACTTTACATGTAAACAACAACAGACCTACAATAGCTCACCCTTATGTTACATATTTCGACACCTTTTCAAATATTTTTATTACTGAAAAAATTGTCTTTAACAAAATTAATAAACTGCCTGTCAACTCTGCGCCTGGGCCTGATGGCCTCAATGCAAAAACCATTAGGTTATGCTTCCAGAGTTTGCTGCTGCTCTATGCAGAATTTTTCAAACGTAGTTAATAAGTAGTAAGTTGCCAACACAATTGCTTGAAGTCATTGTTACACCAATATATAAAAAATGAGATAAGTGTATAGCAAATAACTACCGGCCTATTAGTCTAACATCCACTACGTGTAAACTTTTTGAAAAAGTTTTAGTTAGACAATTATTCGAATTTTTACAAAATAAAAAAGTCATACCAGTAAACCAACATGGGTTTATACCTGGCCGATCTGCAGTTACAATTTACTTACTTCGTGTAACAAATAGACCAAGTTGCCAGATACAGGAAATACCGTCGATATAGTTTATCTAAATTTCAGTAAAGCATTTGATACGGTGTCGCATTCTTTATTGCTATATAAACTTGAAAGATTTGGCATTTGAAGACTTGTCTTAAACTGGATTTAAGCGTTTTTAAGCAGTTAAAATAGTTTTTTCCAAACCAAGTCCTGAATTATGTTCGAGAATCTTTAAACTGTATGTTAGACCTCATTTAGAGTATGCTGTGTCAGTTTGGAGACCTCATTACCTCAAAGATTTACGTTTAATTGATCGAGTACAACATGCAGTGACAAGGTGGCCTGTTGATTGTAAATATAAGCCTTATTTTGAATGATTAAAAATTTTGCAATTTTGTGAATTGGGCAATCGCTATAACAGAGCAGATTTAATTCAAGTGTTTAGAATAACGCACAATCAATGGCCAGGATATACCTCAGAATTCATGTAATTACAATCCGACTCCCGACTACGAGGGCACAATTAATTATATTTGTTTCTTATTACATATTAAAAGTATTCTTTGAAATCTTATTGTGTATTTTTTGTATTATCATTTACTTACGGTAAAATTTATCAATTTATTAATGCACGCATTATGACTTTTAATAAATCAAATTTTGTTTGTAACAAATAAAACACTAAAAAATATTGAGAACCGCTGACTCTTAGGTAGTTGAAACTTATTGTTCTATTGTTGTCAAATTTCCATAAGGTTTGTTATAACCAACTTTGCCAGTATACAGGGTGTGGCGCGAAGAGTTTTGATTAAAAGTAATGGCGGATAGAGCTATGTTAAAAATCTGAAATTACGAAGCTATAGGTTTTCGATGACGCCGAGTTTAAGTATAATATTGTCCTTAATGTGGCACTTCCGGTTATACCGGAAGTAGACGTCAACTTTGTTATTTTAAATGCAACCTAGTATTTTTGATTTTATTTTCGGATTCTACATGAAATTTTAGATTAAATTTGTGAACAATGTCCTATACCAAAAATGAAGTATTTTTGAGATATTTCGATTTTTTTTTTAAATTTTGAAAAATCCTAGTCTACATTGAATACCGATATCTCCATTAATTACGAAGCTAGTGACGTGAAATTGTAACTAATAAACAACAAGCGCTTGCCCGTTAACTCCATGTGTCCAACTCATTGATATTTCATACAGAGTGTTTAAAACTTAGCTGCCACCGTGGCCAATTTAAATCATTTATAAGCTGCTTACTTTAAATAGAACACCCTGTATTTTATTACATTTTTCGCTGTATTTTTTAAGCCAATCTCGTTTGGTATTAGTATTCCCTATACCTAAATCCAACCAGTTTTGAGATATTTCATTATCTTTGTTAAAACATAACAACACTTGATTATTTCAACATTAGTAAAGGGTAGGCCATGGCTGTCAAAGATTTGATAGTTAGAACGTTAATGTTTATGTTGTTTTGACAGTTTTCTTTACCAGTTTGTATTTCATAGTAAATAATGGCAAATGTAGGGTTTACTAATGATGATTTCCTAAATCTTATTATTATTTACGGCGAGTGTAATAGAATTGTTGAAAGGACTTGTCGTGTTTTTGCAGAAAGATATCCAAATCGACCAAATGCAACTGGTGATATTATAAGAAGATTGCTTAAAACTGCCGTCAGTTTGGTCAATTTAAGACACAAATTAATAAAAATAAACCACTAGTGGACAATGACATAAACGAAATTAATGTTTTGGGTTATTTTACGGCCTCTCCAAATGCCTCTATTAGAGATTGTGAAAGAGATCTTACTTTGTCGACGAGAACAATTCATCGCATTTTAAAAAACACAAATGGAAACCATTTTCGTATCAATTGGTGCAGCACTAAAAATTAGATGATCCTCCTCGAAGGGTGCAATTCTGTGAATGGTTTTTAATGAAGACCCAAGAGGATGAAAACTTCATAAAAAAAGTTATATGGTGTGATGAAGCAAAGTTTAGCAAAAATGGATTATTTAATCGAAATAATTCCCATTTTTGGTCTAATGAAAATCCACATGTTATTAAAGAACGTTCTTTCCAAGATAGTTGGAGTTTTAATGTTTTTTGTGCAATAAAAGACGATAAAATTTTAGCAATAAAATTTTATGATGAAAATTTAAACGGTAAAAGATATTGCGACATTTTAGAAGAAGTCATACGACCTGCGTTACATACTTTAAGAAATGGAGAGGCGACTTCAGCTTGGTATCAGCAAGATGGAGCACCTCCTCATAACTTTGGGCGTGTTGCTGACCATTTTTACGACATATTTGATGATAGATGGATTGCCAATCAAGGTCGTTTCGTTGGCCAGCTCGCTCTCTTGATTTGGCTCCTCTAGATTTTGGTATTTGGGGTTACATTAAAAATCAGGTATTTTCCAAACCTGTTACGACAAAGGAAGATGTGATGCAAAGAGTCTTACTTGCTTTTAATTCTCTAACACCCGACCATATTTCCAGAATTACAAGACGTAGCTTAATGAAAAGGATTCATAAATGTTTAGAAGTAGATGGAGCTAATTTTGAACACTTATTATAAAACTTTATTTGTTTAATATTACATTTAGTTATTTTTGTTTGTAAGTTATCTAATTAAATTAATACAAAATACCTAGTCAACGTTTTTAATGATATCCATAATTAATAATCCTTTCAGGCTATTGGTTACTTTTTAGAATTAATAACTTATGAAAAATATCAAAATATTACCTTAAATAATGGAAATCATGGCCTACCCTTTACTAATGTTGAAATAATTAAGTGTTGTTATGTTTTAACAAAGATAATGAAATATCTCAAAACTGGTTGGATTTAGGTATAGGGAATATTGAAATTGGCTTAAAAAATACAGCGAAAAATGTAATAAAATACAGGGTGTTCTATTTAAAGTAAGCAGCTTATAAATGATTTAAATTGGCCACGGTGGCAGCTAAGTTTTAAACACTCTGTATGAAATATCAATGAGTTGGACACATGGAGTTAACGGGCAAGCGCTTGTTGTTTATTAGTTACAATTTCACGTCACTAGCTTCGTTATTAATGGAGATATCGGTATTCAATGTAGACTAGGATTTTTTCAAAATTTAAAAAAAAATCGAAATATCTCGAAAATACTTCATTTTTGGTATAAGACATTGTTCACAATTTTAATCTAAAATTTCATGTAGAATCCGAAAATAAAATAAAAAATACTAGGTTGCATTTAAAATAACAAAGTTGACGTCTACTTCCGGTATATCCGGAAGTGTCACATTAAGGACAGTATTATATTTGAACTCGACGTCATCGAAAACCTATAGCTTCGTAATTTCAGATTTTTAACATAACTTTATCCGCCATTACTTTTAATCAAAACTCTTCGCGCCACACCCTGTAGAACTGGTTTTTACTTTGCATTTCAGGTGCATATTGAATATAACTATCGGTCGTTCAAGTTCAATTAACACACATATAAACACCTCGACACAACAATAGATAATATCATTTAGGATGAATAGCAAAATATAGTTATAAAATAATAATAATTCAGGAGAGCGAGTTAAGGCACAAACGCCCTAAATAGGTTAGCGTATTATAAACTTTTAACAGTCGTAGCACCGATTATTCCATTAAGCGATCACCGAATTTACGTGGCAAATATGGTTCGGAATGTACTTGACAACAATTACGGGGAGTACCGGACCTTGGCCGATTATTTAAATAGTTTCAAAGCGCACAAAATTAATCAGGTATTTGGAAAAATCTTTCTAGTTCACAAAATTATCTATACAGCGCCAAAAAGGTACGTTGCTGAACTCATGGCGGCAGTACGTATACGAACACGACCAAATTTATCAATAACGTGCATAAAAGAATTAACTTAGTTTGTATAAATAGGAAGTTTTCGGTGTTCAACAGTTAATCGGCAGATGTGACCGCTCTCGTATCCAAATCTAATATTTTATTATACAATGAAGAAAAGGAAAACCAAAATGGACTCCGTTAATAACAGTTACTAGGCTGCTCACAAACAACCAGATAACAGGATTAGCTTGGGTAGTGTCCTTGACCAGAAAGCGGTCCCAAGGTAGGTTGAAATTCTAACGCTGGTTGTAATATCAGACCCACTACGATAATTTATAATTTATAATTATTATCCTTGCCAGCATAACCAGAATTAGAGGTCCATTGATTAATTAAAACGGAGTACGTTTGCAGTGACCAGCAGAAGAAGCCAAAGGGGAAAACCCACAAAAAGAAAAAAATGTGCCTGCAATTAATAGAACCCGTGATAACAAATATTTTATTAAAACAAAGAAACTTATACAGGAACAGTTGTAGTAGAATACTTATTCCCCTAATTTTAATGGGATGATTTTACTTCAATCGATATTACAAAGCACATGTCTATTGTTTAATTTTTAGACAACATTATCCATGTATACCTGTTCGCGACAGTCAGCAAATAGGAAATAAGGTATAACTTTTGCGAGCAAATGAAGATAAATCATCGGAACTGGCAATTTTAAATAACTAAAATCTCCAGAAGATTTTTTAACACAAACATTCATATTCAAACGCATGAGTGTAAACACGGCTGCCTATACTGTAGGCAGAAATTGGTCTATAAATTAATTATTTCCAAAATAATACCGTCACACAACTGTGAGAAACATTACCAGGTATTTTTGTACAACCATGCGCTTTTCTCTATTGAGTATGGGACAATACTTTTGTGCTAGACTTAGAGTAACTAAAATATCAGCCGCTAGAAGTAGTCATGATGGAAGAGGAGAGAAAGAGGTACACGAACAAGAAGAGGTATGGAGAGAAAAGAAAGTATGGACTGAAGAGAGTATAAAAAGATATAAAGAGGAAATGGAAGAGAAAGTAAATACTAAAGGAGAGGTAGAGGAAGAGATGGAGAGAATTACAACCAGGATAAAAATGGCAACAGAAAAGAGAAAGTATAGATTAAGAAAACAAGAATTAGGAAAAAGAAAAGATTGGTGGAACGAAGAATGCGAGAAGGGAAAAAGAATTAAGAAAAGGAAGAAGGAAATGGAAAAAAGGGAAAGATAGAGATAGATTAATACAAAAAGTTAAAAGTAAATTTTAAGGGAATATGTGCAAAAATAAAGAAGAACATAAAAAAACGAAACGAGATAAAGATTAGAGAAATTAAAAATAAAGGACAAGTATGGGAATTCATTAATAAAAAAGGAAAAAGGAGGAAGGATGGAAGCAAATATAGATGAGAAAAATGGGAAAACACTGTAAGAAGTTAGTAGAAGAGAGTGAAAAAGCAAGAAATGAAGAAGTTGGAAAAAAAAGGATAAGACACAGAGAGGGTGGAATCGAAAAAGAAGAAATGGAGAGAGCAATAAATAAAGTAAAAAAGGGAAAAGCAAAGGGACGGATGGAATACAAGGAGAACAATGGAGGTACATCGAAGAAGGAATGAGAGAAAAAGTAAGAGAAGTATTCGAGAGAATATGGAAAGGAGAAGGGTTTCCAAAAAATGGAGAGAGGCAATAATATGCCCAATTTACAAGGGGGGAGATAGGAAAAAAGCGAACAACTATAGAGAAGTGAGATATATGCGAAAATAATTAGAAAAAAATTGGAAAAAGAAATAGAAGAAAAGAATATAATACCGGATTGGCAAGCAGGATTTAAGAAAGAAAGAGGAACGATAGACAATATATACATATTAAAGCACATAATCAATAAAGAGTTAGCAAAGAAAGGAGGAAAGATGTACGCAATATTCCTAGACATTAAAGCGGCATTTGATAAGGTGGAAAGAGGGAGATTATGGAAAAGGGTGGAAGAGGTAGGAATCAACAGAGATATAAAAAATGCAATAGAGGAAATATACGAAGAAACAAGGTGTAGAACGAGGGTAGGGAAGAAGCTAGGTAGAGAATTTAGAACGGAAAAGGACTAAAACAAGGATGTCCGCTAAGCCCAATCTTATTCTCGATATACATTAGTGATCTTGAGGAGGAAATGGAAAAAATCAAGTAGGAGGAATAGTAGTAGGAAGGAAAAAGGTATGGGTTTTAGCATACGCGGATGACATTGTGGCAATAGCGAGAAATAAAGAAGAGATGAGAGGAGTAGTTAAATTTATGAAGAAATACCTGGAAAAGAAAAAACTAGCAGCAAATGTCGGTAAAACAAAAATTATGGAATTTAAAAAAGAAAAGGAAGAAGAAAGGAAGTGAAATGGTGGTGGGGGAGGAGGAGGTAGAGAGAGTAGACAAGTATAGATACTTAGGTTACAACATCAGATACGATAACAAAGATGGAGACCATATAAAAGAGATGAAAATGAAAGGAAATAGAATAGTAGGACAAGTATGGGGGTTAGGGAAAGGATATTTGGTAAAGATATAGAAAAAGAGATGGATGTTTGAAAAGTTGGTAAGAAGTGTGGTACTGTATGGAGCGGAGATTTGGGGTTGGAGGGAATGGCAAGAGCTGGAGAAGATACAGGAGAAATACTGGAGGTGGACGTTAGAACTAGAGAAGGAGACACCGGGGTATATAGTGGAAGAAGAGCTAGAAATAAAAAATAAGGATACAAGCAGGAAGAATTGCAGTAAGGTATAAAGAAAAAATGGGAAGTAGGAAGGAAAATAAAATACTATATGAATGTTGGAAAGAGATCGAGGCACAGAAGGTAAAATATGGGGAAGAAGAAAGAAGAAAATACTATGAAAAAGTGGGATACGCAAGAGAAGAGATAAAGGGATTAAAAGAGGAGGAAAGAAAGATGGAGTAGGAAATAATTGCAAGAGATAAAGGTACACAGAAGCAGGAAAGAAGGGCAAAAATAAAGGAAGGAATATATAATGAGAAATACATAAAAATAATGACAGACAAGACACGAAGGTACATAACAGAAAGAAAAGGAATGAATGAAATAAAAATGATTGCAAAGTTCAGAATGGGAAATGAAGAAAATGAAAATAAATATTGGATGAGTGATGAGGAGAGATTATGCAGGTTGTGTGGGGATGAATGGGAAAATATAATACATATGGAAGAGGGATGCAGGGAAACAAGACAAGAGGAAAAGGAATGGAAGTTACTACTAGGAGAGAAAGGGAAGGAAAACAATGGATGAAGGAAGTGTTGGAGAGGAGGAAAGTGATGGAGGAGAGAAAAAGAAAATACTGAAAGCTTAGAGAAGAGAGGGATGGAGGTTGAAGAGAGAAACAGGAATTAGTTATTCAAAGAGGTGGACTTTAGGATTAGATAATAAAAGACCAGGATACCTAATAATTCAAACAGGAAATAGAGCATTGAAACTGAAGGAAAAGATGGAAAACAGAAAAGAGAATAAAATGCTGTACATATGTAAAAAAGAGATAGAGGAACAAAAAGTGAAATAAGGTAAAGAAGATAGGAATGCATATTATCAAAGAGGAGGATACGCAAGAAAAAAAAATAAAAAAAACTAAGAGGTGAAGGAAGAAAGATAAAAGAAGAGATAGTAAAAAAAGACAAACATAACCAGGTGCAGGAAAAAGAACGAAGATTAGACAAGAAAGATATAACGACAAACACAACGATTTAATAATTAATGGAATCAAATAAGGATAAAAAGAAAATGATTGTGAAGGTTTTTTTAGTTAAATTTCGTATTTAGTTTTAAGTTTAAAAAGTTTGTGAAAGAACCGAATTACTTTGCTATTTTAAAAAGACAAATAAAATTTTGTTTGATTTTGAGTAACTAAAATATTAATTATTGCAAGTACGAGTTGACTTTGTCCCATTTTTGAAAATTAACAAATTTTGGCCATACATACAGAATAGCCCCCAAAGTCGTAGAAGAACAGCTTCGTATCATAAGATTTGTTATTGATCATCTTCTAGTAGAGACGAATTCTAAACAGGCGCGACGTCAAAACTATCTTTAAACTAACCAAAAAGATTCTACAAAGCATCGTTTACAATGAGGCGTTTTTAATCTGTCGTGTACAATGGGACATTTTGAATGTGGATGTTGTGAGTGAGGAGACGTTTTGTGCGTGGCCGTTATTTACTCAAACCGACATTAAACCCCAAATGCCTTAATTGCGGGACAAGCACCTATCAACATCTTCAAAACGCAACAAAAACTTTAACAACCTAATGTCAGCATACCTAAGGACATCAGACATCAAGAAAATATATGAGCCAAAAGACAAAAAAACTCAAAAGACGACAAGCAAAACCAACACCAATTAACCTTGAAGAAAATAAAGAATCTACCAAGAACGCACAAAACAGCAATATTGCTGACAAAACAATAAAAAAAAAGCTTTTTGACAAAACGATGAACATCTTAAGAACCTTCAAATGAGTACATCATTTATCAAGTTAAACATTGCTTTTTAAAATGCCCTAGGCTTAACAATAAAAAAAAAGAACTAATAATGTTTCTAAAAAATAATCGTATTGACATCATGCTGATATGCTAAGCTCCCCTAAAACTTTCGTGAGTGTACAAAGTCTAAAACTATACAATTTACATGCCAGACATAACAACTAGCACTAGTAAAAAGCTCAATCACACACAGTGCTCTACCTGACAACGAATCAGAACTAATGGAATTAGTAGTAATTGCCCCTGATGAACAAAACCACATTCACGCTGCCGCGAATTCAATCAACGTTTTCGGTATAAAAAAAGCAAACCTAATCAAATGAAAAATAGAACTAAATGCGATTCGAAAATTATCATCCGATTACTTCCCGGTTGCGACAATTCACATTGACCACGTCTAAAAGCTAACCACGAAATCAAAAATAACTGGGAAAAGTTCAAAAAAATCTGTAAAGCTAAAAAATAATGGCAACAAAGTAACTCGCAAGACGTAAAAAACATTTTCAATTTAGGATCCAAAACATTAAAAGTTTTTGAACAAGCCATGTCTGGGACAGTAATGAAGTGGACAAACTCAACTCCTCTAAAATTAAGTCGCATAATTAAAGAAAAGCGCAACACAGCTAGAGAGTATGCAAGAAGTGTAAACTGCAGTACAAAAAAAACTCAACAAACTATAACAAAAAGTTCAAGCATTGGATAATCAACATTTTCAAATTCTCAAAGCAAACTGGAAGCTAAACTGCAGGAGTTTAATACTTAAAATCTGTCCTCAAGAGGAAAAAAAGACAAAACAATACCGACAAAAGCATCGCAGTGACGGATAATGAAAAAGTAAAAGTATTGAGCTACAGCCTTGCCAAGCAATTGACCAACAACGATCATACCACAGTGACCAACGATCGTAATTAAAACGAAAGGATGCAAAGTATCAGCAACCAGGTCAAAAAAGAAGCTGAAGCTGAACAAAATAACGAACAAATGATATTAAACGAAATAAAAAACATAGTCAAGAAATCGTAGAAGTATTGGGCTACAGTCTTGCCAAGTAATTGACAAACATCTCACAGTGACCAACAATCCTAAATAAAATAAAAGGATACAAAGGTATCAGCCACCAGGTTGAAAAAGAAGCTAAACAAAATAACCAACCAATACATTAACAGAAATAGAATTTAAAAAACAGAAACACCCCGAAAGCTGACAGAGTTACTAACTCTCATTTTGAACACCTACCTAAAGAATGACTTCAAGAAATAGCAAACATAACCATAGCTATTCACACGTTAGAAAAAGCTACTGACCGATCAGTATCTTATCTGAAATAAGCAAGACGTTAAAAAAAAAACAATATACAGAAGGCTCCTGGAAGAAGCGGAGAAACTAAAATTATACCTGACGAACAATAGGAACAGAAAGGAACACTTAACAACCTATAGATAGTTAGACTAATAGAGGATATCACATGCAACGCATGTAAACGATTGAAGAATTATTGGACAAAGTCTATCCCGATGAACTCACATTTAAAATAAAACAGGTATATATTTAAGCCAAACTAGCAAACGTCACAAGATCGTACTTAAAAATAGATAATGTATCGTAAAAATCGGAGAAGGTCAGTCCTTGGACCGTTGTTTTTTTATATCTAGTAGCAAATTCTAAAATAACACAATTCGCCGACAACACGGTTATTTAAATGCAAACAAAATCGAAACAATTTTGATTAAACACAAGCTTGATAAAATAGAAATTAAAAAATAATAATAGTAATTGATGTTCAAATACCTGGAAGAGCGGAGCATCAAGTATCTCAACGTAACGCTCGACGAGAACAAACAGATAAGATCACGTCTTTAGACTGTACTTAACAGCTAATTCAGTAACACCATTGAAAACCAAATAAAACTAATTAAGAATATAGTTATTCCAAACCCAATGCAGGTAGCCTTAATTTGGGAGACAACCAACCAACCCAAAGAAAAAAACTTCAAACATTTATAAACAAAAAATCCATCAAGCTCTAGGCGCATCATGGTACTTTTCCAACGTCCAATTTAGAAGAGAGACAAACATGAGAACTATTGGAGAAATAATCAAAAAAACTATCAATTGAACGATAAGAAAAACAATAAAAAAAAACTACGACAAAATTTAGTCAATCTTAACAAAAAGAAAAAGACATGAAGAAAAACGACCCAAAATACCAACTCAAAAAACAAAACAACCAAAAAATTAAAATCAAAAGAAGAGCAGAAGATGCTCTGCAACTCTTCCAAACAACGAAGAATAACTGTAATTGTCAAACAAATTAAAAATAGACAGATAGGCAACTAGAGATGAAGAGAAAAAATTAAAAAAAATTAAAACACTCAAGTCAGATATGTTATTATAATTTTTTGGTAACAAAATACCTGGTTCCGACGCTACATAAACAAGCAATAAAAGCATTTAATGCGCTATGTCAATTTTTGAAGTTTTTATTAATTAAAAAAAATTATATTTTTTTTTTTGTACACAAACTTTTAAATTTATTATTGCACCTTTCATCAAACATCAGTTTTCTAAAAATATCAAAAGTAATTATCAACTTTGCCAACAAATTATACCTTTATTGTTTACTTCGCTTTTTATAGTTTTTAGATAATACCCATAATACTATTACCTAGTAACTAAGAAATAATTGATCATAAATAATAATAAGTAAAAAGCGCACGACATCTGATATAATCCTTTAAATCATATCGGATTAATACTTAAAGTCGAAAGCAGAAAATTAGGACTACACCGTAAATTGAAGATGGAACGCTAAATTATTAATAACGCAATGGCTTCTTTTAAGGTATTTCAATTAACGACTAAATAAATAATAAATAACAAAAATTATTCCACCGGGATACCTAAAACTGTTCTCATCTTCGTTAAGTGGCATTTCATTTATCATTTCTTTGTGCCACATTATATTTATGCAAGAAAAAATGTAGTTCTCATTTCTCATATAAAAAAAGTTTTTGTTAAATTTCAGTTAGTTTATGGCGAAGCACGAGTTGTAGAAATAAATTTGTGGTTAAAGTTCAATTGCACCTGTCAAAATGTGTGCTGTATGTGGTATTTGTTTACCTATTCAACGCAATGAGAAAATTTCGTTTTATTACTGCGTTCTAGTTAGTAGTTACGTGTACGTTTTCGTAGTTAATATTAAACTTGCTGGTTCGCAGTTACTGTAATGGTTCTCAAATAAAGTTCAAAATTCAAGTTGATTTTATTGTTGGCCTTTTGTATTGACATAATATAGTAAGTAAACACCTCGTAGTGTTGTTGAAAACCTACTTAAATCAATACGTGTCGTACGTTTAGTATGTACAACAATTATACTTATGGTTGTACTTTATCCCTTGAGTAAAAATAATGGTAAAACAAAAATGGAAATATTTTTTTCATTTTAAAATAAATACATTACGGTGAAATGTGATTATAAAGTAATATTTTTTACATTTTGGTAAATTAAGAGAAATAAAATATAAATAAAAATAATTAAAAAGGAGTCTGATAAAAAATGTAGATAGCCTACCGATCTATCAAAATCATTATTTTTATCTACGTTTAACCTGTAATCAGTACATTAATTACTAAATAATTGCGTGTAAAATGCTACTTTTAAATAAATCGTGCGTTAAAAATAAAATCGTGTGTAAAAGTGCAATGTAATTTAAATGGGAGTTTCATTATTAAACGATTTTTATTGTCAAAGTTGCCAGTCAACGTAGACTCAAAATAAACAAAAGTGAAACCGAATGCATTTTTCTATTGTAATAACTGTTTCTATTTGCAAAAATTGGTTTGTTTTGTATAGTAGAAGGTTTATGCGTTGCGGAGTTTAAAACACGAGCTTTAGGTGAGTGTATTAACCGCAACTTCACACACTTGTATCATAAATAACTATTTTTTGACCTTACCATGAAATGTATTAGTCACAAAATATTTACATTTTATTACATTTTTAAATATATCGTATGTCTACGGATAGGGTTGCCAAGAGAAAAAAACTTTTTATTTTATAAGAAAAATGTATTATTTACACTATTTTGTTTATTTGTAAACAAACTAAACAATGAGATTACAGTGTTAGAAACCAGCTCCAGTAGTTGGGAGTGGTCGTGGGCTTATTTTAAATCGTTAGAACGAAAGCTTCCACACTGCACAAAGAATTTATAAGAAGCTACCTAGTATTGCGTATAAAAGGTCTTCTAGAACCACTAGGAACTTGTAGACACCAGAAACAAACCATAGGTTAGTAGAAATATATAATTATAGCAACTAGACTTCAATCACAACGCACATAGAAATACATAGACACAAAAATATAATACGGTTTAGAAAAATGCACAATATTCAGTTACAAAGCTAATTAATTAAAATAACTCAGGAGAGTGAGTTAAGAATTAAATAATAATTTAGGCACGAGCACCCAAATAGGTAGCTGTCGTAGTGTACCATAAAAGTTTGACAATTGTAGCACCGATTGTTCCTTGCAAGCGACCCACCAATTTCGCGTGGCAATTATCGTTATTAACTTACTTAAAAACAAATTACGTGAGGTACTGGACCTTGGCCGATTATCTAAATAGTTTCAAAGCGCAACACGATTTAGCAACACCTCGAAAGATCACATGCAAAAAAAAAAGAATGAACGTTAATCGGTATATGTGACAGCTCTCGTATCCAAATCAGACAGTACTTAGTATCCAGCTAAGAAGGGAAGACAAGATGGACTCCGAATTGATTACAGTTGCTGGACGTGCTCACAATGAACTAGGTATCAGTATTATCTTGTATGGTGTTTTTGACAATAAAATAAGACGAAGTAGATTTTAATTCCAACGCTTGCGACCTTTACTAAACATATCCAGACCCAGCTTCGTTATGTTAAGTAATATTTGGATTATTATCCAGACGCTAGCATAGCAACCATCAAAAAAGACTCACAGGAGAAAGCGAAAGAACAAAAAAAGTGTCTGCAATTGATAGAAAACCGTGATAACGAATTACTTTATGAACACGTAAAAGTATACTCACACACGAACAGAAAATGAAAACTTATTCCCTTGTTGTACAAGATGCTTTTACTTAGGTTTATACTAAATAATTAATACATGTGTAGCTGTTCAAATTTCAGATGATAAGTCTTGACCGGCTAATGGGAAAATATTTCCGATCCGGCAATTTAATGTTATTAAAAGTCACTAGCAAAATTCACAAAACACAAAATTGGAAGAGTTTCTTTCCCACCGCATAAGTGTAAACACAGTTGTCTATACTATACTATAAGCAACAAATATTGTAAAGAACACATTTTTTCTCGTAAAAATTATTCACCATAATTTAAAGTATAAATTGGAAAAATGGAATTACTAAATAAGAATTTTGTTTTTGCAAACTATATGAATAGTAGGCTCCTGTAAAGTATTTTACAAAACTGTCAATTTTTTGTCGTTTTTAAAAATTATATAACTGATTAATTAATAAAGTTTAATCATATTTCTAATTAAAGATTTATCAAAGTTCAAAAAATGTCAAAATATACAGAAGATACGGAAGAAGTACCAAAAACGTAACAAAAGTTAGTGAAAACGTGGTGTTAGTTTATTTCGATGAGTTGTCAAAACAACATAAATCCTCAACACTTTGGTCAATTTATTCCATGGTGAAAGCAACATTGAATTTGAGAGATAATATTGATATTTCAAAATACCCAAAACTATTGTCGTTTTGAAACGACAGAACGTAGGATATGTTCCTAAAAATCTGCAGTGCTCGATATTAGTCAAGTAAATCGTTTTCTCACAGAAGCGAGAGATGGAGAATTTATAGCCCTAAAAGTTTATTTAAAAAAATACTCACTAAACAGTTTATATAGATTATTTTTATATACCCATATTGTAATTCTAGGTTTCTCTAATCATAAGTGTAGCAGGCGCTTGCAGAACCGATGAACTAACTAAGATGTCTATCCATGACTTAGAAATAAAAGATGACATCATTGTGGTAAATATTCCAGAAACAAAAACTGGAATTTCTAGAAAATTCATAATCGTTGAACCAAACTGGATTGATATTACAAAGAAATACCTTCTTATGAGACCTTCGGACCAATTACGTTTATTCCTAAGTGTTCGTAAGGGGCAAGTTACGAAGCAACCAATTGGGCATAATACCTTTGGTAGTATGCCTAAAAAATTGCAGAATTTTTAAACTTAGAAAACCCTCATCTCTATACCGGTTATTGTTTTCGCAGAACCTCTGCCACTGCACTTGCATCACAAGGTGGTGGAGTATTAGAGTTGAAGCGTCACGGAGGTTGGCGATCTTCTAACATCGCTGAAAGTTACGTGGAGTAAAATCTAGATGGCAAAATGGTTCAGACGACAACTGAATTCCAACCTGAACCATGTACCAGTACATCCACACATTCAGCATTTACTCTTGTTGATACATCACAAGTTTCTGCTACAACGAGCAACGCAGAATTTAATTTACCAGTTGAAAGTCTAAAAACAGGAATTACCATTCAAAATTCGACAAACTGCACCTTCAACTTTTATGTAAATCAGTAATGTAATCTTTGCACCTAGTTATTTGTTATTGTTAAATTGTTGTTTAATTTCGTTGTTTACCTTTACGTTTCTAAGAAGATATTTAAGTTTGTAGGTTAGGTTCAGTATTTGCATAACAGTTATTAAAAAATAATTTATTGTGCTTTATTCATTAACAATTTCAATTTTGTGGTTTTCAATATACTATAATATCACTATAACAAAATCAAGAATTAAAATGTATTTAAAAGCTCCTGTTTATAAACTATAATGAAAATTAAAGATTAATTACTTTCATATTGAGATTGCCAATCGATAAAACAACATTTACAGGGGATGAACAATAAGTTTCCTACTCTTTATCTAATCTCGATGCTACATTTCTTCTACTAAATGGTTAATGTATATTGACGATGTGCGTTCCAAATATGACTTACATCTAAGAATGCACTTTCATACTGTCTTCATTTCCTGGTTATTCTGTGGCACATTAATAGCATTCATCGAAATTATATCGACAACAAGGTCACAATGAATTACTAAATTCCTTTAAAAAATTAAAAAAAAACTTTTTTTTTTTTTGAATTATAATAAATTTTTAATTTAAAAAAAAATTTTTAAAAAAAAAAAAAAAAATTTTTATTTAAAAATTAAATATTTTTTTTTATTTTTATTAATAAAATAAAAATTTTAATTTTAATTAAAAAAATTATAATGTAATAAATTTTAAAAAAAAATTTTTTAAAGTAATATTTAAAAAAAAAATTTAAAAAAAAACTTTCATGTGGGAACGTTTTTATCAATTGTATAAGCTTCAAAGACAGTTAAAATGCCTAAGTCACAATCGTCAAGGGTTATTTTATTTCAACCTCTAGTTTTTTCTTCTTCGACGAAGATCCTTATGACCTCTTCTTTTCAGGTTTGTTTTATAAATGCTCTTAATTTATCAGTTGTTGCAATTGCATTTCCAGTTGATTTTTTAAGGGAAAAGTGTATACCCCAGCAGTTTTGTTTATCAAAGAACTCAATAACGCCTCTATCAATGTTCCTACCTTTGGAATGCACAATTTTATTTGATGAAGTATCCATGAACATAAACAACGACTGGAACAATACAAATGTTAATTGCCTTCTGTAAAAGCCATTCAAAACATTAACAAATGTACTTACAATTATAATACTATAATTTTTGAAGGTTATGTTACTAACTTGTACCACTTCTGCCAATTTTAGTTCAATATCCTTTGACATTTTCCGGGTTTCATATTTGTTTGGAATTTACTTTTCCTCCCTAGGTATGAAAAGTACAACTTTCCTCTCTCAAATGAGGTGGGAATGATTCAAATTTCAACCCAGCTGGGAAAAAAATAATTTACAGTTCTCAAAAACACCTTAATAGTAATTGTGTAGCATTGATTTCGGCAAACATTATTAGTGAATGACGGTGAGAGAAACTTCATTCCATGGTGAAAAACCATGTCTGAAAATTCAAATTCATTAATTAAAATAGTAATTCAAATTTTGACGTAAGATGGTATACACAATGGTGGTAAAAATAAAACATTTAAAAGAGATCAAATAGGGCTAGTGTTGGATTTTTA
Source organism: Abscondita cerata (assembly GCA_030710515.1). Taxonomy (NCBI): domain Eukaryota; kingdom Metazoa; phylum Arthropoda; class Insecta; order Coleoptera; family Lampyridae; genus Abscondita; species Abscondita cerata. The sequence continues at coordinate 277,343 of JALBCR010000014.1, forward strand.
ATTAGAAACGGAAAAAACAAAACTAAAAAAAGAAAATAACAAAATATAATTTTCTTCAAAAGTTATAATCAGGAAGATATAAAATAAGTAGTGTAAAAAATGAAGCACAAGAATAAAGAAAACAGCAATGTTTGAAATCGCGACAAGTAATGTTGGAAGAAATTAAACAATTTTTAAATTAAAACAATTTAAAAATCAACATAAAACAAAGGATAATAAATCGAAATATCTTACTGCCAAAATCCCAGTAAAAAGGTGAATGTCGTATGATGCAGAGACGTCGACTGGAAGCAGTTCTAATAGAAGGAGTGGTTTTGAAATAATTCATAATCTAAAGAAATAGAAAGTGGATGTACTTATCAAATAAGAATATTGAAAAATACTTATATGTAATAAGGTTAACGTTTAATTTAATTATTATAATAAATTGTTTAATGCACTTGAACTTGTAAACTTATTAAAGCGAAATTTTTTTTAATATCATTTGACGTCGTATGTATACATTATAAAGCTGTCGATTGCGCATTCGCAAAACTTTTGGTGTGACTTGTGAAGGATTTCACATTTTCTAATAAAAATAACAAAAATTGGTTTTAACAAAAATATAAATTTAGAGCAGCATTAATTGATTAATTAATTTGTTCATACTAAAACTTAATTCATAGCATTTTTGGCGCCCAACGTGAAGCAGGTCTGAAGTTTAGACAGCAACCCAGTACTTATTAAAATTATATAAAAATTACGTACTTGTAGATTATTTGATTTTATTAAATTTCTTTGTTTGAATATTGTTTGTTATTAAACTAATTTTTTAACAAAAAATTATAAGGTAAAGATTCGGGTATAATGAAAATGAAAAACGAAAAGCATAGCCAAGAAAAACGTAGGTGGTCAGTTTGACATGAATAAATTTATGCAAAATTGGATACAATGAAAATGTTCTAAATCAAAAATTGATGTCATGGAAAGGAATAACGAAGAAAATTTGAATACAACAATAAATAATAATCTACAATTTGTGGAAACATTAAAAAACAACCAATGAGGAAGTAAAAGAGTTCAATAAGAATACCGCTAGACATAAAGGGGAAGAATTGGGAAAAGAATTGGGAAAACTTAATTTATAGCATTTTTTGCGCTCAACGTGGGGCAGGTCTGAAGTTTAGACAGCGACCTAGTACTTATAAAAAAATTACATAAAAAATTACGTACTTGTAGATTATTTGATTTCATTAAATTTCTCTGTTTGAATATTGTTTGTTATTAAAATATATTTTTTAACAAAAATAATAAGGTAAGATTAGGGTATAAAGAAAATGAAAAACGAGAAGCATGGCCAAGAAAAAACGTAAGTGGTTCAGTTTGATATGAATCAATTTATGCAAAAATTAGATAAAATGAAAAATGTTCTAAATCAAAAATTCGATGTCATGGAAAGGAATAACAAGGAAAATTTGAATACAATAATAAATAATAATCTACAATTTGTGGAAACATTAAAAACAACCAATGAGGAGGTAAAAGAGTTTGATAAGAATACGGCTAGACATAAAGAGGAAGAATAGGGAAAGTTAAACAAAGAATTAGAAAAAGAAAACCCAATGATGCAGATTGAAGTCAAAGTTGACAATAAAGTAGAAAATGAAACTGAAAGAAAAAAAACAAAGTGTAGAAAATAATGGTAGAAAATTAAAAAGACATAGAAATGAACGTTGAGCGAAGGAATAAAAAATACCGAAGATGCAACATAAGACAAACAAGAATAAAAAATTTAAAAATGACACGAAAAACTTGAAAAGTAGGAAGGAAGATGAAAACAAGGAAACTGTACGAAGACAACATGCAGATATTTGAAGTAAAACTCGTTAAATGCAAGAAAGAGTCAATGATAGCAAGAAAAAGCTAGAAGAAAGAAGAAAAGGGTTGTTCGAAAGAAAAGTAAACTACCAAAAAATTAAAATGTATGAATATAAGAATAAGAATTCAAAAGTAAACGTAAATGAAAATAAACAAAAGAAAAATGTAAAAGGTATAAAAACTTATACACCCTAGAAAAAAAGTAAAAGGATTAAGAAACGACAAGTGAAACAAGCTAATGTGAAGAATAGGAAAGAAGGAAGGGATGAAAAAATTAAAAATTAAAAATAAGAAAAAATAAAAAGAATGTAAATAAGCATCTTATGTACTGCAGAAGCAGAAGTCATAAATCAATGGAAAGTTAAATAATTAGAAAATGAAATGGTAAAGACAGTAAAAGAAGAGGAAAGATTAATTTAATGGAATTAAAGTTATTATAAAGTATGAAGACGGTAGAATAAGAATTATATGAAGAATATAAAATGAATTTATAAGAAATAAATAATTAATAGAAATGCAGAAGAAACTGCAACAATATAAATAAATATGAAGAAGAAAGAAGGAAATAAAAATGTGCATACGAATAAAGTATATAGAAGAATGAAATACATTTTTATTGCAATAAGATTATTGCTTAGATAACGATGTGCATTTAAAACATTCAGCCGTCGTTACGGCATTGCTTAGTTTGTAACTAGTCATACGTGTCCTTGGTTACACCAGATGTCGTTAGACACACATTTTACAACGCAACATAATCAGGGGTGGGTTTAGGTTAGAGAGGAAAGGCGTGGTCTACAAGAAATCGACTTTCATGAATCTAACTTGGGCCGTGTCATAATGTATTTGGGTCGTCATAGATAAAGAAATTTGTCGGTAATAAATGGGAACCAAACAGACATGACGTGGTGTAGAACCCCTGGCCTCCGTTGATCGAAGATTCTTAATATAGGTACTTTTCCCACTTACCTTGAGTTAAGTACAATTATAAACTTGAAACGTTTTCAAAACGAGAACAAAACGTAACAACGCATTTAAACACGAAACTACAACCCCAGTTGTTTCGCTGACTAAACCGGTGTCTACCATATACGCCTAGACACCATAGTGGTGACCCCAATGTGATGAAAATAAAAAAAACCAACATTCGTGGAGAAGCAAAACAACAACAACAATATTTTTTATACTTACAACGTAAACGGGAAAACGACTGCCACTGAGCCCGTTAGGTTTGCTGTCGTCACAACCGCCGGTGTTGCCCTCCACATCACGCCTGCTATGACCTGCCAACACAACGTGTGCCATTGTTGCGTCTGCCATGGACATCGACTTAATTGCTTGTTCGGCAAAATATACTAGTAACACATTCTTGTTATGCATTTTATTTATTTGTTTCCTCAGAAACCAATCACAAAATTCCGTGAAGCACTTTTGGTAAATCTTCTGAGATTTTTTCTGGCAATAAATCCACTACTATTTCTGCAGCAGTTTATTCAATAGTTTTATCACACTGTTTTCCAATCAAACACAACGACTTTCGTGTTGGTAAATTGAGAATGTGAATGTCATGTTGACAATAACAATTTTTCAGATCGTCTTCAATGAAAATCGTAGGATTGTGCAAAAAATAACACCTCGAGAGTCTGATGATTTCTTTCCGAAGTGCGTTTGTTGCCCAAAACCAAAATCATGCACTTTACTCTCTCGTTATATAATCTACTATTATGATGTATCTGCATTTATGTGACATTGTAATATACAATGTTAATTAAGTATCAATATTTTTGTTTAAATTAAACTACGGGCGCTAACTCTGTGCACGCCACTGATGAAATGATACAAACCACTTTTGGTTTAAAACATTCATCTGTATACGTACAAAACTTTCATAAAGTTTCCACCTTATAGCTACTTGTTTTTGACAACTACTTATTTACGAAAACTTTTTTTAAATATATATAACCCCGTATAATAAAAACAAAGTTGAGTAAGGAGCAAATTTGGGCACACCCTCTACACTGAAAATATTTTGCATATCCTGTAATAGTAGTAGTTGTCGCAAGAAGAGGAATATAATGTGTGTCTCAATATTATATCTCGAAACGGTAGCAGAAGTCCTCAATTTATCTACAAAATGTAAAGTAAAAATTTTAAAACAGTATTTAGTTAAGTCGGGGGGAGTAAAATTTATAAAATTATATTTTTGTTAATCACAAGTATACATAAAAACCTAAATAACATTGAAAAAACTTAGTGCACAAACACATAAAAAACAATACAGATAGAACTTGAAATTAATACATAAAGAAGTTGCAAGATACTATATACTTCAAAAATCATGAGAATGTAAGTCTTTGCTTTCTGATAGAAACTTTGTTGCCAAAGCACGCACAACATTAAAGTGCTGTTATATTTATTAGAAAAAGTAATATGTCTTTGTTTTTCTTCGAATCACATTTATTCTTAACTCAGCTTCATAAAGTAGTGATGTGGCTGTTTCTTAGTTAAAACTTACATATCTTACAGGCTGAAAGTTTGTCTAATACTTGAAATCAAAACATTATTTTTAAAGCTACAATTCCTTGTACACCTGACTGGGGCAATAATAAATACAACGTACTCGGTAAATGGAAACTGAAGTTTTAACGTAGTTTAGAAATCGTGCTTCTAAATGAAATTATTATAATTTGATATACAAGTGCAGCATATGGAGACGGCCATGCAGTATAATTCCGTAAATGTAGTACGCGGAATACGACGTGGATGCTTCAGTAAATTGTACATATTAAACCAACATCATACCCATTTCAAATGTATCAATTATCAACGAACAGCCGGCGTTTGCTGATATAGGGTGAGTTGTTTATGCGAAAGATAGGCTAATTGGAATGTCCTACTTGCCAGTGGATTAGTGTTGGTCTGTGTTGTTTTAATCAAGATAGCAATAAAATAAAACTTAAAACAATAAAAACTCAGATTTTATCTAATAAGATCTATGTAAATTCGAGCAATTAATAAAATATGTTTTTTTTTGTTAAAACTAAATCGCGACTTGAATTGATATGAATGTGTGTTGGAAAACAATATGACGTGATACAACAAAAGCAGTTACATGAAAGAGTGTACCACACCTGATAAATTGTGCCTTTGTAGTCGGAACTGTGACGCAAACAGTATCACTGTTAAAGTATTCTTTGTGTTGCATTTTGATAGTACTTCTGTTACAACGAGTTACATTTGTTTTGTGAAAATTATTAAATTACCGTTTGAAAATGTGATTGTAAACATTACTAGATAACTCTTAAAAGTAAGTTTGAATTTAATATCATTATATTAAAAAATTTAATGTGAAATGTCCATGTAAAATTTTAAAGTTAACAAGCGTGAAGTTAGTCTTTACTTCTCTTACCACATTTTGTAAACTTTAAGTAAAAATGCTTATATTAAACTTTTAGCAAATGAACACAGCACATACAACCATAAAACAGCATTCATGTATTACCACTAGGATACACTTTTTTTTTGGTTTTCGTGTAATAATTATTTACATGTCAGTGTCAGTCAGAAAAATTTCATATTACTGAAGAGGACCTAAATTAAAATACAAGACAGCTCCGAGTCAAGTAAGAGATTTTTCTGACGAAAATCGTAAAAAAAATTACGAAATTTACAAATTTTGAAAAATTGTTTACAAATTGCATACAAGTCAAGTTTGTCAATTTTGCTGGCAACTGCAGTTACAAAGTAAACAATGTGGTACACAACATCCAAAAAATAGGGTTTTTTTTGCGGGTTACCCGGTATGTGTGGTAACTATAACCGCTGGATTTTTACCCAAAACGATTGTGGAGGGAAAATGGTTCTGACGTCATATACTACGTCACTGGAATTTACTACTGCTTACTTAGGTCACAGAAAAATAAACGTATTCAGAAACTTCACTTCTAAGATTTTTTGGGCTTTTATAAAACTTGCGCACTTGCCCAGTATACTAGTATGGCCGATTGTGGTGGAGAAACCCAATATTTGAGAAAAAAATTGTACTCACTTCTAAGTGTGATTATAATGTTCAATTGATTTTAATACTTGTTGGTGTTTAAAACAATACATCAGAATGTATTAGAAACATTGTCGTATTTTTTAATTACCTATTACAAATTCACTTTATTTAAATTTATTGTAGTTGGCACCTCACTACATAAAAGACTTCTTAACATATCGTGGGCGTTCAAGCAGAAATCACTAAGTCCAAATCAATAGTTTTGTGTGAAAAACTGCATCTGAAGATTCAAATAGAAACCTGTTCAACACACACCTGGGTATACCTTATAATGGTATATTTTAAAAGAGGAATAATTACTTCCACTGCTGCAAAAATAACATTTGATGGACTTAGTGATTTTTTACCGACAAAAAAAACCATTATAGGAACTAAAACAGGTGGTTACATTTTGTCGCTAAAGATATGGCATTGAATAACCTCAATCGTCTTCTCTCGGTTTTGCTGTCACTTCCTATAGCAGGTTCGAGATTTTTGTTCCGCACTGCTATGGAATGTGGCAGAGATGAATACCAAGCGTGAAATTCTTCAGGAATATCTTTGCTGGCACATAACTTTTGCAAGTTCGCATATTTTTTTTTTTTGGTTATCAGTAACATTTCAGAGTATGCTTTTTCAAGTGTAGGTGCAGCAGAAGGTCGACCCTTTCCGTGTATGTTTATGTTGAAATAATCTCCAGAGTAATTATATCTGTATTTGATTATGTTGGGATTAACTTTTCTATTTGGAAACTTTTGATTTTTAGCCAGTTTACTCTCTCACCAACAGTATTGACTGCTCTGTTTTTCAGAAGATGCTGTGATAGCTTTTTAAATCATCATAAAATCTGCAAATCTTAGTTCCTTCACAAAATACTGGTCATTCTTCTTCTTGCCTCTCTTCGATCTAGCCATTCTAAAAATATTTATCCATTCGTTCATTTGTACTCACAGACAAGTACCTTTTCTGTTTCTCAATAGCGCTGTGTATGCTATCGCACTCCATCATGGAGTGCCCTGATTCAAGAAATTTCTGTTCAATTATTTCAAGGTTACTGTTCTTTAAAATAAACAAAATATTTTGGTAGCGGTTCTGACCGCCACAAGTGTCCGAGAAAAGTGATAATTCCGTTACTTTTCGGTAGATTACTTAAATATAGATATAAGCAGGTACCAACTTTGGAGGCTACCCCTAGCTCCATTAATTTCTGCCCATGTAAAGCAGAAAGCGTTATTAGGAGGGGCTCCTTCGTAGATTGTTGTTGTAGCAGCACAGTTTGCTACTGTAATACATGGGTGATACATCACTGCACGGCAAATGAACATTTTAAAATGTATTTGCATCAGTTTCACGTTGCCCAGCCTTGTGATCATCATACGATGACTGTAGTGCCACTTTTTGTACTTCTGCTGCCGACTGTATCTCATACATACAGGGTGTGGCGCGAAGAGTTTTGATTAAAAAGTAATGGCGGATAGTTATGTTAAAATCTGAAATTACGAAGCTATAGGTTTTCAATGACGCCGAGTTCAAATATAATATGGACAATATTGCTTGTGATCATCATATCGATGACTGTAGTGCCACTTTTTGTACTTCTGCTGCCGACTGGTATCTCATACATACAGGGTGTGGCGCGAAGAGTTTTGATTAAAAGTAATGGCGGATAGAGTTATGTTAAAAATCTGAAATTACAAAGCTATAGGTTTTCAATGACGCCGAGTTCAAATATAATATTGTCCTAACGTGTCACTTCCGGTTATACCGGAAGTAGACGTCAACTTTGTTATTTTAAATGGAACCTAGTATTTTTTATTTTATTTTCGGATTCTACATGAAATTTTAGATTAAATTCGTGAACAATGTCCCATACCAAAATAAGTATTTTTGAGATATATTTCTTTTTTTAAAATTTTGAAAAATCCTAGTCTACATTGAATACCGATATTCCATTATTAACGAAGCTAGTGACGTGAAATTGTAACTAATAAACAACAAGCGCTTGTCAGTTAACTCCATGTGCCAACTGATTGATATTTCATACAGAGTGTTTAAAACTTAGCTGCCACTGTGGCCAATTTAAATCATTTATAAGCTGCTTACTTTAAATAGAACACCTTGTATTTTATTACATTTTTCGCTGTATTTTTTAAGCCAATTCGTTTGGTATTAGTATTCCCTATACCTAAATCCAACCAGTTTTGAGATATTTTATTATTTTTGTTAAAACATAACAACACTTGATTATTTTCAACATTAGTAAAGGGTAGGCCATGGCTGTCAAAGATTTGATAGTTAGAACGTTAATGTTTATGTTGTTTTGACAGTTTTCTTTTACCAGTTTGTATTTCATAGTAAATAATGGCAAATGTAGAGTTTACTAATGATGATTTCTAAATCTTATTATTATTTACGGCGAGTGTAATAGAATTGTTGAAAGGACTTGTCGTGTTTTTGCAGAAAGATATCCAAATCGACCAAAATGCAACTGGTGAAATTATAAGAAGATTGCTTAAAACTGCCGTCAGTTTGGTCAATTTAAGACACAAATTAATAAAAATAAATCACTAGTGGACAATGACATAAACGAAATTAATGTTTTGGGTTATTTTACGGCCTCTCCAAATGCCTCTATTAGAGATTGTGAAAGAGATCTTACTTTGTCGACGAGAACAATTCATCGCATTTTAAAAAACACAAATGGAAACCATTTTCGTATTATTTGGTGCAGCACTTAAAAATTAGATGATCCTCCTCGAAGGGTGCAATTCTGTGAATGGTTTTAATGAAGACCCAAGAGGATGAAAACTTCATAAAAAAAAGTTTTATGGTGTGATGAAGCAAAGTTTAGCAAAAATGAATTATTTAATCGACATAATTACCCATGTTGGTCTAATGAAAATCCACATGTTATTAAAGAACGTTCTTTCCAAGATAGTTGGAGTTTTTAATGTTTTTGTGCAATAAAAAGACGATAAAATTTTAGCAATAAAATTTTATGATGAAAATTTAAACGGTGAAAGATATTGCGACATTTTAGAAGTAGTCATACGACCCGCGTTACATACTTTAAGAAATGGAGAGGCGATTTCAGCTTGGTATCAGCAAGATGGAGCACCTCCTCATAACTTTGGGCGTGTTGCTGAGCATCTTTATGACATGTTTGATGATAGATGGATTGCCAATCAAGGTCCGTTTCGTTGGCCAGCTCGCTCTCCTGATTTGGCTCCTCTAGATTTTGGTATTTGGGGTTACATTAAAAATCAGGTATTTTCCAAACCTGTTACGACAAAGGAAGATATGATGCAAAGAGTCTTACTTGCTTTTAATTCTCTAACACCCGACCATATTTCCAGAATTACAAGACGTAGCTTAATGAAAAGGATTCATAAATGTTTAGAAGTAGATGGAGCTAATTTTGAACACTTATTATAAAACTTTATTTGTTTAATATTACATTTAGTTATTTTTGTTTGTAAGTTATCTAATTAAATTAATACAAAATACCTAGTCAACGTTTTTTAATGATATCCATAATTAATAATTCTTTCAGGCTATTGGTTACTTTTCAGAATTAATAACTTATGAAAAAAGTTAATATCAAAATATCACCTTAAATAATGGAAATCATGGCCTACTCTTTACTAATATTGAAATAATTAAGTGTTGTTATGTTTTAACAAAGATAATGAAATATCTCAAAACTGGTTGGATTTAGGTATAGGGAATATTGAAATTGGCTTAAAAAATACAGCGAAAAATGTAATAAAATACAGGGTGTTCTATTTAAAGTAAGCAGCTTATAAATGATTTAAATTGGCCACGGTGGCAGCTAAGTTTTAAACACTCTGTATGAAATATCAATGAGTTGGACACATGGAGTTAACGGGCAAGCGCTTGTTGTTTATTAGTTACAATTTCACGTCACTAGCTTCGTTATTAATGGAGATATCGGTTCAATGTAGACTAGGACTTTTTCAAAATTTAAAAAATCGAAATATCTCGAAAATACTTCATTTTTGGTATAGGACATTGTTCACAAATTTAATCTAAAATTTCATGTAGAATCCGAAAATAAAATAAAAATACTAGGTTCCATTTAAAATAACAAAGTTGACGTCTACTCGGTATAACCGGAAGTGCCACATTAGGACAATATTATATTTGAAACTCGGCGTCATCGAAACCTATAGTATCGTAATTTCCAGATTTTTAACATAACTCTATCCGCCATTACTTTTAACCAAAACTCTTCGCGCCACACCCTGTAGTGAACACTGATCTTTTCTTGGCATAAAGAACGAGTAGTTCTATTTCTGACAAAAAAACTCTCTTGTATGTTGTCATGCTGCGGGGAATTTTGCCATTTTCAGCACACACTTCTTGGTACAAGGAATACATTTTGGCTATCGATAACTTAGCATCCAAGTATTTTCTTTGTGATGATTTTCTGCAGTAATGTAACTCCGTCACAGGGAAGCTCTCGATATGTTTTTTGAATACTTTGTCTTTCTTCTAGACAGAGTTTATTGGCTGGTTCGTGTTTTCCACGTTTCTCATCACCTTGATATAGCCCTGACGTATTATTTTTATTGAGAAATGCAGTATTGAGAGGCCCATTGCTGATAGCAAGAGTTTTTAGGAAGAACTTCTGACAAACTCTGGTAGGGGTATCATTTTTAAGGAAGTAGAATTGCTTCGCATTTGTTTGTGCTTTACCATCCACTTTTCGAAATCGTTGTCTTTGTGGGATATGTGATTTGACATTTTGAAGTATAAAATCTTTTTGCGACAAAATGTTTCTAACTGCCAGTAACTTGAGCATAAATCGATTCTTGACTGTTCGTTAAAATGCTGGGAGCATTTAAATTTGCAATTATTGCAATTTATATATTGGGGAACCTTGGCCAGTTTTGGTCCTTTTTTGTAGAATATGCTTGTCCTAAATTTCTACACTTTTTGTCACATTACGAGACCACCTTGATTCGTCTGATTTATTCCAACGACTTCTTTTTACGTTGTCCAAATTCTGCTTCTGAAAGTGCAGATACATAGTACACATTTTATTCAATTAACCTAATTTTAAAGATCTTACCAGCTTCTGAAATTTCATCTGGGGCCACATCACTAGTATCAGAATCCAATTCATCATTTGGATTAAAATCTTTATCAGCATCACTGTCATCAAATTGTTCAGAATCATTTTCCTCTGTCGCCTAAAATACACATTTAAAGTTTCATAAAAATCACTGTAGACTACAACGAAATAAAATTCTAACCTCATTTGAACCTGCTGGCACAGCAAACTTATTACGATTTTCTACTAGTGCAGGTGAATTTGCAGTGTTATTAGACCTAACAGCAAGTTCCAGTATACGTTTACCTCTGCTACCATTCATTATTGTCAACATTTAACACAGGACTTGTACGCACTAATACTGGCAACAAGAAGCACAAAACTCATTAAGTCCGTCGAGTGACTTTTGTATTTATACATTTACACCTACAAAAGTCATTAAGTCCAGTTAGTTACTTTTGCTTGTCAGACAAATGTCTTTTTGACACTTAGTGAGAATTGTCAACTCTGACAGTGTTTAATATATCAGTCTGTGGACTTAGTGAGTTCTGCCACTATAAAAAGCAGACTTTTTTGTGGCTACCACTATTATTATCTCAATAATGATAAAATTGGACTTGTAAAATATTCCCAATTTTAGCTGTAGATAATAATGCAGGGCTCCAAATTCTAAATGAATTAGAAAATTTGTCGTTTAAACACCCTTATGTTTGACTCTCAGGATGAAAATATTTTAGTCTTAAAATTTGCTAACAAAAATTTTAAAACACAAAAATAAACGACAAACAAAAAAAACAGCATAAAAAAATTATTACAATTACACATTTGTAATTATTATAAATAAATAAACACTATAACGTAAGTTATTTCCACCAATTTTTAATTTAATTTTAACATCGGCCAGTTCTACGTTAAAGTTTGAATTTTTAAACCACAACCTCCAACCCCGAAGCGTCCTTAAAAATGAGAAGTTTTAAAATTTTTTGTTATATTCTGTGTTTATTAAAATTCTTTAACCCGTAACCGGTGATTGTTGTTGAGGTTAAGTAGGGTAAAGGTGGATTTCTTCAAGGAAGGAAAAAAAGATAAATCCCAACTATGTTGTATTTTCTGTTTTTGCAACACTGGTTTTATTCGAGTATTCCATAATAGTGGTAGTAGATAGAAATATAAAATAGTCATGTCTTCGGGAGCATCTTTCATCCTCAGTGCTCGGACATAAAGAAGAGTGTACTGAATCTGAAAATCCCTTTATCTAACTGAGGAAAGTAGTGAACTGAAGAAGAACAAGAGCAAGAAGCTGTAGAAATTCAAAGAAACTAAAAGAAAGAAAAGAAACAGAAATTCTGTTAATTGGAAGAAAACATTAGAAAGCAAAGGAGAGCTGCTGGTAAAAATATCTGTCAGCCACTAATAAGCTTATTGGAAAAAACGAAATAAAAGCATCCTTGTCGTAATGAATGTAAAAAGCAGTGCAAACAGAATATATCAGTTGAAAGTCGTGCTCTTATTCACTCACAATTTTGGAATGGTAGCATCGAACTTGACCAGAAAAGACAATTTATAGCGAGAAGCATCGAAGAAGTTCCAGTTGAGCGTGTACGTGCTAGAACGGGATCTCGTGCTGGAAAAAGAGTAACGTCGTTAATGTATTTTTATTGTAAATGGTAAAAAGTTTAGTGTGTGTCGCACCTATTTTCTTAACACCTTAAATATATCCCAAACTTCTGTACGTAATGCATTATCGAAAAAGGCAACTGGGTTGAATCGTAATCCCTGATCAAAGGGGTAAACATGAACCCTTAAACAAAATTGCCTCAAATGTGAAGAAATAACATCAGAGAGCACATACAGAAGTTTCCGTGCATAGAATCACATTATTCCAGGAAGAAACCCCAGAGAAAGTATTAAGCAGCCATCTCAACATTTCAGTAATGTATCGGTGCTTCTATAAAGAGTGTGTAGAAAACCAAATTCTTAAAGAAGATATTCCCAAGCAATGGCTATATAGTGACATTTTCAATTCGGAATTTAATTTATCCTTCAAGGAAGCAGGGAATGATACATGTGACACGTGGATGGATATGTTAGTCAAACTCAAAGAGTCTAAATCACTGGAAGAACGCCTTGAATTACAAACTAACTATGACGCACATCTGCTTGATGCAAGGTAATCGGTATAAATTAAAGCGACAGGATAAGGAGACTTATAAAACCAAGGCAAACACAAAAATACTTCGGTGGATTTCCAAAATGCTTACCTACTCCTCTACTAACAAATGCTCAGAGTTTCTATTCTCTAAAGCTATGGACTTTCAATTATACAGCCTATGATGCAACAGAGAAAATAGGATATTGCTTCACTTGGGATGAATCTATAGCCGGACGTGGTGGAAATGAAATAGCTTTATGTATTCTGAAATATATTAATTTAAATGTAAAATAATCTGTAGAAAATTATTATCTGGAGCAATAACTGTCCATCACAAAACAGAAATCATCAGATGATTATGTGCTATCTTTCGATTCTTATGCTGAAGCCTTCAAATAAAATGCATTGAACATAAGTACCTGTTAAGAGGACATACCCACATGGAGGTGGATACAATTCATGCACGAATAGAAAGACAAAAAAGCTACCCCCAATTTTCCCCTAATAACTCCATGGGATTGGCAACAGCTTTTCAGACTTTGTGGCAATAAAACTGAAGTAGCGGAAATGGAAATCATGCACTTTAAAAAGTTTACCCTATTATCTGAAGATCGGATCTTACTTTCACAATAACAAAAAAACCATAAATAATCAAAACTTTTTTATATCTAAAGTGGTTCATTTGAAGTTTTTAGCAGAAACACCTGGAGTGTTGTATTTTAAAACAAATTTTAATCAAGAAAATTCTGAACAAGTTGATTTCAATAAAGCCACTAAAGACTAACACGCAAAGAGAGAAACGTACTGTTAATTCTAAGTAAGTTGTTTTAATGCTAACTTAATACTGCTGAAACCAATCAGAGAGACACTAAAACCCCTATTTCAACTAAAAGTATAATTATTTGCAGAACTTACTAACATAGGTGCCTAAAAAGATTCCATGAATGATCTTTATTATGCATAATTTTCTTGAATTAATAATACTAGTACTAATTTTTAATTATTTGTTTGTTACTTGAACTTTAAGTTCGATAGTTTTTGTTTGTAACATTTTTGGTGTGATCTCATTTATTTTAAAAAATAAATATTTTTGGTGTTGTTTGCCTTTCGTTGCCCTTACTAATTAGTTATAATTGATACTAAATAATTTTGGTTCTACTTTGCATTATTCTACTATGGGTTTCTTAATAATAATTATCAAGTCTCAGATATCTATAAATTTGTAAAGCTAAACAGATTAAGTCACAACTATATTAAGATTCCTTGCTAGAACCAAACAGTATTAAGTCCCGCAATTAACTTAAAATTATTTAAATAAATTAATGTAGGAGGTTGGTTATTATCAGCTTTAGTTAGCATCCAAAATCGTAACTCTGAAAATAATAACCCTTGCTCTCCTATTTACAATAGTAATCTGTTTGAAAAAAAACCATTGTTTAAAATCTTCAAATTGCTCTCCTGTAAAATTTAGAAAATGTGACTTAATACCGTTCGGCTCTGAGGTCCAGATATACATAATATAAAAACATAATGTATGACATAATGTATTTTAGTATACTTACAATATATTACAGAACAAGTAAAGTACTTATTATTTATTATATTTACTTATATTTACCCGTAGGGGACAGTAACCCCTATCGGGCGCGTCCTCAAGTGGCGGATAGAGGAATGGCCTGTTGAGATGACCGAAAGGGATCACCAGGTTAGTGGGTGTGATAAACATGCTCGTTGAGGACAGAAAACTTTAACTGGTAGCACGTGAAAGCACTGACCGCGGACCAAACCTCTTGGCCCGGCTGTTGTATCGTGGCTTAGGGCTTGCACCAAGATTTAAACAACGCCAGTGGGGCGCTCCAGACAGAGTTAACCACTGTTATACCGTTGACTCGTGCTGACGGTAGACAAGTCTCACGGGCCGAGAAGGCGGGGATCTGGGTTTTACCGCCTGAATCACGAGAAAATAACCTCAGTAATAAATTCTAAATTCCACGGTGGGCGGACCAGGCTAAGGGGATGCGTTACTAAATAGTAGATCAGTACCTACTGGTTCCACCTTGAGAAACCGGGCGACCTCTCGTTGTAATATAGCCTTCCATGTCAGTTGGGGCTCCTGGCATGGTGACTTTACTTTCCCTATCACTCGTGGGACCAAAATAGAGACCAACGACAATATTATTACACCAATAGAGACTGTGTGTGCTACGGAGACGACCTCTCGGTCGCCAGACGCAGCCGGACCAGCTCCAACACCAATAATGGCAGGGGAAAACAAGGACCTGCCCAAAAACAAAAACAGACTCTCTGGGGCTCAAAGGAAGAAGCTGAAGAGAGAAACCAAAAAAAAAGACGGTACGTGGACGGAAGCCAAACCGAGACACGACCGAAAGACTGAGAAGGACAAGGGGAAGGAGGGTGAGGCGACTACTTCATCAAAGAGGCCTCTCTCAGACTCCTCAACGCCCGACTCTCAAAAGAGCACCAAAGAAGACCAGGAGACCGCAGAGTCAGACTGTGTCCTTCAGCGGTGCTCTAAAGAATACCAACATGGCGGTGATTGACAGACGCCATCCTGATGTCCAACTGAATCAGGCTCAATCAGACCTGATCCAGGAGAAGCTGACGGCCGCTGTGGACGCCACTCCTTCGGGAAGTGCGAATCCTCCACAGTTCGAAGGTGCTTGGTTTCGGCAGGGTCCTAGGATTAACTGCGCGAACGAGCACTCTAAGATATGGCTTGTGGAAACTGTAAAGCAGTTTGGAGGCATATGGGAAGGTGCAGATTTGACGGTAGTCGAATCAAAGGAACTTT
The DNA here is from genome assembly GCA_030710515.1 of Abscondita cerata. Classification (NCBI taxonomy): domain Eukaryota; kingdom Metazoa; phylum Arthropoda; class Insecta; order Coleoptera; family Lampyridae; genus Abscondita; species Abscondita cerata. The sequence goes on from JALBCR010000014.1 coordinate 293,280, forward strand.
CCAAGAAGCCCAAGATAATGGTATGGGTACCAGGAACGCCGAATGTGGATGTGGTCAAAACCAAATTGATATCAAAATCCTGGATTTAAGTGGGAGATTGGCGCTTTCAGTCGGAAAGAGGAGAAGGATGGAGTACTACTGGCCTTCTCCGTAAATGATAAAGACTGCCATACTCTGGAGGAAAGGCAAATGAAGGTGCATTTCGTACTTCGAACGTTAACTTTCAGAAAAATAGGTAAGGATGGTGAGAGTCATTTAAGTAAACCTGCGCTGACATTGTTCTCATTCAAGAACCCTGGGTATGTAGGGTAAAATCATGGGCCTGGGTAGTATTGACGGAGAGCTAATTTATAGCAGAACAGTCGAGAGGCCCAGGACTTGTATACTTGTCAAAAGACAGAAAAAGCACTGCCACTAACTAACTTCTGTTCACAAGACATAGTGGCAGTTAAATTGACTCGTAGTGCTGATGGACTGAAAGAGCTTGTTCTCAGATCAGTCTATCTTTACTACGAAAATACTTGCTTTAGCGTAAAATGGAGGAACTGGTGGAGAGTTGCGGGAAACAAAAACGCAGCTCATCATCAGATGTGACTCCAATGCCCACCACACCATCTGGGGGACTCAGACACCAATTTAAGAGGTGAGTCATTAGCACAGTTTCTTATGGCAACTAGATTAGACATATTGAATATTGGTAATAAACCAACCTTTATAACTAGTAATAGAAAGGAAGTATTAGGTATAACAATAGGTACTAGATACACTAGTAATCTCGTTAGGAAATGGCATGTGTCTGATGAAGAGAGCTGCTCTGATCATAGACACATCAGATTTGAAATCATGGGGTTACACTATGAAACTGAGACTTACCGTAACCCTAGACAGACGGACTGGAAAATCTATAAAGACAGAGTAGACCAGAACTTAACCGGCACACTAGGTACGGTAAGCAAAAATATTGAGCTGAAAATAATGGCAGAGCAAATTGCAGATGCTATGTTAGCAGCCTACAATGAGAGTTGTCTTTTGACTGTGAGACACACTACCAGGAAAGTTTCGTGGTGGAATAGTGCCTTAGAGAGTCAGTGAAAGCAGGTTAGAAAACTTTTTAATAAGGCAAAAACGTCAGGGATGTGGGAGGCATATAAGGCCTCTTTAACCCCTTTCCCACCGGGCGCGTCCGTGCTGAATCCTCGCTATATCCGAATCGGCGCGCTACATGTAAGATCATCTCTATATGCATTTTATATTCCAAGACCTTTGAAATTTTACAATTGTGAATAAAACAGGTCCATTTTCTATTCAAATTTTTATTTACAACTTACGGTTTAAAATAATGTTAATAAAAATAAGAAACCTAAAATATAAAACACAACATGGAAAATGTAAACAGATTTATACAACTATTTTACTATACTACTTATGGTACTAATCAAAATGTTCTTTACAACAAAGCGCTTTATGATAACTTGAACAAAAAAAAAAGTGAGCTTAGTTTTCTTGTAAGTGTTGTAACATACAAAGCATCTTCGTCTTTTGTTTACTTTGGCAAACGGTCAAGCTGCTATTGTCAATTTTTTGGATTGTTTCCGTTTCTTTGTAGACTCGTAACTGTTTCGTGATGTTGTGTATTCAGGCTTGTATTCTGCTAAGAGTTTGTTACACAGCCTGTGTGTGAATATTGCCAAGGGTAGTTTTTTATTATGAGCATTTTCATATAAAACCTTTGCGTTCAAAACCATTCTTTGAATAATATGAACACCCAATTTCTTGAACCAAGTATAGTTTTTTCTAGCAGCATTGTATGGTTTAATTGTTTGATCCACTATATCTACTGCACCCATGTTTTCATTGTAGTGTTCTATATGCCTAGGTTTTTGGTACACAACTTTAGACTTTTTAGATGTGTCATACCTTGCTTTTTCTTGAAAGTTGGCTGTAAGTTTTGTAGTCAATACATACACATCTTTTTATCCCGAAATCTTACAAGAAGTATATCTTTCTTACGCAGAAAGCAAGATTGATACTTCTCCAAAGGAAGCTGACTTATTTCAATATGTACTCCTCTTCTAATATTTATAGTACCAGTGATGTAAGTATTTTTACTTAGTAGAAATTCTGCCAAGCGTACTGATGCGTACCAGTTATCCAGAATGATTTCTCGACCTTCGTCGAGGTGATTCTGTATAAGAAATACTACAACTCTTCTGACAACGACAGCAAATTAGCTCGGGGAATGTGAACTAAGTCGTAAATATATATCTTTCCCAATGTAAACCCCAAAATTGTAGGTGTAGCCTCTAAGCTTGGGATTACTTGGGCATAGACAGAACAGCTTGATCCCGAATCGTGCCCTTTTGCTTTTTATGTATTGCTTGAAGTGTAATGCTCCTTTATATAACATCAAGCATTCATCTATTGCAACTGTTTTGCCTGGATCTACTAGCAATGTTGTATTTTCACGTACTTGTGCAAAAAACATTGCTAGTCGTGCCATGGGTCTAGCTTTGTCTGCAGCCCGGGGAGAACTGAACCTCAAAAATTTTAGGATTTGTAAAAATCTAAAAGATATGTAAAATTTAGAAACAGAGACAAAGAGTTAAAATCTATTTACTTACCGATCTCTACTCATTATTTTAGCAGAAAATGCTGGTAGTCCTCCTAATAAATAAGATTTTTTCTAATAGTCAGGAATTCTTGGAAGATGTGTTACTCCCATCAACAACAGTAGAGACATAAACACGTACATTTTATTTTTTACTACAGTTTTCCAGTACAAACCGTCAATCTTTAGCGCAAGATTATCGTTTTCTTCTAAGTACATATTAGCACGTTCGTTTGTCTACTGACAGAGTGATTCTACAATCTTCGGTGAAACAAAGACCTCAAAACAACTCCTATACGTTACAGAATTCATGTCTACTGCTGGGTGAAAGTCACAGTCGAACGTTGTTTTGTATATTTTTGACTTTCTCTTGTCTGTAAAAGGATCAGCAATAACACTCCGGTTCATCGTCCTCGGACACACTTGTGTTCGAAAAATCGTCATCAGAACTAAGATCGTCGTCAGATCTATTGTATTCCCATTCAGCGTTACTACTATCGAAATCCGACATTTTACCGCCTTCTAGACACTAATAACACTTCACACGTTCACAGACAAGCAGTAACTGGCATCTGAAAACTACGCCCACTGCAGCACTTGATGCTATGTGAGGCCCTTGCATATATATTTAAGGAGAAGCAAGGCTGGCGGCATACAAACTTCAGTTATTTTCAGCCAATATCAAAGCTGACTCTTCTCATATAAGACGTTTGGCAGACATTGGAAGATCCTTACTTCAAATGTCGTCTAACCATATGGTGACCAAGCGCATTGACAACGCACTCTTTTAAGTAGTCATTCCACATCGAAATAACTGGATAGACTACAAATAGAAAATTCTAAAAGATTGTATAATCTGGTATACGGATAGTTTCAAATCAGAGACGGGGGCCGGATTAGGAATAAATAATGAAAGAGAGGATCTAGGTTATGCCCTCCCCTGGGCAGCCTAACGACTGTCTTGCAAGCAGAAGTTCTTGCCATCGTTGAATGTGCAAAACCTAATATAGAGAAGAACTACCATCGTAGGCGTATCTATATTATGTCTGACAGTCAAGCAATACTGAGAGGTCTTTTAAGCCAAAAGACCTCATCTAGACTGGTTTTTGAATGTTTTAACACACTCAATACCCTGGCAGGTCAAAACAAAGTAACTCTTGTATAGACGCTTGGTCATTCGGGCATTGTAGGGAACATCAAAACTGACAAGCTAGCCAGGCAGAAAGCCGCAACGTCTTACGTTGGGCCAGAACCAGCCTTGGGCATATCAAAAAAATCAAGTCGCCTAGCAGTCAGCGAATGAACTCGCAAAGAATATAAGGCATACTGGACATCAAGACCAGGCCTGATACATAGTAAGTGTATGATTACAGAACCTTACGTAAAGCAAACGGTTAAAAATCACGGCAGGGCTCCTAACGGGTCACATGGCTATGAATACCTGCGGAAAATCGAAAGATTCACTGGCGACACTAACTGTCGACTATGTGAAAGAGCTCCCGAAACAGTACTGCACTTATTGTGCATTTGCATGACGCTGGACAATAGAAGACAGCTTATTTTTTGGCGCAAGAAAATGCTACTAAAAAGAGTTAAATACGTATCCACAACGACCTACATCTATTAGTGAAGGGTATTGAATTTGGATACGTCGATTAACAACAAAAGAAGCAGAATAAGCCTTTTTAGGCTGCGGTGGATTTGGAACCATAGTGGTAGACGACCGCAAGGGATAAAAAAACTTATTATTTTTATTACAATTTCTAATTTGCTAGGAGCATATACGAGGCTGGTTCAATAAATACACGTTCGAACGGTGGTACATGTAAGCGGTTTATTTACACTAAACAAAATTGCCATTACTACAAAGACATGCATCCCACTACTTCACAAGACGCTGTATACCGGTGTGGTACCAGTCCATTGGCTGTTCGCGGAACCATTTCAAAACTGCCTGCTTGACTTGAGCGTCCGACTGGAATCGCTGTCCTTAAGTGCCTTCTTCAATGGTCCGAAGATATGGAAGTCACAGGGTGAAAGATCCGGGCTGTAAGGGGGTGCTCTAAATCTCCCACCTCATCCGCTCCATCTGTGATTTGATGATGTTAGCTGTATGCGGCCTTGGCAAATCCGCTGTCGATTGTCGCCCATCTGTGAACTTCCGACACCATTCCACGACTGTGGTTTTGAAGGACACTCTCCACCATAAACATTTTGCATTCTCCCATAAATCTGAACTGGAGTGTTGCCCTCAGCATGCAGAAACTGTATGACTGCTCGGTAATCGGTTTTGGACGCTCCAACTATAAGACCTGCCATAATGAAACGCGCACAACAACTGTCTCCTGTACGAATATCACGAGGGATGTGTCACAATAGACAGCTATATAGCAGCCGCTGGCCTACGCAAATTTGTACGATTATAGCTCCACTAACAATCGTTTCACAGCGCTCGAACGTGTATTTATTGAACTAGCCTCGTACATACTAAATATTGAACTATGATTCCAACATAAGTATATGATTTTTCAAATTTTTGACCAAAAATGGAGTATTGATTATAAGTTTCAGTGGTAATCCATTACACCATGAAAGACCCACACAGGTCCAATGCCTCATGCTGTGACTCGTGTCCTTACGCGGCACTACCAACAAACCCCGAGTCTCGGTTCTAGTCCCAGCCCTGTGAGATACCACCCCAAACAAATGATAATTTTTATGAACTGCTCTACATATTCAGACCCTATAGAATTGCTCAAATCTCATTACTGACATTTCATTGTACAGGGTGTCCCATTTTCCTTGTAATTGCGGGGTATCTCGGTTATTAGTGAAGGCAGAAGAATGCGGTTTTTGCAATACTGTACCATTTTTTTATGAATCAAAAGATGCCGTAAGTAGAATTGTCGTAGCGCATTTCGGTTTTCAGATACAGTACGATTTTGAAAAAGTAGCATTTTTAAGCACCCTTCGTAGCTCGACTATCTGTTGACTTATCAGAAAAGTAAATATTGATTCTTGTTGAACTGTTTGCGTAGAATTCAGTGGCATGTTTGAAATTTTTTTTTGATGTACCAATTTTAAGATATGACTCAAACTTATAATGTTTTAAATAGAACACCCTGTATATATTAATGAAATTAAATTGCATTTTCTTTTTAAAATAATATATAATAGTTGTATTTTCTATTTTCAAATATGTCAAAACTTCTTAAAATAACGAAATTAACATCCCATGATCATAATTGGTTAAACGGTTTTACTCAAAATTTCAAAAAAATTCCTAATTCAAACAAAAATTATCTAAAGATATATTAATTTTATCCAAATAAAGTAAATATTAAAATATTAGTATATATTTTATTAAAATATATAATTCAAAGTCAACGCTATTATCATATTATAACAGGGGCTATTCAAACAAAAAACCTAAATTTGTTCTCATAATTAAAGAAATAACTATTAACGTTTCAGTAAGAATTTGCTATTATTGTCGTCATTAATTTGCAGTTTTTTAATCAATTTAGTAAGAATTATGGATATTAACTACAAATTCTAGCATTATAAAAAATGAATGCTCAAGTGTTTTCTTAACACCACAGAGAACGCTGATGAAGCTTCTGAACTATACCTTACAAGGTAAATGATTTTAATTAAAATAGTCAAAACAATATTTTTTGGTAACAAACGAGTAAACACCAAAAAACTGGACTAAAACAATACTCGGACACACAGTATCCGGACTTGTCAATTTTAGACTTTTTTGTATCGGGCCACTTAGAAAGAAAGATTTATGCTAATCGACATAACGACGTCCTAGAACTGCAAAACACTACCCGTCAAGCTTACTAAGTAAGATTTAGAGGGACGAAATCTTGTAATTTTAAATGCTTTAAACATAATTACGAAAGTTTGTGAATTCTGTTTACTGGAAAACGGTAATCATTTCGAACAATATTTTTTTTAGTTTATTTTTTGTCTTCTTATTAAAATGTGCATAAGTGTAAAAGGTATTCTTTTATTTTTTAACTAAAACCTTTTAGCCAACTACAAAAATGGGATGATAATGTATTGCTTAAAAGTTTTGACATATTTAAACATAGAAAATATTAACTATTATATATAGTTTTAAAAGAAAAAATATGCAATTTAATGACATTAAAATATACAAGGTGTCCCATTTAAAAAATTATAAGTTTAGGGCAAAAAGTTCAATTAGGATTAATTTTTATCTTTATAATACGTCAACAGATAGCCGACTTACAAAGGATCCTTGAAAATGCAATTTTTATAAAAACGCCCTGTATCTGAAAATCGAAGAGGGTTACGACAATTCTACTTACGGCCTCTTTGGTTTCATAAAAAAGTAGGACGGTATTGCAAAAATTGCATCTTTCCACCTGCACTAATAACCGTGATACTCCGTAATTACAACGCCGTGACAGAGTCGGATCTCCGCTTTCTCAGAATTACTCTCAATATGTTATTCTGGGTCACCACAACAGGTTCTAGTACAAAGCTATAAGCTACTGTCCAACATAACAAGCAACACGAGAGAACCGACTGAGCTCGGGCATAGTACACAAGCTTGACGGTATTCCTGGCCATGATATTTCTAAGTCTAGAAAAAACGTAAACGTAAATGAGTTTGTTTAACCTTTGAACAATAGCTGACAATTCAGCTTTCCAACTTAAGTGTTGGTCTATCTGAACACCTAAGTATTTAATACTCTGAACTCTGTTCTATGGTATTATTAGTTAAGGATAATTGCAAAAGATCTGTCAGGTTGCGTATTTGCATGTCTTAGAAACATTTAAAGACAACATATTGCATTCTAGCCAATCATATACATATTTTAAACCATTTAAAGCAAAGTAGTTACCCACGATTCCGAGAAAAACAGTAGAATAGAATTATCAGCAAATATATAAATCTGGGTTTCTATAATATTTTCTACACTAAGCAAATCATTTATAAATACCGAGAAAAAAATTGGCCCCAATACTGTACCCTGTGGTATTCCGTAGGACAATCCAGTTAAAACGCCACTTAATACATTCCCAAAATTTACCCGGTGTGGCCTATCCATCAAGTAACTAACAAACCATGCAAGTTCAAAATCTTTAACGCCGATACGGTCTAACTTTTTGTCAACAAACTTTGACGATGTCAAAGGCCTTAGTAAAGTCTAGAACGATGCTTACAGGTTTCTTTCTTATATCTAATTGACTATATTTCAGAATTTACCTTTGCAAATACCAAACTGTTTAGATGACAATAAATCATTATCTAAAAAATCTACTAATTGCCTTTGGCCATGAAAATAGAACTGTAATCAGTTACCTGTGCCATTTCTCTATCTTTATACAACGGTATAATTATTGATTTCTTAAGGCAAGAGGGAAATGCACCAGAGCTTACATTAAGGTTAATTATAAACGAAGTGGCTTAGCTATAAAATTCTTAATCAATTTTAGAATATTTACTGTAATTTCGCTCCATCCAAGGCCTGCCGCTTCCCTAAAACTATCTATTGCTTTTATGACATCTGACTCATATACCTCAGTAAAGTGAAATTCACTTCATTTGGCTCTACATTAAAATCACTCCTATTTCTAACTGGTATATTTCTAGCCATATTTTCACCCACCTTACAAAAATGAGAATTAAAGTATTTAGCATAGGACTGAGGATCAACACTTACCATCACCTGTTTACCATTAACGCCGAGTTTAGTTGTTTCAATATGCTTTTCATTTTTACCTAATACATCCGAAATTATTTTAAAAATTTGTTTTGAATCATTACTATAATATTTACTATAATATGATTTTTAATACTTTTTTGGAATTTGTTCCTGTATGTGAAAAAATAGATATTAATGCTTAAATTAAACGGTTCTTTACTTGACTGTTATATAGGTTTTCTTTTTTACGCAAGGATATTGTCAGACCATGAGTAATCTATGGTCTCAAACTCATATTTTGCAAATCTTTTGTAATAACTTCACTTGTGATAGCCAAGTCCATATTTGAATTAATTATATGAATAAACATTTCTGTCACTTCTACCATAGAGTCACAGAAACAAACTTCAGATCAGCCAACTGCCCTTATATTATTCAGAAATTTCACATAATCAACTTCCTTCTTTACATTAGAATATTGCTTGTAACCTGTGACCCCGCAAAAGTTGAGTCTACTAGAAATGGTACTGGTCTATGGTCAGTAATATTTCGATTCATAAAAAGACTTTAGAATTTTTAACATTAGTATATACAGGGTGTTTCTGAAAGGTGTGTACCGGAGGTTCTCTGGTTCAAAATAGACCGTTTGACACCAATTTACCTATAACTAAAAGTGCACCATAACGGCGCCAGTGGGCGTCAAATATTGTATATTGGGAATAACTCGAAAACGGTTTGACAGATTTTGTTCCGCGTTTTTATGTTGGTAGTCTGCTTCCGAAGACGTTTTTCTCTGTAATGTGGACAAATTTCTGATGCCAGAAAAAGTCGTTTTTATACGGGCACTGTTAAATAAATGATAATATTTTAACAACCGTCAACGATACAAAACCAAAATAATTCTGACAAATAAAACAAACAATTTAAAAACTTTTTTTTCTTTTGTTAAATTGTGTGAAAATTATTAGTTCGATCAAAAAAAAAATTAAAATCATGTGATCATGTTAATCCAATTGGGGAACCTTTCTGCGTAAACTCTCATGCTCTCCCGACAATTGCCACTGCAAAACCCATCACTAACAGGATATCAGCCTGTTCGGCAAATGTGTAGCCCATTTTTCAAGTCTTAAATCGCAAAATAGAAACGTAAGTAATCTTAGATTAGGTTTTTGGGAAGATCCGGAAAATGAATGTCAATTGATAGTTATTTTTATCAGTCGGTTAACTACTATAGAAACACAGTTTGATTAATCCCCAGATAAAAATTAACTGGAGGTGAAAAACCAAACTTTTAGAGTTTTCTCTGCCTTTACTTCAAATCCAGAACTATTCCGATCTGTTTAACGAAACCCGACCAACCGCCTGTATTCTAGGTCACCACAACAGGTTCTAGTACAAAGCTATAAGCTACTGTCCAACATAACAAGCAACACGAGAGAACCGACTGAGCTCGGGCATAGTACACAAGCTTGACGGTATTCCTGGCCATGATATTTCTAAGTCTAGAAAAAAACGTAAACGTAAGTGAGTTTGTTTAACCTTTGAACAATAACTGACAATCCAGCTTTCCAACTTAAGTGTTGGTCTATCTGAACACCTAAGTATTTAATAGTCTGAACTCGTTCTATGGTATTATTAGTTAAGGATAATTGCAAAGATCTGTCAGGTTGCGTATTTGCATGTCTTAGAAACATTTAAAGACAACATATTGCATTCTAGCCAATCATATACATATTTTAAACCATTTAAAGCAAAGTAGTTCCCACGATTCCAAGGAGAACAGTAGAATAGAATCATCAGCAAATATACAAATCTGTTTCTACAATATTTTCTACACTAAGCAAATCATTTATAAATATCAGAAAAAAATTGGCCCCAATACCGTTACCCTGTGGTATTCCGTAGGACAATCCAGTTAAAACGCCACAATACATTTCAAAATTTACCCGGTGTGGCCTATCCATCAAGTAACTAACAAACCATGCAAGTTCAAAATCTTTAACGCCGATACGGTCTAACTTTTGTCAACAAACTTTGACGATGTCAAAGGCCTTAGTAAAGTCTAGAACGATGCTTACAGGTTTCTTTCTATATCTAATTGACCATATTTCAGAATATACTTTTGCAAATACCAAACTGTTTAGATGACAATAAATCATTATCTAAAAAATCTACTAATTGCCTTTGGCCATGAAAATCGAACTTTAACTAGTTACCTGTGCCATTTCTCTATCTTTGTACAACGGTATAATTATTGATTTTTTGAGGCAAGAGGGAAATGCACCAGAGCTTACATTAAGGTTAATTATAAAACGAAGTGGCTTAGCTATGAAATCCTTAATCAATTTTAGAATAATTTACTGTAATTTGCTCCATCCAGGGCCTGCCGCTTCCCTAAAACTATCTATTGATTTTATGACATCAGGACTCATATACCTCAGCAAAGTGAAATTCACTTCATTTGGCTCTACATCAAAATCACTTTATTTCTAACTGGTATATTTCTAGCCATATTTTCACCCACCTTACAGAAATGAGAATTAAAGTATTTAGCATAGGACTGAGGATCAACACTTACCATCACCTGTTTACCATTAACGCCGAGTTTAGTTGTTTCAATATGCTTTTCTATTTTACCTAATACATCCGAAATTATTTTAAAAATTTGTTTGAATCATTACTATAATATTTACTATAATATGATTCTTTTGCTACTTTTTTGAAATTTGTTCCTGTATGTAAAAATAGATATTAATGTTAAATTAAACGGTTCTTTACTTGACTGTTTATATAGGTTTTCTTTTTACGCAAGGATATTGTCAGACCATGAGTAATCTATGGTCTCAAACTCATATTTTGCAAATCTTTTGTAATAACTTCACTTGTGATAGCCAAGTCCATATTTGAATTAATTATATGTATAAACATTTCTGTCACTTTTTACCATAGAGTCACAGGAATAAACTCAGATCAGTCAACTGCCCTTATATTATTAAGAAATTTTACATAATCAACTTTCTTCTTTACATTAGAATATTGCTTTGTAACCTGTAACCCCGCAAAATTTGAGTCTACTAGAAATGGTACGAGTCTATGGTCAGTAATATTTCGATTCATAAAAAGACCCTAAGAATTTTTAACATTGGTATATACAGGGTGTTTCTGAAAGGTGTGTACCGGAGATTCTCTGACCGTTTTGACACCAATTACCCTATAACCAAAGTGCACCATAACGGCGCCAGAAAGCGTCAAACTTTCCAAAAGAATATTGTACATTGGGAATAACTGAAAACGGTTTGACAGATTTTGTTCCGCGTTTTTATGTTGGTAGTCTGCTTCCGAAGACGTTTTCTGTGTAATGTGGACAAATTTCTGATGCCAGAAAAGTTGTTTTTATACGAGCACTGTCAAATAAATGATAACATTTAACAACCGTCAACGATACAAAACCAAAATAATTCTGACAAATAAAACAAACAATTTGAAAATTTTTTTCTTTTGTTAAATTGTGTGAATGTTATTAGTTCGATCAGAAAAAAATTAAAATCACATCCTTGCATCCATACGCTTAGAAATTCAAGTAGATGGCTAGAAGGCATGCGATCATGTTAATCCAATTGGGAAACCTTTCTGCGTAAACTCTCATGCTCCTCCGACAATTGCCACTGCAAAACCCAACACTAACAGAATATCAGCCTGTTCGGCAAATGTGTAGCCCATTTTTCAAGTCGTAAACCGCAAAATAGAAACGTAAGTAATCATAGATTAGGTTTTTGGGAAGATCCGGAAAATGAATGTCAATTGATAGTTATATTTATCAGTCACTAATCTGTTCAGAAACACAGTTTGATTAATCCGCAGATGAAATTAACTGGTGGTGAAAAACCAAACTTGAGTAAAGTTTTTCTCTGCTTTTACTTATCTTTCGATTCCGCTCTGTGTTAATTACAACCGATCGACCTTAATCCTTAGCTGTTCTATTTTTCTGATATCCTACTGAAATGCGATTGATCGTCACCCCGATTTGATCCGAAACCGATACTTAGTTAATTTACTCTAAACTTATTTCTAATTGAAAAATAAAAATCATATTCCCAGCAAGACGCATCTATACGCTTGAAATTCAAGTAGACTGCTAGTAGGCTATGCGATGATGTTCAATCAAATCTATCATTTGACATTCATTTTTCGTATCTTTTCAAAGACCTAATCTAAGATTACTTACGTTTCTATTTTGCGGTTTACGAGTGGAAAAATAGGCTACACATTTGCCGAACAGGCTGATATTCCTGTTAGTGTTGGGTTTTGCAGTGGCAATTGTCGGGAAAGCATAACGGTTTACGCAGAAAGGTTCTCCAATTGGATTGACATGATCGTATAGCCTACTAGCAGTATACTTGAATTTCTAAGCGTATAGATGCGCCTTGCAGGGATATGATTTTAATTTTTTTCAATTAAGAAGTAAGTTAAGAGTAAATTAATCAGGTATCGTTTCAGATCAAAATCAGGTGACGGTCAATAGTATTTCAGTAGGATATCAAGAAAATAGTCAAGTACAGGCGGTTGGTCGGGTTTAGTTAAACAGATCAGAATAGTTCTGGATTTGAAGTAAAAGGCAGAGAAAACTTTAACGTTTGGTTTTTTCACCTCCAGTTAATTTCATCTGGGGATTAATCAAACTGTGTTTCCTATAGTAGGTAACCGACTGATAAAAATAACCGGAGGTGAAAAGACCAGACCTACGTGTTTTAAACAATGGAAAACGGCTGCATTTATACCCATTCTTATCAGGAGTGGAGCGGGGACCAAGAAAGAGAGAGAGAGAGAGAGAGAGAGAGAGAGAGAGAGAGAGAGAGAGAGAGAGAGAGAGAGAGAGAGAGAGAGAGAGAGAGAAAGATATCTAGACGGAGAATTCAATTTGTCGTGACGAAAGTGCGAGTTTCTTCTTCTGCTACGTACGACATAATTTCTACAATAGGTTAAGTTACTGTTTAGTTGTTAATTGAACACATTTGAACATTAATCAATTTCTGTATTTTTATCTATTAGTTTATACTTGTTAGTATTATCCAATTATTAGTGTTCGTTTTGTTGTATTTATTGTTAATTATAATGACTTAATAAAATTGTGTTATTGTTTGACTTTTGATATTTTGAGTTTCCGCGTTAATCCAACCGCCTTCTGTTTCAATTGTGATGGTCATTCACATTTTTTTAAATAACAGAGCAATAGTCGTTCTTTAGTTAATTTTTCAATGTTAATTTCCCTATATCCAGTAGTACGTGTTACACACTGTATAAGCAAAGTTAATAAACAAATCTCAACTGTAAATCACTACCTGGTTGCAGATACTCATTCCTAATTTTTAAAGAACTAAAATTTTATTGACAAGATTTCTTAAAAGCAATTATCTTGAATGGTTATTATAAGTATCTATAAACAAAACAACGACTACAACTTTTCAACCCTATAAATAATAAAGTGCTTCTGTAGTTAAAGTTGTGTAAGCGATTAATACATAACTGATGGAAAATCAATTCGTGTATCCAAAGCACTCATCAAAATTGACTTAAACTTTAATTTGTAGCAATTCGTAGGACTAATACTTTATTTAGTCGCTTATCCAAGAACCTGGAAATTTTGTACTTGTCTTTTTGAAAAAAAAAATATTAAACACTTAAGATTGTTTTAAAAGTCAACTCTATTAAAGTTTAATTGTAATTTAATGTTCGTTGAATTTTCATAATATAGTGATTAATTTTTGAATTTTTTGTTGTTTATGTTTTAATTGTCTTCTATTTTATAATTTAATCTATAAACACTTATATAATTAATAAGGGTTTTAACGTTGTTGTATGACCTTTATTTTTGTGCTTAATATTATAATCCCAAATGTGAATTAAATTTTCAGATTCAAAATTTATATCGGTTCCAGATTAATTGATAAATAAATTGAAAAAGTATATTTATAGATGTAATTAACCGTCATTTAAAAGAAATAGGGAACTTGAACAAAATTTAAATTTAAACAATATTACTTATAAACTAAGTTAATACTATGAAAAGAACCACAGTTCACAAAAAAATAATTTTCTAACTCTATGTAACAAATATAAGCATGTTTATAGTGAGTTGTTATATACAAAACAGCGAAAGTTTTTCTTTTGCTGAGGTTCATGATGTTAAAGCTAAAAGGTAAGTTTATAGAAAAGCCACTAGGTAGTTTTAGTTATTCGAATCAGTATAATGAATATCAAACAGTATCTTATCAAATAAAATGTAAATTATTCAACAAAAAAGTATTGTTTTTAAACTAATGAAAACCTAAGTACAGATTTAAAGTGTATTGGCATTGATAATTTATTATAGTGTTTTGTGTTGCTTCCATTATTATCAATAATAAAGCACACTAAGCAAAAAAACTGGTAATAATTAACTAAAATCGTGAAAAAAATATAAACACGACGCCAAACACCTTTACACAACCCAAAATAAACGTAAATAACCTCAAACAACAACACAATGCTTCTAGTTTTTCATTTATGAAGCCAGCTGGCGGCAGGGCGGCTAACTTACCCGTATCGATTGAAAGGCCAACAAGCGCTATGACGTCACGATAGTTCCCGCGCATTTAGCGTCGTTTTAAAACAAATAGCCGAGTGTCACAACTTTAATTATGTATTGCAACTTAAATATTGCGTTTTGAGCTATGATATTTGGTATGCGTTGCTTCTATATATAGATAAATGTATTAACAAAATAAAAAAAAAATGTTCAAGATCCCTATTGCAAAATTATTCGAAAAAAAATGAGTAAAGTTGTTGATTGACCAAACAAAAGAGATTATTTTTATGTGCCTTTGCCAAACAGACATACTTTAGATGGATTTTTGCAACGACATTACAGTTTATTGTAGTTTACACTGTGGGGATTCGTCATACAATGTTCATGGTGTATTTATAATAATAATAAAATAATATGATTAATTGTCCAACAGCTACCATGCCAATTACATGACAACAACAAAAAATACAGTTTTTGAGCGTGTTGCTTACAGTCGCTGGTTCGGTTAAAATAAAGGACCAATTGTCTTTGATTCACAAACACTTGCGCTTAAGGATAAGAAAAAAAAAGAACTTTTATTGTTTGTGCATTGAAGACTCGAATGGAACGGTTTGTATATTGTGGTCGTCGTGGTGTGATAACAAAATCAAAATTTTATTTTTAATTGTGTATCTAACTAAATTATATACTGCGTTAACATTCCGGCCACCAAAAATAAGGTTTTTCAAAATATGGAAATAGAGAAAAATAAATACTCATATGCATAAAGGAATGGAAGAAGAAAAAAATATATAATAATAATAACAATTAAATAGAGATTATTTAAGCAAAATAAAACTTAAACAAATAAATGATTAATATTAACTAGTTTGATTAGGTAATGGGCACATTTTTATAGTAGGTCGTTGTAATAAACCCTTAGAAGTTTTAATCGTTACAACGCGACAGACGCCATATTTTCCAAAATGTAATTTAACTATCCTACCTAAGTGCAGGGGTGTTTTTGTTTCATCTTTAATCAATACAAGCGTGTTAACGGTTAAGTTCTTAGTAACATTTTGCCATTTAAATTGTTGTTGACGAGTATGCAAATACAAACGATGCCATCTACCCCAAAATTCAGAATTCATTCTTTAAATTAATTGTTACCTATTAAGACGATTTATGTTCATTTGTTCTAAATTTGAATCAGTAATATTAGGTTTTAGGGGCTTCAAAGTTAAAAAATGTCTAGGCGTAAGCGGTTGCAGATCATTGGGATCTAAACTAAGGGAACAAATAGGCCAAAAGTTTAAAATGTTTTCAATCTGTGTTAGAAATGTATTAAATTCTTCGTATCTTAAAATTTGATCTCCTATTACTCTTTGTAAATGGGTCTGATTTAACGCCAGCTTCAGCAAGTCCATTGAAATGGGGAGCTCAGGAGGACTAAAATGCTAGGAAATAGTGAGACGTTTGGCAGCGATTTTTGAGAATTTGTATAACATTATATTTGTTCATATAAAATTAGTGCCTTGATCGTTGTGAATATTAGCACAATAGCCACGCCGAGCTACAAATCTACGAAAGGCTGTTATGAATGCCTCAGAAGGCAGATCACAGAACCCACAAAAACACAAATCTCAGTTTTAGTAGATGTAGAGCCACAAGTACAATTTAAGCGCACTGAAAACAATTTTGCCTAGTCAATGCATATAAAAGAAAATGCTTTTAGTTGAAATACTCTAAAAGAGGGTAAGTCAGCTATTTGGGGATACTCTGGTTTAAGTTTACACTGAAGACACTAAACGCATTTAGAAAGACATCTTTAAATAGCATTTCAAAGTGATAATATCCAAACCTGTTGTAAAATCAAATTATGTAACGATTTAAAACCTGGATGATGATGTTTTTGATGTGTATCAAAAATTACCAATTCCGTAAAATGATGATTTTGAGGTAACAATATGGGATGTTTTACGTCAAACTCCAACTGAGAAAATCGAAGTCGACCACCCACTCTGATTAATCCTACCTGATCTATAAACAAAGACAATTTACGGAATGGTTTAGGTAAAGGTTTAGTATGTTGTAAACAATCAAACAAATTAAGAAAACATTTCTTTTGAACATGCTTGACGATAGTCATAAGAGCATTATGTAGTTCAAGTGATTGCAAACTTTGTGAAAATGTTTACATTTCAATCTTTTCAACCGTGAAAGAAATTGAAACATGTATCAAACAATATTTTGAATTTTCGTAAGTGAAGAATATCTATGAAGCAATGTATCTATAAAGTGAACTTCTGATCTAGTCGTTAAAGTTGTTTTTACTTCTTTGCAAGCGATTTGTAAAAAATATTCCTTTTGAAATATATTATGTAAAGGCCACTTATCGGGTGACGCCTACAACCATGCCTTCTCTAAAGTACCCAACCGAACACAAGTCTCAATTGCAACTGGTTCATCCGCATGACCAAATATTTTAGATGGTCCAAGTATATATGGTAACAATTCGGCAGTTAAAAGATCAATTCACCCAGGTGTAAAACAATAATCCTCAAAGTTTACTCCACGAAGATGAGTCCATTAGGTATAACATCAACAGCAACCTTAGGTTGATCAGAACAAATAATTTTGATAATATAATCGTCAAATGTAAACAAAGACGCTCCTTGGTTAGTAGCAGTAGGTTACTTTGAAATAAAGTTACTCATACTTCTAGAATAAAAAAGAACACGAAATCGTTGATAATTACCTCGACTAAATAAATATCCGCTATATAATAATTGTTTCCAAAATTTTACAATAAGGAACCAAACAGAAAGTGACGACAGAGCCATCTATTGTCTGTAGAACCATCTTAAATACCAAACAAGTGAGAAATATAGCATTCTAGAAAGATCCAAAGTCATTTGGTACAGTCTTGCAGAAATTTGTAGTATGAAAGCATAACACATGGAATCCAATTTGGTTTGGTTCTTTGTTGCATATTTTCTATGCATGTGTGTGCAAATTTGTAGGGTTTGTGCTAAAATCTGGCTTTTCTGTATAAAAATATATATTTTGCTAAATGTTTTTAAATCAAATATCACAAACAGTGCATCAATAACGCGAAAGCACTTAATTTATCGTCTAGTGACCGTGATATTAGTTTAAAGGTAAAAGCATTCAATAATCTAAAGTTTTATCGAGATACTTAACATAGTAGTGATTATGATTTGATAATAAGGTTTGTACTATGCATGTATTTACTACATTTTATATTTAAGAAAATTTTTTTATTGCAAATCTTATATTCTAGGATTCGAATTTAGGTGATACTGGACCAACCAAAAGTGTTTCGAAGGAAAATGAAGACAAGGGCATAAAAATTGTTAAAAACATTTCTGGTGAAGAAGCAGATAATGAACAAAACAGGCAAGACTTAAGCAAAGATTAAGATTTTGTTTTTAATGAAGATTTTGACGACTCTGTTAAAGATAAAACTTATGAACCAAATTTTAGTGACATATCAGATGTGGAGAATATAGAACCAACCGATAAAGAAAAAACCCTGAGAAAAAATGTAAAAACAGCAATCAGGATTACTACACAGCAAAAGAAAAATATATTAGGGCAAAGACTTTAACTTTTTTTGTATGTTTATGTGCCATGAAATGCCACAAAACAGTGCCTGCAGAAAATCAAGAAAACTTTTTTGAACACTGTTAAAAATTAGATGACAACAATCAGTCACAACAAATGCAATAAGTTTACGAAATAGGCAATATTCAAGACAGTATTTTATTTTTAAAAAACAGTCGTTTGCAGGGACATGTTTATTAAAGCTTTTTGAGTTTAAACTTCCTAAACTTAGATTGTACACTTGAAATCCCCAGCGGATAGTGTCGGTAAAATTGTTAGAAATCAAATAGACTATATTATTTGTAATAAAAGATATAAAAACGCCATTTTGTCAGCCAAAACGTACCCGGAAGCAGACATTTCTTTTTAGACCACAACCCTATTATTGCAACTGTGAGAATAAAACTTAAAAAAGTTAAGCGCCCTACCACAAAAAAAATTAAAACAAGAAAAACATATAATAAAATTAAAACAACAATAAATGAGAGTCTAAGAAAAACCAAAATTGAAACCACAAAAACAAAGACTATAGATGAGAGATGGGAGGACATACAAAAACCTGACTTATAACTGCAAAGAAAACTCTACAACCAACACAAGAAAAAAAGGAAGTGCTGAATGATCCAGGAGATACTTGAGCTGATGGAAGAGAAACGACAACATAAACTGAAAGACATAAATAAGTATAGAGAAATTCACAAAAGCATTAGAAAGAAGATTAGAGACAATTTGGCTCACTGAGCGATGCAAAGAAATAAAAGACTTGGACAAGATATATGACAGTTTTAATATGCACAAGAAGATCAAAGAAATGACGGGTACTCAAACTAACAAATCCTCAAATATTCTTAAAATTGACCGAAGCAATGCCATTGGTGACTTGAAAGAAAAATTAGCTCAATGGATCAACTATATTAAACAACTATTTTACGACGACAAAATTGAGTTACTAATGCCGACAACGGAAAACACTGGACCACCAGTATTAAGACAGGAGATAGTTTAATAACACGAAGAATGGCAAAGCTGTGAGGCCACGCAAAGTGCTTGTCGAGCTATTAAAACTCATCGATGAAGACTGTATCAGCGTCTTAGTTGAGCTCTTTAATCTAATTCATTGGACTGACACAATCCCTAAACAATGGATTTAATTGACATTTGTGGCAATTCCCAAAAAACATTATGCAATAACCTGTGCGGACCATATAACCATAGCCCTAATGAGACACACGCTTAAGGTATTTCTGAAGACTATACATGGTAAAATTGCCAAGAAACTTGAAAACGAGATTGGAGACACACAGTTTAGATTCAGAAATGGCATGGTACAAGGGAGACTTTATTTGGTCTGAATATACTGGCTCAAAGATGTTTCGATATAAATCACAATATTTATTTGTGCTACGTAGTTTTTGAGAAGGCATTCGATAGGGTCCAACATGGCAAATGGATAGATAGCTCAAAAAGTAAGAACATCGACAGTAGTGATTTGGAGATTATATCTCGTTTATATTGAAACCAAACTGATAAAGTCAAAGTTGATGACCAACTGACTAAAAGTATTGAGATACATAGAAGTGTCCGACAGGGTTGTGTGCTGTCGTCAATGATTTTCAATGTCTATAGTAAAGTGATATTTCGGCGGGCACTATCGGAGTCCACAGAAGGCATATCTGTGAATGAGAAGATCATCAACAAGTTTTTCTGATGATACAGTGATAATGACTGACAATATTGGCGGTTCACAAAATCTAATGCAACGCCTTAATATGTACTGTGATCAATATGGACTCAAAATCAATCTAAAGAAAAGCAAGTACATAATTATTACTAAATCAATAATTGGAGACGCCCGACTGAGGGTTAGTAACACGGACATTAAAAAAGTAGATCCGTACAGATACTTGGGAACATAGATAACATCAAGCATAGACCAAAGAAGAGACATAAAGACACGTATTGAGATGCCACGTCTGTCGTTTATTAGGCTCAAACAGTTTTTGTGCTATCGAGATGTGGACCTTAAAATGCGATTAAGAATAATCCGATGCTACGTGTTTTCCACTGTTCTTTATAGCTTAGAAGCGTAGACATTAAAGCAAATTCATAAAAATAAACTGACCGCTTTCAAACTTTGGTGCTATAGAATATCTTGGACTGATAGGGTGACAAATATGGAAGTAATAATGAAAATAGGGAGTGAACCAAAAGTCTTCATAACTATCAAAAAAATTAAAGTCGAATATCAAATCAAATTTTATTGTTTTTATATAATTAAACAAAGGATTCGTTTTCTATATTTTAATACAATTTCTTAAACTTATCCAACTGTTTTCCTTATTTCTCTTCCCTATTGTTTCATTATTTTTCTTTCTGTTTGTTCTACCCTTTTCCTTCTTTCCCTTTCTCCTTTTCCCCCAATAACATATTTCAATCCATTTTCTCTAGTCTCAGTTCACATTTTTCCATCATATGTTTGATATTCTTCCATTCTTCCCACACAATCTACATACCCTCTCTTTATCCTTCTTCCAATAATTGTTTTTTGTTCTTCGTTTTCTGTCCTAAACTTTGCTATTAACCTTTTTCCCGATGTCAAGTACTTTGGTATTTCTTCCGCGATTATTTCTTTGCATTTTCATTATATTTCCCTTCTTCTATTTTTGTTCTTCTTTTCTGTCCATGTGTATTCTTATCTCATCTTATTATCTCTTATTATAAGATTAGATATGAAGAGAAAATGATATTGTTATAGGAAGAAAAACTGCAAAAGTAAAAAAATAAACTAGTTACATATTAAAGAAATCAAAGTTTAAAAAAAGGTTACAGTATTTTTATTAAGACAAGTTTCGATGAAAATACATGTTATAAAAAGATAAACATACAGAAAGAAAAATAAAGACATATTTCAAGTGGAATGCATTTTTCTAAATTATTAGAACCACTGTGGCTTACAATACCAGTTGCCGAATTAAAATTCAAAGACATACGAAGCTACCTACACTTAATTCCGCCAATAGATCAAGTATTTTATAACAACCTGATAGGAGACGAAACTATATATTGATGGATATGATGGCGTACTTATTTTCTATTTTTTGAGTCCATGCCATCTCTAATAATTGTTTTTTGAAAAATGTTATACACCATACATTATAAATCTTCTAATGCTGAAACACTACATAAAACAACATAAGAAATAAAAATCTGATACGCAAAAATCAATAGCATATGGGGTGCCAGAAATTCCCGCAATAACAGTTTGGTAAATTGCAATTCATCCTCGATCACACCTATCAACCAACACCGTTTACCCCAAACACACGAAAAGAAAATTGTAATAACTGTAACCTACCTACCAACAACGTTCACCCTTAATCGCACCTACCAACCAACACCGTTTACCCCAAATCACATGAAAATATGTAATTTAAAAAAAAATTGTAATAACTGTAAGCTATCAACTAACACCATTTGTTGGTAAAGACGCAAACGAAATTTAATTTCTTCCAAGATTTCGACGTGTCCTGGCCGCTTTGAAAAGTAAATTGGGAATTTGGTATCATATAATTTTTAATATTTTGTTGTTCTGAATTAGATCCAGTCATAGTAAAAAAGATACTGCTTTTTTATAAAGTTATTTCCAACGTTTAGTCCTTATCAGATGGGAGATACAAAATACAAAATTGACTGAAATATTTGCATTTGAATATTAAATTTGGTAGAATTGGAAAGTTAAAAAACTAAAAGTGTTTTTCGAATACATAATGTAGTGTTTGAATAAAGTGAATTTTAACTTTTTGTTTTAAAATAATATTTCTGCACTAAAAAATAATTTACTTTTTCTAACTTAAACCCAATGGCTTAATATAATATTTTTCAAAAAAATACCATCCTATTCGATTTTTGTACGATCGTAGCAAAACTTCTTGAATATAAAATTGCAATATTTTTTTAATGTTTCAAAATATTTTCATTATTACAAGTTGAATTTGAATTGCAAATTAATATAAATAGTCGCAATTTTACACGTGAACGCCACAATATAAGATAGATAACATGAAAAATTATGTTAAACATTTTTTCAATAAAAATATATTTATTACATAAGAAATTTATGTTATATTGTTACAAAAACCGTCTTTTAACCGTTAAACGTAAAATTTAAATATGAGATAAACGGGAATCGTAGGTACTTTCAATTACTTGTTAATTAATTATAATTTAATAAAAATTCAGCAAACAAAAAGGATTCATTATAAATAATTGCGTTACATATTCATAGCGTTTCAATCAAAATCCTAACGTAGGCGATAGCTGTCGAGCTTTTCCGCGAGCTTCGTAACGGAAGATTCAACTTTCAGCTGAAAGCTTACAGTTTGCACTTTACCTTGTGACGTAGTGTCTCGGGAAAACTAACAATTGCCGCGCTATAAGTAAAATACGAACGTTTTTGTGCTTATCATGAAAGTTAAATAAAAGTTTCTTTTTGTTTGGACTTTGGACTGCGTTATTGGTTGGTCAATTTCGTCAAAAAAAAAGGTAAATAAAATAGAACTAATAGGAAAAAAATTAATTGATACAGTGTGTAAACTTGATACGCATTCCCTATAAAGAAAATTAATCACATCCATTCGTCAATAGAAAATTATTAATTAAAACTTTATGAAAAATACACATTTAATTAAGAAACATATGTTAAAGTACACACAAGCGAATTGTACTATCGTGCATTGGTGAAACTTTTATTTACTTAAAACAAATGTTTTAACAACGCTAGTGCAAAGTTAGTTCAACATCTACATTACAAAATGTAATTAATACTTGCAATTTACATATAAATTAAAACAAAAGCAATAAAACGAGCAAACGCAAATAAAAATTATGCAACAAATATTTTAATCTAATTACTGAAGCAAAACGATATTTTTATGCAAAAAATTAATTTTTTACTTAAATTAAACTTTATAATTTTAATAAATTACTTTTTTATTGAAAAGCGATCAGTTGTGCACAGTTTTATTCTTACAGTTAAAACTATTTAGTACCTATTTTATATGAAATGGGTTAAAACAAAAGAATTTTGTTTTAATTAAAAATAAAAACTTAATTAAAAAGAATAATCTGGCACCTCATAAATAAATTATAACGTTTATGATTACTTTAAAAGCAGCTTTTAAATGTGAACTTTAAGGTGATTATTTAGTAGTAATCCAAAGATTTTGCTGTTGATTTCTGGGAAGATAACAATTACTGGTTGTAAAATTTAAATTGTTGGAATTAATTTAATTATTTATTAATGTATTACATAAACGATGGAATGAAATATTTTAGTTTAGAAAGCAACTGCTTATATTACATTCACCTGTGTTGCTTCATATTTATATCATTAAGTAAATTAAATTAATATTATTTGATTATATTGTATCAATTAAAAATAATATGTAAAAAAACTACAGCCACTTTGTGCTGATTAAGGTACGTATTAGCGGTAAAATTAAGTGTATTAATATCTTTGCTAGAAAGCTCGTATACAAATATCAAACATTGTTTGTGTGTGTAGTATTTGTAAGATCTTTGAACTAATTTAATGCATGACACACACACACACACACACACACAAACACACACACGTACACAAAGATCAGTCGATTTTGTATGAATTTATCTTCCGTAGTAAATCTTATGTTAAGATACAAGAGAAATGTGGTGACTTTAAATAACTTGTACGTTGTAGAGTAGTTATAGTAGTTTTTAATCCACTATGTGATTATATTAATTTATTTTCAGTAACACTAAAAATCTAATAATAATAAAAATTGTGAAACAGTATCAACTAATGTAAATTATTTTATAAAAACAAAACACCAAATCGTGTTAGTAACATTATTGTTAATAAGTCGAACTGTTGTATGAAATCTTTAATTTTTGTTGATACACAATTTGTTTGTTTTGTTTGTTTTTACACAAACATCATACATCATTCCCAGGCAAATTCAGCTATTATTTCTAGAAACCAAACTTATAATTGTAAAAAAATCTACCTTCGTAAAATCACTGTAAAATTACTACTTTTTACTAATTTTTTTTTTTTTGTTAGATTAAAAGATAATGTATAATTATTATATAGTTATGGTGAAAATAACAACTATTGTTAAAATTTTATTAATTCCTATGACGAAAATTTTTGCATTCCAACATGAGAACATTGATTATATTTAACATTAAGACTTGTAACGTTTCACAGTTCAATTGACTGCTTTTTCATACAATTATCTATTAACAATTAACTAAAACAAAAAGGAAAAATTACAATTAAATTTTTTTAGGTAAGCGAGAGACAATTTCTACGTACCTGTAATTATTTATTAAGTTGGTGTATTAACTTTATACTTATAATGACAAATTATTCATTTAAAAACTTCCTTTGTGGCGAGGTGGATTTTACACATCTCATCAAAAGACACTCATTTTTTATTTTTGCAAAGGAGACAATTTCTAAATAACATTAAAAGAAAATGTCAGACTTGATAATGAAGTTAGGTATTAAAATTGAACATCATGTTTAAAGGTGAACATTTTTATGTACGGGATGACCCATTTTTGTTGTAATTGCTGGGTATCTCGGTTATTAGTAAAGGTGGCGGAATGCGATTTTTGAAATACCGTGCTACTTTTTAATGAAACGCAAGATGCCGTAAGTTGAATTGTCGTAGCCCTCTTCGATTTTCAGATACAGGGCGTTTTTGAAAAGATTGCATTTTCAAGCATCTTTTGTAACTCGGCTATTTGTTGACGTATTAAAAAGATAAAAATTGATCCTAATAGAACTTTTTGCTTAGAATTTAGTGCTTGATTTTTTTTTTTTTTTTTTTTTTTTTTTTTTTTTTTTTTTTTTTTTTTTTTTTTTTTTTTTTTTTTTTTTTTTTTTTTTTTTTTTTTAGAAATATCGTTTTTAAGATATAACCTAAACTTATAATTTTTAAATGGGACACCCTGTATGTTTTAATGTCATTCAATTGCACAATTTTTTCTCTTTATATATATTTAAATGATAAGTTTTTCGACATCTAGTGTCGACTCGTGAAAGCGTTCACGTACGAAAATGTTAGCAACTTTGCCGACAGGTATGTAAAGCAGTTACATAGTCGATTCATCAATAATTATAGCCAACCTAACGCTTGCGCAAGTAAAAATTTCGAAATTTTATACTTGCCAACTGTTAGGTTGGCTATAATTATTGATGAATCGACTATGTAACTGCTTTACATACCTGTCGGCAAGTTGCTAAAATATATATATATATATATATATATATATAAAATAGTTAATATTTTCTATTTTTAAATATATCAAAACTTTTTAAAGAAAAAAACAAAAATAAAATTAAATTACAGATTAAGAATATTGTTAGAAATAATTAGATACCGTTTTCTAATAAACAAAATTCACAAACTTTCGTAATTCTGTTTAAAGCATTTAAAATTACCATATTTCGTCTTTCTAAGTAGCTTGACGGGTTGTGCTGTTTTAGGACGTCGTCATGTCGATGGGCATAAATCTTATTTTCTAAGTAGCCCCATACAAAGAAATCTAAAATTGACAACTTCAGAAACCTAGGGAGACATCTTATTAAGTCATAAGTACCTATCTAACAATTTGAAAGTGTTTTTAAATACTACCGCATAACGCTAACGACTTGCTTAACTTAAATGGAACACCCTGCATTTCTGTAGCCTGTTAGAATTAGGATCTAGTTACCTTTTAATCGCTATTAGGGTTACGAACCTCTAACTCTGATAGTTTTTGAGATATTTTAAAATTTGCTAGATTAACAATTTACAATTTACTGGAATTTAAGTTACCTGTGAGATATAAGTAAAATAAACATTATCTTGCAAACATTTTTAATGTATAGGTCAATCCAGCTTTAAATATTAACCTTAAAACATTTTTTTTTCTGAACAATATAACAAACATGTGCTCATGACTTATGCCGGTCAGTTGAATCACGCCCACCTGTCACAAACAACAGCAACAGTTACTAGTTTCATCAAAAATCAATGACACTGTAAACATTGGTAACTTTGTTAAAAAATTCTAAAAAATAAATTTTCGGAAATTATCGTACTACTATTAGAGCGATTTGAATTACATTCTTAGTTAACAGGTTAAAGTTGGTCGACGTTTACAGTATGATTGATTTTTAATGTACCAAATAACGGTTGCTGTTGTTAAACATCAGTAAATTGCAACCGGTGTGCGTAATTCGACTGACTCTTAGAGCCCGGGATACTAGTCATAAGCACATTTCTGTTTATTTTTTCTGAAAAAAAATTAATATTTTTAAAGTAAATATTTAAAACTGAAGGTTGCAAGATAATGTTCATATTGAGGACATTTCACAGGTAACTTAGACTCCGGTACATCGTAAATTGTTAAACTATCAAAATTTTAAATATCTCGAAAATTATCATACTTAGGAATTGGTAACCCTAATACCGACTAAGAGGTAATTAGTTTCGGCTTAACAAGTTACAGAAATGTAGGGTGTTTCATTCAAGTTAAGCAAGTTATTTAAGTTTTAAGTCGTTTTAAGTGTTATGCGGTAGTATTAAAAACACCCTGTACATCATAACATAATAGTAAATATTGCAAAAAAAATTTTGAATGTTCTTAGTAAGGTGGTGTAAACCAAACTTGTTTGTTCTTATTTAACTTGAAGTTATTGCATTTTTTGGGAGAGTCTGCAAATCAGGTGAAATCGATTTATCTCAGAAACGGATGTAAGTTGGTATAGAGACATGTTAAAAAACATACATTATTTTTTATCTTTCAATTCAAAAACAAAAAAAAAATACAAGGTGTTCTATTTAAAATAACCCAACCTTGATATAGTACGTGTTCTGAAGTACCCTGTACAATCAAAAATATTTTTAAAATGTGGTTTCAAATAATCTTAATATATGTATGCCTTAAGATTTCTTACATTATTTGTCATTTTAGTGCTACAGAATAATTTGTTGGTAGTGCCCCACCCTGTGTATTACAATTTGGATTTTTACTTTATTTAGATAAAATTAATATACCTAAAGATAAAGAGAGTATTTTAGTTTGAATTAGGTATTTTCTTGAAATTTTGAGTAAAACCGTTTAATAAACTATGATAATGGGATGTTAATTTCTTTATTTTAATTTATATTGTTTTAAAGAAAAAAGAAAATGCAATTTAATGACATCAATATATACCGAGTGTTCCATTTAAAAAATTAGAAGAAAAAATTTTAAACACGCCACTGAATTCTACGCAAACAGTTTAACAAGAATCAATTTTTACTTTTCTGATAAATCAACAGATAGTTAAGCTACGAGGGGTGCTTAAAAGGCTACCATTTTAAAAAAAATCACACTGTATCTGAAAACCGAAGAGGGCTACAACAATTCTACTTATAGAATATTTCGATTCATAATAAGTGGCATTGGGTATCGCGAAAACCGCATCCTTCTGCCTTCACTAATAACCGAGATACTCCGCAATTACAACAAAATGGGACACCCTGTACAGTAGGATGTAAATTTTGTTTTTAAATTATTATAGAAATATTTTTTATTTTTAAATTTTAAAATTGTTATTGTCTTTTCATATTTATTGGATGATTAAATTGTGGTAAATTAGGGTTTAAATTGTCAATATCAGTTTTATAATTTACAGTATGTTTCTTTTTTATATGTATCATTTAAGAAGAGATCTTTTATACCAATTTTGTTCTTTTCTAAATTTCAGGTTTTTTAAATTTGAAATTATGTAAATGGTTAACAGCATGATCTGATAAGGCAGTGTTTGGTTATTGCGGAAATTTTTTAAAATTTTAGTTTTTTTATGTTGGGTAATTCTTTTATAGAAATTGTTTAGTTTGTCCTGTGTATATTTTATTAAAATTTTGGCAATTTAATTTATATACTAAGTTAGTTTGTTGTAATTAATCAGTTTTGTTTTTTAAATTACTGAAAAAGTTCTTTTTTATATTGTTGTGATTGTTATAGGAAGTTAAAATGTTATTATTTTGTAATATCATTTCAATTTTTTTAGATAAAGTAGGAATATAAGAAATGTTGACAAAGTTTTTTGTAAATTATTTAGTGAGATTATTATTGAAAACTGATCCTAAAAAAATGGTTGTAAATCTATATTTTTATCTTGTTCTCTATTGGAAGACTATATTCAGCATGAATTAAATTTTTTTAAAAATCGATATAACTAATAAACCAGTCATTTTTTGGGTATGGTATAGTAATGAAACTACACCTTAAATTTTACGTAAAATCTGAAAATAAAATAAAAAATAGCATGTTTCATTTAAAATAAGAAAGTTGACAGCTACTTCTGGTTCAACCGGAAGTGCTGTATGAACGAAAATATTTTGTCTGAGTTCAGTGATGTCGAAAACAGGCGCAGCACTATTTTTAGAATATGAATCAAATTAGTTCTCCATATACTTTTAATGCACGCTCGATGTGCCGGACCCTGTATAGTATAATATTATTGAAATACTTAAGATTATCAAATTCGAAATTTTGTAATACAAGGTCTGATATTGTGCTTGATAGTGATAACCCATTGCAACTCTAAAAGTTTGAGAATATATTTGATTGCCATAAATAAGTGAGCATGATTTAAATATAAAAGTTATTAAATAAAAAAGAGAAAGAAAGAAAAGCAAATGTCATATTCCAATACTAATTTTTATTTTTATTTTTATTTTTAGAAGAATGTGACTAGACTAGTTTTGACGTTGTAATATAAAACGTCATCTTCAGACTCTATTACAAAATTAATTGATAAATGTTTAAAAAAAATTTTAGATTATT
Source organism: Abscondita cerata (assembly GCA_030710515.1). Lineage (NCBI taxonomy): Eukaryota > Metazoa > Arthropoda > Insecta > Coleoptera > Lampyridae > Abscondita > Abscondita cerata. Next base: position 322,615 of record JALBCR010000014.1, read on the forward strand.
AAGACACACATTTAAATTAAGGTTAAAATTAATAGAAGATATAGATCTCCATTTCGTTCATAAAATAAAAGTTATTATTTCAATAAAATTATTTTTAGAATTTTAGTAAATTTTTAAATTTTTTCTAATAATTTATGGATTTAATAGCTAGTTCTATGTGTATATTAGTATTTAAAGAAATAACATCTAGGAAGAAGATTTTGTAATTATTAGGTGTAGTGATATTATTAATTATTTTTTTAAAAGTCCATATTTATTTTTAGTGGTAATATTTTTAAGTATGTTTGAAATAAATTTTGATAACTTATAGGTAAGGCTATTATATGAAGCAACTATAATTCTTAAAGGTATATTAATTTAATGTAGTTTCGGTAATCAATAAATTTTTGGGATACTACCATTATTAGAAATTAGTTTAGTATAAGTGTATTTATCGATGGCATTATTATTTAATAATTTTTTAATTAAAGAGTTGTTTTTGTTTTGGATTTTAAGAGTAGAGTCCTTTGGTGTCTTTTTATAGGTATTCTCTTCGTTTAAAAGTTGTAATATTCTACTGTTATAGTTAGTTCTTTGCATTATAACTGTTATCAGCTTAAACTATTAATAAATTTTGGTTGTTTTTAAGAATAAATTTCTGTTGTGTTCAAAAATGTTATATTTTGGTCCAATTTGTAAAATTTCAATAACATTATTAGGGATGTCTTGTTGACTTAAGTTTTCAATGAATTTTGTATTGATATTAGGTGCGGCATTAGGACTATTACGTATACTTTTTGAGTAATAAATTATTAATTTTTTTATGGGTTGTTTCAATTTTATTTTTGAGTTTTTAATTTGAAAAATATTGTTATTAAAAATGTTTTTACCATAACCATATAATCACAATACAAAACAACTAATTAAATTCAAAAATTTTCATATTGTTTCATTTTTATATCAATACAATTTCCATTATTTTAACTTATGCCTTGAAACAGTGAGAGGTTAGATTCTGTATTTCTTAAATGTGCACAAAACCTGATAATAAAAAGATTTGTAAAAAAATATTACCAAAACACTGTATTATTTACTAAACGTTTAAAAGTTTTATCCAATTTTTATTATTGACATTTAATTTTAAAACTCTTATTTAAGTTGTTAATTTTTATCGATATATTAAACATACAGAAATTTGTGAGTTTTTTATGAAAAGTTCAATTGATTGTACGTTGTTTATTGCAAATTACACATTACCACAATAACTCTAACGTACAGTTATATATATTTTTTCAGTTTATACAAAGTGAAATGATACATATAAGTGAAACGAACGCATTGCTAAAGGTGGATTTAAACTATTAAATGTAGTGGTTTTTATTATTAAAAAAGGTATCTCAAATAAAAAATGTTATACAATACCATACACTAAAATACATATGTTTTTGAATATTTAATATTCCAGTTTAAATATTTTTTCTGAGATTTAAAAAACTTCTTGTAGGTGTTTTTGTAAAATTTGAAATATATTTTTTGGCAACTTTCTATAATTTTCTATTTTTTTAGTGTAAAATTAGTCAGATTTGTTGTTATACAATATTCAATAAATAAAAAAATTTTAAATTAAAATTATAAAGTCATTTATTATTTTTTTTAAAAACCAGGTAACTCTGATACTTTTAAACTCAATTTTTAGAATAATTAAGTGATAACTTCTTATTATTTATTACATTACTGAAAAAAAATTAATTCTTTTTCTTCAATGTGTGTATTTAGTTTATCGAATTCTCTCACTAATTTTCGGGCATACATTTTTTTTTGTTTCAAATTGTTTCAATTGATTATTATTAATTGTTAAAACAAATTAAAAATTTGGAAAACGTCACGCATTCATTTTTATATTTTAGAATAAAACTTTAAATCGTTGCAAACAATAGGTACCTGATTAGTATATAAAATTAAGTAAATTTGACAAAAATAAAAAATTTAAATACGTTAACAAATTCAAGTTCAACGTAAAATAAATTCTGATTTGTAGCGTATAAACGTATAAACGAATTAACTTTTTTGTGCTAGAGTCTCTAACTGTAAAAAATCAATCAAACGTTAAATTTCTTGTCGTAAATATAATAAATTTTAAATTTGCTTATTCCACAAAAGTATTAAATGTCTAAACATTTGCCCGATTTAATTTATATAATTAAAATATATTTTTTCTACTTCTGTATTGTAATTCATGTATTAGAGTTTTACAATTTGTACTATAATGAAATTCATTATGAGACATTTTTATTATGATACAGATTTAGAACTAATAGAATAGCGACATTACGTAATTATCAAATGTTCCATGAGTAGGATACAAATTCAGAACCAATAGAAATACATCGTTGTTTATTGCACTTATCGACTGGTGCTGTGGCTAATAGTCAAACATACATTTAGCAATTTGACAATTCGTAACTATAGTAGTAGTGCTCAATTATAAAATTATCGTTTCTATTTAACATTGTGAGGTCATAGAAAAAAAATAGTGTAACCGAGTTTTTTTTTATTCAAATTAACGTGGCTGTGACTACTGTGGCCATTATCACAATAACATTAGATAAACAAAATAATTTAATTTAGCTGAATTTATACAATATACAGTGTGTCCAAGATAAGGATGAACAGCATGACTATCTAGGAAACTTTGAGAGATACAAAGTCGATTAAACTGGAAAAAAGTTGCCCACTAGAGGGGTCGACATTTTGCTGTTGAGAAATTTGCTGAGTTCGGCTTACTTTTGGAGATATTTGAAAAAAACCGAAATTGTGCCGTTTCGTTTCCAATATATTCTGAAGTTATTCAAAAAGTTACCAAAAAACTGAATACACTTTGTTATTGCCTTTATTTGTGCTCTACAAGATGACGTTCACGAATTTTTACTACAACGCTTCGTTTTGAAGACACCATCATCAACTTTAGTTTTTCTTATGGCACTTAAAAATAGTACACTCTGTATAAGGAAGCATTTTTATTACAAATTTAATTATGTACTACACAATATGGTTATTTGTGATTTTATTGAAAAAAAAACGTTTTATTAAATTTCTAATCTTTTGGTCTAGTGTGAGGTGAATAAAACCATGGCAACGATTTATCTGTATGCACACTACATCAACATGATTTGAAATTTACATGTTCCATTGTAAAATATGACCTATACTGAAAAACGTTGCTAAACTGATACAACTATGTCAATCGAATCGATTCTGTCAGAACTAACAATAAACTTCATTTTTTCGCTGCCATGGTTTCTTTCAGCCCACACTAAACCAAAAAGATTAGAAAATTATTAAAACCTTATTTTTTTCTCAATAAAATCACGAATAACGATATTGTGTAGTACATTGTTAAATTTGTAATAAAAAATGCTTTCTTATATGGAGTGTACTTTTTTTGAGTGCTATAAGAAAAAATAAACTTGATAATGGTTTCTTTGAAACGAAATGTTGTAAACGCCATCTTGTAGAGCAGAACAAGTGGCAATACACAGTGCATTAAGTTTATTAGTAATTTTTCGAATAACTTCAGAATATAATGAAAACGACATGGCACAATTTCGGTTTTTTCGAATATCTCCGTAAGTAAGCCGAACTTAACAAGTTTCTCAACAGCAAAATATTGATCCTTCGAGTGGGCAACTTTTTAAAATTTAACCGGCTCTGTATCTCTCACGGTTTCCGAGATACCCATGCTGTTTATTCTTATTTTGGACACACTGTATAAAAATAAAGGAATAAAATACATAACACAAAGAAAAGATAATTGAAATTAAAGTTGATTTAACATTTAACAGTTGTACTTTACTGAGGAACGTAAGAGCTTTAATGATTTGATCGTTGGAGCTAAGAATGTCTTTGATGTTAGATTTGAGACCTATTGTTTTAGAGTGGCAGAGCTGGCAATTCGACTTTATTGAGGAAGATATCATGTGACTATGTGTAAGGCAAGTATGTTCAATTTACATATTTTTTGTTCCTATAAAGACCAAAGATGCTAAATTGTTCTGTGGTTGGCGGTTCGTAAAGTACTGTAAATATTTGGTTCCATAGTTTTTGCCAAATACCTTTGATGAGTTTTTGATCTTATTTTGAAGATCCTTACAAGTTTGTATATTTATCTTGATAGTGGATAAAGAAACAGCATCCTTAGAAAGGTTATCGGCATATTCGTTACCAGTAATTTCTACGTGTAAAGAGACCCATATAATAGTGATCGTTATGTTTTGTAGAATAAGAAGCTGGTTTCTTTCAAGTATACGTTAAACGAGAGTATGGAGTAGATAAAGGCAAATGAGTCAGAACAGTTGGCAACGTAACTATCTTCAAAAAAGAATTAATTCTCTGGGCCTTACTCTCTTTTTTACAAAATCAGAAGATATCAAATTCAACAGAAAATTTTATTCTCCAGGTTCACGAACTATAGTTCATAATAAACCACTTCCCGTCGTCAAACAATGCATAATACTTGGTTTAACTTTTGACTCTAGACTTTCTTAGAAGGTATACATCCATAATATTAAAGGAATATGCACCCAAAGGCTTAACATTATAAAAATTTTATCACATTACCATTAGGATTCAGATAAAAGTATTTTACTTAAAGTATATAGATCTCTTATCCGCTCCAAACTTGATTACGGTAGTTTTATATACATGACAGCATTCAAATCATACATTGTCCACAATACTGCTATCCGTCTTTGTCTTGGTGCTTTTTGATCTAGTCCTGTTGAAAGTTTTTATATTGAAGATAATGACCCGCCCCTCTAGATTAGACGCATACATCTTTTACTCTCTTATGCGGCATATGTGTCTTCCAATCCCACAAATCTTGTATTTGAATTAATTATTAACACACAACTTCTTGACCCTCCTTCCAGTTGTTTATTTATACATTCAGTTCCTCACTTGACGATCTCTCTTCTTGAAAACGTCAACCTTTCTCTTATAATTTTGTCCCAGTCCCCATGATCACTTTGTCAGTGTCACCATGTCACTCTACAAACTTATAAAAAAGATACGAATAATCCCATAATTCGTAATATGTTCTAAAAACTGCTCAACTCTAATCAAATTGACAAAGTTCTTTACACCAATGCATCCAAAAACCAATGTTGGTGTTGGATTTGGCGTTACTACGTCACAAGATCCCATCAATGTTACTTCCCGTAAAATTAGGTCGGGTGAAACGTCGTCATATTGAATCCAGGTAGTGATATAATTTCGTCCCTCCACTTCAAGGAATCCTACTTAAACTTCTTCAACTTTAATTTTGGAGGAGAAATAAAATTAATTCAAATACTGCGTTTAATTGTTTGATGGAATAAGAGTGTTGCATCTTATTCCAACAATTATTAGTGTTTTACATTTGAGATGATGATCAGTACTTATAATCTTATTTGTTTTGTATTCCTTTTCTTATCGTTACCTTTATAATTCTTTCTTAATTTTTTTCCTTCGCTCGGGTGCTATTTTCTACTTATTTTTTTTTCAATTTCTTCCAAATAATTTTCTGGTTATTTTGCAAGTCTACTTTCTTCGTGTTTTATGTATGGCCGTTATTTTTGATGAGTGTTTGTTTTGTTTATATTCTTGTAGGGTAAAGAGTAGAGGGTTTACCCATTTTAAACAACTTAAAGTAACTTTTTATTTAACAAAACATAGGTACAAGAATTAATAATTTTTTGCTGTAGAGATGTCTACGGATCCGTCTGTTAGAGGACGGATAGAAAAACTGCCTTTTAGTGTTTGCCGACGTTTCGCATCATAAAATAATGCTTCATTGGCCTAGTGCTAAAAATAATTTAGTTATTAATCTTATTTGTAATTAACCCTACAAGAAGCATTGTTTATGACGCAAAACGACGCCAAACACTAAAAAGGGAGTTTTTCTATCCGTTTTCTAATAGAAGGATCTGTGGACATCTATGCAGCAAAACAATCTATTAAAAATAATAAATAAAAGAAATCAACGTTTTACCGATTATAAAAAATTCTGAAACATTAGGAAACTAAATTTCTTCGCTTTGGCTCAAGCAACAAAAAAAAGTACATTAAAAAAAAAAAAACTATGTGCAAAGAGTATTCCTCTAGATAGGCGGATAGATGGACAACCTATGGAAGGAGAGTTATTTATTTTCTTCTTCAGTGTAAAATTGCTAACGGTGACAAGCGACGTAATGCAGCCAGTTCTCCCGACGCTTTTTTACAACTTACGTATTTGTCTTCTTCGGCTGAGAATTCATTCACTAACATCTCAAAAGAATGTAATGGTCCAGATGATTACACCCAAACTTTTCTTAGTAGTACTTTAGCAGAATTTGTCTTCCTAGACGTTTTCGGGCCTTTTCTTTTTAATTTTACTTTCTTTCATTGATCTATATATTCAGAAGTTATTATAACTCCCACTATTTGTCTTCTAACTCTTTTGCTACTATATGAACAGACGAAACGGGAGTGATTACATCAAATGCTTTTCAGGTTTTTAATGTCAGTTTTTCTTAGTAGTGTAGATATGTTAGACTAAGTTCTAGATGGCCCTGATTGTGATTCAATATCTCTTGACTGGAAAGAAACCATTTCAAGGATGTTGGAGATGGAAATCTTGGATTAGAAACTTCAACTCTTGGTTCACACTGAGTAAGTTGTAAATTGTCCTTTAAACATGCTGTGCTCAATAATATTTCAAACTACATTCTGTTTAGTTCTCTACTGAACGTAGTCCTTGAGAAATTTATCATGATTCATACCCTTTCAATCGAGTAGTTAAAGATAGTGAGTTGTATGTGAAACCAAACAAAAAAGAATTATGCTATTCTTTTCAACAAACTCTAACGTTTCAACATTCGTAATGTGGAATATGAGCATCGGACTATTAACAAACACGTTACAGCTGATTTTCTTGAACAGAAATCTTAAAAAAAGATGAACAAGGGTTGTACATCTAGTGTCGCCTCGTGGTATTGTAGCGCTTCCGAAAATTAGTTTGCAAGAAAGTTGCTTAAATGAAAGTTAATTTTCGGACGTGTTACCACAACACGATGTGACACTAGACGTCGCAACACTTATTGGTTGTATATAATGTGCCCTCCTATAGGCAACGTAGTAGACAGCGCACATTTGTACAATTGTTAACTTACACACCTCACACCTGAAGGGTTCCAAAAAGATGAAACAGTTGTCAAGTAATTTTCGGTGTTTAGTTGCTATTGTACAATCTCTTGCAAAATTACAACAAGCAGTTATTATGCCAACACTTAGTTGGCTATAATAATCAAAAATTAACTTATGTCATTGCTTTGTGTCAGCAAAGTTGCTTTAATGCTTATTGCTCGCCCATTACTATACGAGATCTCAAGGAAATTCCATCCTTTCATTCATCTTTTTGACATTTGCCCTTAAACATACAGAATTGAGGCAAAACATATTTTGGCATTGCATCAAGATGGTATAGTAATCGTCTTGCCTTTTCCTCCTGATTTACTGTGGCAACACATTTTGACCCTTTGCAGTGAAGACTTTCCCAGCTCTAGTGTTGAGCTAAAGCCCTGTTTCATCGGCACAAATACACGACCAAGTTTATCATGCAGTTAGTGCTGAATTAAAAGTTGTACAAGTCTGTTAAAATAATTGTGAACCGTTTCTCTTAACATTTCTGTAACTCTTGCAATAATAGTCTTTTTAGCTTTGCAAACTGCAAACTTTGCCTTAAAAATATTGCTGCTATTTCACTCCAGTTTTACCTAAAACCACCTAATCCAATTTTTTATCGAATTTTGTTTTTATCCTAAGTCTCATTTCCCTTCTAGTGAGTGCAAAAACTTTTATTTTTTTTTATGTGAGCAGCCAGGTTTTTTTTCTACGTGTGTAATGATTTTAAAATTAATACAGACAAATTAAGCGTATACCCATCACTTCTCCTAATGTCTCTAATTTCTTGTCCATCTCTCCTCCGCGTGGTCACTACCCTTTATCCTACTTTATCCACTTCTTTAAGCTATGTTTTGCTCTTCTAATAATTATAATTTATTTATAAATGATAGATTTTGTAGTTTTATTTGTTCTTTTTTATACCTCATGCTTGACTTGATTCACCGTACTTTCTTTCTGATCTTTCAGTTTTTCTCATATAAAATTTACCTTTTTTTGGTATTAACCTGTAACGGTTTATACTTTGCACCAACCAACCAAAAATAATACATTTTAAATGAATAATATCAATATTATGGTTACCATTGGTTCTACAAACATTTTTAAGGTTAATGCCGTTTATAATTAAATGTGTTGAAAACTCTAAACTTGTAAACTTATAGTAACTTAATAAAAATATTTTTTGCTGCATATTGGTACGTCTTAGAATTTGTTTGTAGAACCGCGAACGCAACATATGAATGAATAGCAACATACATCGTAATAGTGTGTAAATTCAAATTAATAAACGCATATTATTTAATTGTTAATGGATTAAGAACTATTGACTTTATAACAACTCGCAGTGAAGATTACTCATGAAGATTAGAAATGCCTTTATTTTCCTTAGTACACATTTGAAGTTTCGAGAATTGAATCTCTCTGTATAAATATAGTGATTCGGGTAGTTTAGGACAATTATAATTTAAAACGTCTTATGTACATTACAATGTGTACATAAATTTTACAAATACAGATAGGTAACAAGTTAATCAAATAACTCAAATTTTTAACAATCTTTTCGGTGCATGTTGTTTCAAAGTAAACACAAACTACAATGTGAGATGAATTCAATTTTTGAATTAGTAGAAACGTTCAAACATTATATTTTATTTAAAACTATTAATTTTATTGTGATTTTGTAATAAAAAATAAAATTAAGCCATTTATTCTACATGCAAATTGATAAAGTTGATTGGATGCTGTGAGCTTTATGTTGCAAATGCAGATTACGGACTGTTGATTACAAAAGCTTTATAAATTAAATTCCAATCAAAGTTTTATAAATTACGTTTTAACAAAAAGTGTACTAAAAATCATTTGCAATTCGGTATCGGTTTTGGTGAAAAATACTGAGCTTTGTTCTATATTTATACCGGAGGATATTTACGGGAAAGTAATTGTTCGTTCAAGTGCGAACACTATCGGAATTCTACACGAAAATTCCTCAAACGTAGAAATTAACAAGGTATTTTACATCAAATAATCCTGGACATTAATTTACAATATTATAGAATAGTAAATGCAAACTAAACATTTACTTACACCTTGAACACATGAAGTATTGTAAACCCCAGAGTCAACCGAAAACGTTAATATTGGTAAACTTATCGATCGAATTTCTGTAGAGCTTTATAATGATGAACTTAATTAATACAATAGACCCAAGAGAGTATTAATTAATAATTCTGTAACATTACAACGTTACTTTTATTGATTTAATTAACGTTTTAAAAATATAAATTCTAAATGCGGTTTACGAAAATCTCTGGCACATATCTCTATAGTGTTAAAAGCTTTACATAACACGAATCGATCTCAAACAGGTGTTCAATTGTAGTGAATAAAAGGTAGTGCTTAAAAAATTTATATCCACGATTTTTCAACAATTCCGAATTCAATTCACAGAGTTTTCTCACAATAAAACCTTTATTTTGTCGTTTAAGAACTGAACAGGTGTTAATTGCATTTTACTCTGAAAACGTCGGGCAATGAATTATTGTACTAAAAGTAATTAAACTTTTTTATACGTAATCAACTAAAATCAATTTTTATTAGCTTTGGCAAAGTGTTTTTGAAGTGAAATTTAAAAATGTGTGTTTTAGTAAAATATTACGTTTTCTCTTGTATTTAATCTAAACCTTGTTTTTTCAATAAGTTACATTAAACTAATCGACTTAATTTGATCAAAATTAGTATGATTAAAGCAAACAACTCAAATGTTGCAGATAGTTACCGACAATATAGATAAACTAAATATAATACGATAATTAATAGGTTATCATCAAAATTAATTAAACCTAAATGGATGCATTCAATCCATGGCACATTGAAAACTAATTATTTATTTTAATTATTATTAAAATTAATTCTTCCGATTATGGTATTAATTTCTATAATGTGATTGCATAATTGCTTTATTATATCATCAGAATAATTATATAAACACAATAATTAGTTTAGCCTTCACTTGGTCTTAAAATTACAATCGTTTTTTAATTTCCTTTTAAAAATACATGTACAAAAATGCATAAATGTGTTCTATATATTTAAAGTTAAAGGACGTAAAAGACATTGTTATATTCCACTTAGTTTAGTCAAAAATGAGAAATGTCTAGAAGTGTGGAGTGTGTTACAAACCTAGACAAACTCATTAAAGCAAAAAAACAAGTATTGACCACAGAACTCTACATCGTCCCGATACTAATACATGCCAAACAACGAATGAAAAGTATAGATATGTTGTAAAAAAAAACATGTGTGAAATAAATGTTTTGTAAATACTTTGAAAATCTATCTTGGTTAACGGCTCTTTCGGCTTGATAGATTATGCCTAAAATCTAATCAGATCTGCACTATTATATTTAAAACTCATATGCAAAGTTTTATAAAAATCTATAAGGCGGTTTTGATATTTTATTTATAAGATGTGGTGTAAAAATCCGATACGTTGTAAGAAAAAATTCACATTTATTAAGAAAAGGTGCAACGCGAAGCAATTTGTAAAATTGAAGTAAAGATTTTGTATCATCCAACAATAATTAGATGAATGTAACTGTTAAGCTGTTATACAAACGCTACCTACGAGGGTACGTCGGACAAAACGAGATATCCGCACCCAAGTTCTTTAAGACAAGTTGAAAATTCTTATTTTTCCAAAGCCAAAATGTCAATGCATTTTAGAAAAAAATGGTTAAAAAAACTATTTTTTGTATAATTGATATGGGTAGAGATATTGTTACAACAATTAGTGTGACGTGGTTGTTATCTGTTTAAAATATACTCTAAACAAAAGATATGTAAAAAATTAAATTACAAATCACTTTTATTTGAAACAAAAATGTGTAAAATAAATATTTTTCTAAATAAGGTCCGTGCAGTTGGGCAATTAGTGCACAATTTGTGCTAATTTGTGCCGCAATTATTATAAATTGTTCTGCTGTCTTGTAAGAAATATTAAGATAAGTACTGGGTACGCCTAAGTGCATGATCGACGTAGCCATATTCAAAAATTCATCTAAAGTTAGTATCATAATTAGTACTCAATTTATGTTAATTTTGCCATAAATATTACAATTTGTGCTGTTCTCCTAAAAGAGATATTACAAAACGTAGCGTGTACGCCCAAGTGCACGATAGACTCATGTTCTACAATTCATCGAAAGTTATTATAATTAGTGCTTAATTTGTTCTATTTTGATCCCTAATCATTGTTATTTGTACTGTTCTTTTGAGAGAGATATTTAAAATAGCCAGGTACACCTAAGTTCACTATAGACCCATCTAAAGTTAACATAATAATTAATGCTCAATTTCTGCACATATTATGAGTTGTGCCATTAAATTGAGGAACTTTACGTGATAAAAAAACATTAAATTATACAATTTTTTTGTATCTTTGTTTAGAGTAAAATTATGTGACTTTAAATAATTAATTTTTAATGAACTTTCGGCGATTCTGTTTTGCCGGTGAATGATGCAAAGAAATGAATGAACACTAAAACCAAAGATAATTCAAAATGTGGCACGACAGAAGAATTACCAGACCAGAAACATCACTTTAAATAACACGTGCGCATTTGACTATGGTACAGTTTATATCGGCAGCCATATGCGACAGCAGACCTACAGTGTGTCTGAAATACGACAGTATTGAAATCTCGCCTAATATTAGAGTTAGAGAATCGGTTAAATGAGGCAAGTTTTAGCCAATTATGTTTGTAGAATAATGACGATTAAAGTCGATATAAGTTTTTGAAATCTGTAAAATCATCTTTAAAGCACTTTTTTAAGCTGAATTGCGGAGTGTACTCAGTATTGTTCTCTGACGTTTCGGATTTATGACGACCGCCATATTGGATTTTTATTTATTGAAAAGTAGGTACATAGTTTTTTTCTTAATTGTGTGATAAGCAGTAATGCAAGAAAGCTAAGATTATTACTTACAAATAAAAAAAACAGTTTTGAAGAATATTGGAATGTTTAATGTTTAATTGGTCGACAAAATCCTGCTTTATCCAATCAACTTCTAATTTTCAAACCTCATATTTATTTAGAGGAAATCATCGGATTGATCAATTTAATAATTTGTGGTTTCAACGGGACGGTGTCCTGCACATATTTTTAGGAAAGTGTAAGCACTATAAAAGATATTTATGGCAAACAAGTAATATTTAACGGTAGTTCAGTGCGTTGGCTTGCCGGGTTTTTGGTTATTACGCCTTTGGACGTTTGTTTATGGACATATGTAAAAAATGAAGTATATGAATTTAATCACAGACAAGTTCTTAAATTTTTAAATAATTTTAGTCAAATTAATGGCAATATTCTTTATCGAGACTTTAATTTGATTATCAATCAATCTAAGTAATTTTTTATATTTATTTGACGTTTAAAATTGTTATTAGAATTGAAGTTATTGTTATTTACTTAAATTTAGTTTTATATCATATTGTTGCTTTGTCAAATATTGCAACTTTCTTTTAAAAAATGTTTTTTCCTTATTTTTTAGCTGATGATCCTGACTTACTTGCATTACTGTTTAGCACACGATTAAAAAAAAGTATATACTTATTTATAAATAAAACATCCAATATGACGATCGTTAGAAAGATCAGTAAGCCGAAACGTCGTAAAACAATACAATTAGCTTTAAAAGGTGCTTTAAAGATATTTTTACAAATTAACTGTTGCAAATAAGCAACATCATGCAGTAACGTCATAATTTCCGTAATAAATTTCTGTATGTTGAGCATGACATTTGGTGTATAAAAATGATACAGAACATGTCGTAAATAAAAATAAATAAATACAAACTGTTTTAGTTGTTTAGAATGTATACTTATGTTCAGTTGTATCAAGGTGCCTGTGCATGTGTGTAAGTGTATGTACGGATTATAGATAAAGCATTATGTGGTAATTTTTTTACTATAGTCTGTGAAGTGGTACGACAACAGAGTAGTTGTTCTGTTGAGTACCTTTGCTGGTGCCCAACTTGTAGGAACCGTGCAACGGTGGAATAGAAAGAAGAAGAAATATATCGATGCCCCGTGCCCATCCATCATCAAGACATATATCCAGTTCATAGGAGGGGGGTGGACCTGCTAGATTTATTCATTGCCTTGTACCAAACCAAAATCAGGTCAAAAATTGTACCAGCGCTTTATCTATCACTTTCTTGACTTGATGGTAGTCGAAGCGTGGCCATTGTACAGAAGAGACTGAACAGCTTTGAAGGTTCCTGAAAAGCAACAGATGCCCTTACTGGCTTTTAAGACAAGGATTGTTGAATGCCGTTTCAAACAGGAAAATCAGCTACCAAGAAGAGAGGTCGTTCTAGCTCTAGCGTAAACCCGACGACAGCTCAGAGGAATGGTAAAAGCCTACTATTACAGAGGTGTCGAAGGAAGTCAGGAATGACAATACAGGTTACTAGCCAATGGTTGCCAAAAAAGCGGGGGCGCTGCAAGAGCCGGGATGTGACAGCATCCAAAAGTTTATGTGCTCCAAGTGCAAAGTTCTACTTTGCATATCCGCAAAAAAAACTGTTTTCAGCAATTCTACACGTTATGAACATTAAAGGACAGTCACTGTCAAGAATCTACTTCTGCTTTATTCAATTTCATTTTAAAAATTCACAATATCATTTTCATGTGTAAAAAATAAATTTACAATATTCATTATCGTAATATGAAATTTGAAATCTCTAACTTTGTTTTTTTTATTGCTTGTTGGTGCTTATTTACAACATACCTTAACTTTTGAAAAATTTTGAAAAAAATTTCAAACTCGGCATTGGCCCTTTAACTTAACTTTAAGCATAAATTAAGTACCAAATATTTTATTTTAAACCGCTATATATTCATGCAATAGAGGGTTAATGGTTTCTTCAAATTATCAGTCAAATTTATGCTAGATTTTTCCATGATTAATGCCAAATATGCTTTGTGATGTAGAACACAATATTACCTAGTATACCTTGAAAATGGGAATTTTAATCAAACTTTTGATTAGCAATTGTAAACTTTAGCTTTCTATGGTTCTGGTTTTCATTCATTTCACAGGCATTAATTAATACAATATCAATTTAAAGGCACAACTCATAATATGTGCAGAAATTGAATAGACATTATTATTTTAGATGGATAAGTTCATAGAGCACTTGGGCGTACCTATGACTGTATTAAGTACCTCCTTCGGGAAAACCATGATTGCGGTTCAAATTAGTACAAATTAATCACTAATTATGCTGACAGATGACTTTAGATGATTTTTAGAACATGAGTCTATCGTGCAGTTGGGCGTACCCACTACTTTATAATATCTCTTTTGGAATAACAGCATTAGCACAAATTGAGCACTAATTATGATGCTAACTGTAGATTAATTTTGAAATATTTTCTACAGTAAAGTAGCACAAATTATATAAATTGAAGCATAAATTAGCACAAATTAATCACTAATTAGCATTAATATTTAATCAAAATTGGAAAATCTGTGTAGGTTAACGGCCCTTTTTGGTAACATAGATTACGCCGAAAATCTAATCTGATTCGCGGAATTATAAGTAAGGTCCATGTACAAAATATCATAAAAATCGGGCGTAGTTTTCTTAATATCTTGCTCACGTTCCGACGGACGGCCGGCCGACCGGCCATCGGACAAAAAATTTTTTTATTTTTGTTTTATTAACGTTCTAACTCTAATTTGTCGGAAAAATGAAAAAAGGTAGTGTTAAAATTTTTGGTTTGGAAACCGTCGCATAACTCCCCATCTTATTTATAAGATACCTACTAAAATCCGAATTCAATTCAAACTTAGGTACATTTGTTATAACAACTGTTACTTATGTTTTAATTACGTTTCTGCTTAATTCAAAATTAAACAAAAATAATTACAAATTAGAGCAGACACAAAAAAATCTATTAGTATATTTTAAGCGGAACTGTCAAACGCACACAGCCACACAAACAAATTGTGCCGAAGCTTTTAATTTAGAAGAGCTTAAATATACGACAAAAAAAGTTGGTTGAATGAGTGTCAAGCTAAAGGCTAAAACTTTAGCATTTTCTTATATAAGAAATGTTACTTTGAGAGAAATGTTGACAACCTCGTTTTAAGTTCGAGCATAGTAAAATCAATATAACTTTTGCAACAGAACAGTATGTAATAAACAATATTAACTTAAAATAAGCTTTTGAATTATTTAAAACATACAGCTAAACATCATAAAGGGTAAAATCTAGAAAATTAATTTTCATTGTAGATTAAAGTTTACCAAACGTCCTACCCTGTAGTAAGACAAATTTGTCTTATCAACCACAGCATTTAATTTTGAAGTCAAGGCTAATCGTATAATGTAAAATTACACAATAATCTTTTAATTAGTCTACTGTACAAGAATAATCCTTATCTTAGTCTAATTTATAATTTAATCCGTTAGCTTTGTCATAATTTAAATTAAATCCTAAAATTGTTTTTCTTGATTTTCAACAGCCATAAAACATACCTACCATTTTTTATATTACTTTTACAATGTTATTTGTTTCTAAAAGAAACAACCTGATAATGTTTTAAAAGCTCTTAACAAAAAACTTTAAAAGTTTAACTTTTAAATAATAATCAGAGATAAAATTTAAGCTACTTATTTTTGAATAAATATTGTTTGTGAAAGGAGAACTGAGTAAAAGCTTTATTGAGCTGCGTTATAAAATATAAAAACTTTATTAAACACGCACGCATAATCAGTTTTTCGAAATAATTATAATAAACATTACCTTTTAGAACGAACTACGAATATGGTTGTATCATTAAGAAAATCTACATGCTCTAGTTAATGACAAAAATATTGAAGTTAATACGAAACAAAAAATGTTGTCAACTTTATTTTAAAAAAAATATTGTTATGTACGTGTTTAAAGTTATATAAAAGATTAACAAAACAAAAAATAAAAAAATTGTGATTTTAGTTCTGTTTAAATTAAACTATAATTTATAGTCTTGATTTTAAATTAAACTAATTTACAATGTTTATCTTAAATTGTGCTTAATTAGTAAGGAGTTACAACGTCTTAAAACTTTAACAAAGTTTTTAGTTTTGTATTCTGCTTTAATTTTTATTTTTAAAAAAATATTCAAAAGATTAGTTAATTATTAATTAGTATTAAGTCAACTCAAATAAAAAATATAATCATAATTGTTTCAGAAATAAGAAAAACTTATCTTTTAGAAGCGAATGGGTCAAAACAATATAATGGATAACCAACACTTTTCTATAAATTAAGTTATTTGACCAAAAAAACAAATATCCACATTGTTACTTTGTAATCAATTATAGTAATATTCATGAAACAAAATAGATGTCACGTTTTGATCATGCAGTGTGCCCTTAAATAGCCGTATTTGTACGAAGATATGATCGTAAAATAAACCACTTTAGCAACAGAAATAAAATGATGCATATTTAAAGATGTGTAAGCAGTCCTTGATTGTAGATGATTGTAGATCTCCGTTGGTTGGTGACTGTTACTATAGCAAAACGTATATAACTAGTATAAATTTCACCATATTTAAAACACTAAGCGGCTGTTTTCCATACTAAATTGTGGCATGCTTTTTTAGTATTTAATGTCGTAAATAAAATTAGTTAAATAGAAAATAACAAAATTTTAAATGCTTGTTATTATATAAAGTTTTAATTTATAATTTTGCTCAAGTTTTTCAATTGTGTATAGAACTTTTAAGCTTCTATTAAATTAATTTAATTTTAAGTCTGTTTTAATATTATGACATTCATAAAACTAAATAAAATAAATCTTGAATTTCTTTTATCTATGAAATACATATTTCCTATTTTTCTATAAGCTCAAATGTAATTATCTTTCATTTTTTGAATCTAATATTATTTTATTCTAATTATGCACAAAGGTTTAATTCCATAAATAATAATTTACTAAGGTACATTGATCGATAGGACATAAAATAGAAAAAATATAAGTTGTTTTTTTTAAATAACTTAACTTTGATAAGTGCTTAGTTCTGGAGCACATTGTACAATCCAGTTCTACCTTCTATTTACTTATACATTATTTATCGTTTTGATGTTTGTAGTGCCTCATTCTGTATTCCAACAACTATTATTTTGTGCTTGAACCGGTCCATTATATGTCGTCATGCAATGGCTCTGCTGTTCTATTTTATGTTCTTATTTTTTTCTATAATGTTTATACACCTAATCAATATTATTACATATGTATACTAAGGTGAGTGGTTTTCCTAAACCTTGAAGCAAATGCTTTGCCAAGACGAACCAATCCACAATTGCACACGGGTTTGTCTCCACACTATACAGGTTTATAGTTATATTTTTTTGGGACACACTTACATCACAATACAATATACGAATAAATAAATAACGTTACATAAATGTATTCAAGCTTATCGTTAGATATCTCTGAGTCAGATTTTTCTGTCTAGCTTGCATCTGACTCATCAATATCTTGAAGCACAACCACATCATCTTCCCTGCGTGTGTTCTCTAAAAACAAAAATGGTCTTAGGTGGCATCAAATTACTACAAGTAAATAAACATTTAAAATCAAATTTATTACACGTTGAAGACCATCTTCATTACAGATGCTTTCAAGTGAATACCTTCGTACCATTTGAAACTGTAATTGTTACCTGTTTTTATTTATCCAAACTCTTAAGCGTTTAACTGTCTATAAACCTTTCATTGTTACCAGTGTCAATATGCGTGACAATCTTTATTTCTTGATTAATTAAACTTATATTTCTTAACAATATAAAGAGAATATCTGATTGTTGCGTTAGGAGAATAATCAAAATGTGGATAATAATTTTATTGTCAGCTTCTTCATAGAATGGGCACGATAAATCTTCTTAGATTGTTTAAACCATTGCATTGTCAACAACCCTCATATTTGTAACAATCAACATAATTGATGTAGATTATTCTGCCTTTAATTAAAGGAGCTACATGGTTGTTACTCAATGATCAATTATAAACTTGGCAAGAGCATCTTCAAAATTGATGTTTTTAATTCTGTGTGAAAGTCAGACAAACGGACTTGATCTTGACCACTGATATTATATTCTCTACGCAAAATATGTTCGTTGTCTTTAACAAAAATAAAGGTCAAACAAAATTATAATTGTGGATGCTTAATTCATAGTGATCATATGCACAATATTTTTGAAAATATTCCCATACGTAATCGGTACTTCTGTCATCAAATGGATAAAAAACTATCAAAGATCATCACATCGTAAGTTGCAGGTGCATCACTAGAAATTTCTCTTTTAAGTATCCTCATTAAAAGCAATTTGTCTGTTTTGCAAAATATTCCGTCAGCGTGACACATAGCCAGAAGTATTGGAGTCAAAGGGTAAGACAAAACCTGGTCAATGTCCAAAGTTTTTTCCAATAAGATTTTAAATAATTGCCCAAAAATAATTTTAACATTTTAACTTCATTCAATTTTCCAGGCATTTTCATTTTTTGTTTGGCACACGAAATTTGCAAATGTAAGAATTTTATTTTGCTTTATAATTTTTAAAAACTCGTAAACCAGGAAACTTACTTGCACATTGTGTTACGGTGCATTATTTATCAAGACAATTGAATTTAATAACAAAATGGATAATAATGTTTTGGTTACCTATTTTTCATAATTTCCCAAATTTATCTCGTCTTGGTAATCTACTGACTTACTTCAGATTTAAAATTGTTTAAGCAATTTGGGATAAAACCTATGCTTCCACCTCCATGAACCATAATTAAACGTTGAATGTTTGATACATATTTAATTTTTACTGTCGTCACTTTTTGATATAGTGCGCCTTCTATATATAGATGTTTTATCTCGAAAAATAATAGGACGCTATTGTTCCCAAAAATATTTAAATACCTATTTTATTCTTAAAGCACAAATTTCACTATTTTTTAACACACTTTGAAGAGATGTCTGTATCCCGGCCACCAAAAATTGTTGCAAAGTTTTTCTTGCAAAACCCGGAGCGTTACACTGCAATTTTCTGTTTTGTGAAGATTATAAATTACATTGCAAAATTTACTTAGTTTATAATGTGAAAGTCTAGTTACGGTACACTCACGATGTTGTTGTTTTTCCACAACTTTTAAATATTTTATCCTTTTTAAATTCAGGCATGGTGTTGTTTTTCTTGATAATCCTTTCAGTACTTGTTACGAATAATCTAGCTGTTTTAGACACTTTTATTTTTATTTCTTAGATGCACTTTTTGAATTTTTTTTCTATTTATAAACGTTAAAATCTATTTCGCGCACTTCACTGTAAATTGTTTTTCCATGTAAAATTGACGACATTGTAAAGTTATACAACTGATAAATAATAGGTATAATACTTTCGCAATAACATCTGATCCGACGATGGAGGTAAAACAAAGCCTGGTTCCCGTATAAAGATACGTAGCTGCTTGCTTTTGTTGTTCCATATAAACAATTTTCCTAGGTGGTAACAGTTTATATAGTGCAATTACTACATTATTGTCGAATTTTCTCCTTTGTTTCTAATTCATGTGAACTGTTTAGCTACTAAAAATTTTAGAGATTTTATTTAAGCTTAAAGATAAATGGTTTAGATCATCAATTCAATGATTTAAATTCCAAAAAAATTTTATATTTGAGATCCAAGGTCACATGTAAAAATCCAATAATTTCATTGCAACAAAATTGTAAATAAATACACTAAACAACACACGCGGTACAGAACACCGCAAAAACTTAAAGAAAAAGAAAATCCGGCAAGCAACTACGTATCTTTACACGAGAACTAACCTTTGTTTTACCATTGAGTAAAAATTCTTAGTTTTACCTCCAACGTAGGAACAGCAAACATGCCTAATATTGAAATGTTGAATTTTATCGGTAAGTACTGGTTTGCCTGCACTTTAGCTAATGACAAGTCAATGACACATTAATACAAATTCCAAATTTGTCATTATTTGCGAATATAAAGTATCAGATTTTAAAGTTAAAATCTAATAATTTTCCCCTGTATAATATACTATTTTTTTCTGTGAAACGAAAAACGATGATTTAATATTGAAAAAAGTTATTACAATTAGGTCAGAAACTTATTGATGTGAAATTTGAAATTTTAATCTGGTAGTCTGTTTTGCTAATAGCTACAATTTGAGTTGCGTTGCTAAGGAAACCTTTAAAGTAATCAAATATCTGTCAATTTAATTCTGTGATTTGTTTTAAAAATTGCGAAGTGGTTTAGTAGTTATTTTGAATAATATTGCTATGATTATTTTGTCAGTTGCGCCTGCACATGGTTACGAAGTTTCGAATGTAAATAGCTTGTATTTTTAATTTGTCCAATTTGGGTTTAATACATTTAAAACTTCATGATTACCATTAATTCTGCTTTTCTAAAATAAATAATATGCATTGTCAAGTAGTAATAATTTAATATTAATATCTTACCTGTACAACCCGTAACGAGGAAGTCAACGTAGTGGTTCTGGAAACATTAGTGTTGTTGATGAATTAGACATTAACTAGTGTCGGTTCTTTGCAATAACAGTTGTTTTATTATTACAAATTTTAATGGAGCCACTTATTTGTGGTGGTTCAATACTTAATACGAACAATCGTTTCTTAATAGATGACGTTAAAGTAGGTAAACATTTTATAATTTAAAGAACCACCTTAATCCAAACCCAGGTAAAAACAAGTGGGGATTTTAAAACCACGATAAAAGCTCTTTAAACATTATCTAAAATATTAAACGAAAACGTTTTTACATTTATTATGTATTAACAAACAATTTACTGCGTATCATTCTCAATGAAATTTACATTTGTACCATTAACAGAGTTTAATTAATTTTGAAAATATTATTGTAATGTCTTTTGCATTTTGGATACATGTTAGGGTAAATGAGGAACATTTTTTAACCCGTTTTTTCTACGTAACACGCACATGCAGTATTGCAAAAACTATTTTTACCATTTTAATGAAACTTAACTTTTGTGGTTAATTTAGTATACAAGAAAGTAGATTAAACTTTGAGTAAAATTGGTAAAAGCTAAATATTCAAACATTTAAATTTTTAATTAAATAAAAAATTTTTAAATTTATTTATATACAACTTTGTTTTAAATAATTTATTGTAAAAAATTATTAATATTAATGTCAACGAATACCTGCAAGGCAGTTTCACATTATCCGTATAATTCTACGATGTTAATTATTATTTACGATTTTATTATATCAAAAAAATACTATCAAATTAAATTGCTTAGTAAGCTCTATCTTGAGATTACAGAAAAAAAGAAAACCTACACATTCTTGAGAATGTGCTACTTGATCATGTCGGAAACACCAAGTCGTACTAGATCTGGGTTTGACTGTGAAGCGGAACAAAGTTGATGATACTTTAATATTAAAAAGTTAAATAATTAGGCTGATTAAATTGAAACTCATATTTTCTTACAAAATATGTACTTTTGTTGGTCTACTTATAACTCATTATTATTTGAAAAAGCTTAAGCATTTGATTCAAGTAACATGTTTCCAAAGTTGACGCACTCATCACTCCAACCATAGTAAATAGTTGTTCTTTCAAAATAAGTAATTTTTAATTACAACAATTATACAAACCAAACCAAACCAAACCATATGTAGGTATTATTGCTTTGTACAGTAAAGCTTCACAAACAAAATACCTAGGTGGCTATAGAAAAATAATGCGTGTACACTCATGAAATTTAAAACTTGGACACCACAATTTCTGTAAACAAAAGTTTGCACATTGTGAAGCGGGTTTAAGGGTATCATTTACAATTCTAATAGCAGGTAGTCTCAGCAGGAGTTACTCTTATAGAAGGACTGTAGAATGAATCATTACACTAAGAACGTTTTAGAAAATAGGTAATTTACGTTGCTTACTTAATTTTTTTCTTTAAAGAATATATTTGAAGGTATCGCTAATTAAACACCATAGCTCGATTAATTATCGAATCAAAATTTTGTTTAGGAAATGTTTACAAAATAAAATTAGAAATAATTTTGATTTAAAAAACCTCTACAAGAAATAACTTTTAAATTAAATCAAAAAACTAAACATGGTTATTTGGGTTGACTGATTATTACTTATTTTTAAATAAATCTAACCTACTAATTATTGTAAGTTATTAAAAAAATCATTAAACTCTCTATTCAATATATTTAGTCCTTACAAAATGTATATTTTATGACGTTTCATTTTTTTCTGTAGTTAATATAAAAAGTGAAAATAAAGTTATAGTTTAAAATTAAATGAAACGTTTTTTTTTTTAAATAAAGATATTACTATATAAATAAATATAAGAAATCAATAATGGGTGTAACCTCCATTATTATTGATACATTCTTGGAGGCGTCTGCTCATTGACGCTATCAAGGTATTAATATAATTAATATTAATCGTTTCCCATGCGGTATCAATGGCTGCAATTAGTGCATTACGGTTTACTGGTATAAAAATTTGGCCCTTGTTGTCTTCGGATAACAGCAAGTATTCGAGCCCAAACATTTTCGATAATTTTAAAATCTGGGCTTTTTGCTGGCCAGGGTAACAGCTCCAAGTTATTTGCTTGTATCCAGTTGCGCACAACAGACGAAGTATATGGTCATATCCCGATAGTTAATTATCGAATGTTCCAAGAAAATATGTGTAAATAGTAAATGGAATCTACTAACGTAACGTTAAGTCGTTAATTATAGTTACATAACTCTCCTTTCATAAAATATAATTCATATTAATATGCTTATTGTAAAGCTTCGTACACACCTGAACAACAAACCGAGGAACAAACAGAACATTGAACCAAACGGCAATCGGAACATTAATTTGGACGGTGCTACGTACAAATTTTAGAACATATTCGCAAGTCTTGATTGTTCCACGAACGGTTTGCGGCGTTCCCGCAACTTGTCGGAATGCAAGAAAAAATGATGTCGCTATTAGCATCATTTGGACGGGAAATTTCCAAAATAAAAAAAGAACGAAGTAAATTATAATTTTTTACTCTTCCTTGTGCGTAAAAATTTGGTTGGTACTATCTTCTTGTTTTCCGCAATTTTCTCTTCTCAATAATAAATATATATGAACTGAAAACTACTGAAAATAATTATGGGAATAGCACAAACGTTCCGTTTGTTGTTCGGATTGTGGAAATCATAAAAGATCGTTTGTCGTTCTGTTTGTTGCTCGGTTTGTTGTTCAGGTGTGTACGAAGCTTTACAACTTAAGCAACAATTTTTTGGCGAATAAAGATTAGTTTGTAATGTAATATTAGAAACACAAATTTATATCATATCAAATTTATGACAACTTAAAAACTAAGAACGTGTATGTTATTGCTAAGAAATTATTAAGGAAAAAGCGCAAGTGCAGTGCAAATATTTATAATTAAATATTTTCGAAAGTTTATTAGTCCTCTATTGAAATCTTAATACTTAAAAGAAAATCCTGTCCATTAGCATTATAAGGAAATGGTTTTTACTTTATGAATAAGTTTCAATAAAAATAGAATATCCTTGCTTGTTTAATTTACTTCCTTTGAGTCAAATTGCTCTAAGGGTTGTTACATTGGTCATTAGAAGTATGTAATAAATAAACAATTACCTACTGTTTGAGAATGGGTCATGTGAACCAATAAATAAAGTAAGAAATGTAAATTCCATTTTAGTTTAAGATTTCAAGTGTTGTGAAAATGCCACCTCATCTCGGTGCTGATTTGAAAGCGCGGATTGTTTCGGAATTAGCGGCGGGCCGTAGCGTACGTGAAATTTCACGTATGTTAGATATACCAAAAGCACCGTAGGGCATTACCAAGTAAAATGGAATCTTGAACACAATTTGGAAAGAGCCATCGGAAGTAGTAGACCTAAAGTATCTACACGTGCTCAAGATCTCGAGTTGTTTCATTACGTAACAGAACAACCATTTGCTACATACTCCAGGGCTATAGCAGATACACATTTTCCGGATGCCGTATAACTGCACAAAAAGATTAAAGGAGATGGGAATAAAGAAGTATAATGCTGCTGCGAAAGAAGTTCTCAGTGACAAAAATATGAGACGTCGTCTGGAATTTGCAAGGCAATATGTGAACGAACCTTTGGAATATTGGAATCGAGTGATTTTTAGCGACGAAAAAACGTTCAATAGCCGCAACGATGGACCACTAAAAGTTTTTAGAATGGAAGGAACTCGTTACGAAAATAATCACATATGTCCTAAAAAAAGAAGTGGTTATTTTTCTCTGAATGTGTGGGGTTGAGTTAGCGCGCGGGGTCCAGGAGTTTGTTGGGCTATCGATGGACGTCTTGATTCTGCTGCGTATTTAGGTATTTTGGAAACTATTATGAAACCTTCAGTCGAAGTGTTTTATCCAGACGAAGATTATATTTTCCAACAAGTAACTATTCTTATTTCACTATACTTTCTCCAAAAAAATAGTTTGGGATTTGTTGAATTAACATTTTCATAATGTATTTTTGTTGTTAAAGGATAACGCCCCTATTCATACTTTCGTGGGTTGTGCGCAATTGGATACGAAAAAATAACTTGGAGCTGTTACCATGGCCAGCAAAAGCCCAGATTTTAACATTATCAAAAATGTTTATGTTTGAATACTTGCTGTTATCCGAAGACAACAAGGGCCAAAGTTTTATACCAGTAATGCACTAATTGCAGCCATTGATAACGCATGGGAAACGATTAATATTAATTATGTTGATACCTTGATAGCGTCAATGAGCAGACGCCACAAAAATGTATCAATAATAATGGAGGTCACACCCATTATTGATTTCTTATATTTATTTATATAGTAATACCTTTATTTAAAAAAAAAGGTTTTTATTTAATTTTAACTATAACTTGGTATCTTAATAAAGACACAAGTGGATAAAGGGCCTATGTAACACTTTTTTGAAAATTATTGTTTTTACATGGATAAACGGCCAAAGTACCTTAAATTTATTGTAACTAGGTTCAATACGATATTTCGTTATAGAATTAAAGTTAGTAGTGGATAAAGGGCCTAAGTATTACGCAGTAATATTATGAACCTATGGATAAAGGTCTTATGTACACATATTAACTTTAAGCCATATTTGTATCTGAAATTTTATTTAAAACAAATTCTTTTAAGTGGATAAAAGGCTTAAGTACTCGAAAATTGACGACCGCACAGCGAATGAAAGACCGATGTCCAAATATGAATGTACATAGGCCATTCTTCTATTAAGCAATATGTTCTTTCCCTACTGGAATTAAGGCGGCCGGTCTTCTTAGGTTATGTCTACAATATTGATTGTTTCTTTGGAAGTGCAAAAATACAGTCTTTTTGTTACATATTGTTAAGTGAATATTGTTAGTGAAATGTCATTCAGAAGTAAATTACTTGTAGAACTTGGAAGGAGTGTTCATGAAAATTCAGTATTTGAAGAATCCACAGGTAAGTAGGTGGTACTTAGTACCTATTAATGATATAAAATGCACACGTCTTAGTAATTGAATGCAGGAGTACCATAACAGAGTAAATGCGACAAAATTCCTTATAAACGAGATATCATACAGAATTTTTTCTGATTTGCACTTTTGGGCGAAAAAAATAATTATTTTATTAGCTAGAAAACGGCGTTGTTCTTACGATAAGCGTTTGCGTATCGTAATAACTTCAGTACCAACACAAAGTAGAAAAGGATTATTTATTTTTATGTTGAAAAAAGTAAAACGCAATTTTTTGTTTTTAACTGTTGTATATGTTTTTAACGAGGTGATTTTTTAGAAGGAAATACCGAACATTCAGCAAGATCTGCATCAAATGAAACCGGTAAGTTTTTTAAATGATAGATTAACGTGTTGATTACAAACTGATATGTATCTACTTGTTTATTTCAGAACTTTCATTTGACTCTATTGAAAATGGTTATCAACTATATACTCCTCCAGGAAATGTTGCAGAAGGTACTACATAGATATTTAAAGATTACTAAGCAGAAATACACTTTAGATTTCATTGTAAATAGTTATTCTCAGTAACTTTAACCGAAAATGGTATATTTTATATTTTTTATGCCATAAACCTTTAAGAATATTAAAAAAACTTAATAAGAATTCTTTTTAGAAGCTTTTGAGGAAACATCAAACGAGGAAAATCAAAAACTTTTGACACCTCTGACAAATGTGGTTTTGAGTGGTAAGGTTTCTTATTAAGTTACTTGACTGTAAATAAAAAGGTTTTGTTTGTTTTAGATTTTCGCAGGATAATAATTCTTTAGTGTACCAGCCAGGTAATTCCAAAATAAGTAGCAACAACGAGGCAGATATTGAAAATCGAAATATTCAAAATATTATAGAAAAACATGTTTTAAATTCAAATATTTTACCAGAAACTGACCCAGCCAATCACATTAGTACAGTAAATGTAAAGAAAAAGCTTTTTCCCTACCTGAAAAAACTTCCAAGAAAAGAAAAAGATGCCCTAACCAATGGAAAAGAAATAAGGCTGCAATGTCCAGAGCAAAAGGTGAAAGCTACATGTCGCAGACAGGAAAGGTAATTTCGGCTAAAACCGTTAACTTAGGAAATCTGTGCAACAAAAAACACTGCCGTTTATCATGTGACAGCAAATTCAGTCCAGAAGCAAGGACTGAAATACTGAAAAAGTTTTATGGATTAGATGTAAATTCAAAAAATGCATTGTTATTTAAAAGCATTATAATCGGACCAGTCCAACGACATAGAAAAGGAATACAAAAATCTAAAACTGCATCATTTAAATACAATGTTACTCATAATAAAGAAATAGTAACAGTATGTAAAAGTGCAATTTGTTCGTTATATCAAATTTCGGAGAAGAAACTACGTGTTGTTCGAGAAAAAATAATGCGGTCGAGTGGATCTGCACCGTCACCTGACAAAAGAGGTCAACATGACAACCGACCTCATAAAATTCCGACAGAAGTAACTGAAGCAGTGAAAGCACATATTAATATGTTCCCGGCCGAATCGTCGCACTACTCCAGACACAAGAATAGTAATAAAAATACCTTTCTCCTGAATTAAACATAAGCAAAATGTATAACTTGTATATTGAGGATTGCAATGTAAATGGTCTTCCAGAGAGATACAAGGTAAAACATTGCACCTATAGCAATATATTTTCCAACCATTTTAATTTATCTTTTGGACAACCGAGAAGTGACACTTGCACTACGTGCGATTCTGGATCCAATACTGAAGAACATCAAGAGCAATATCGGTATGCTTTTGAGCAACAACAGAAAGATAGAGCATATGCAAGCAGCACAGATAATGTGTGCTATGCTTCACTGGACCTACAACAAACACAACCTTTACCAAAACTAACCGTCTCTAAAGCTTTTTTATCTCAGGCAGTTATGGTTTTATAACCTGAATATTCATACTCTAACAACTGCTGGGGATAAACCATATTTCTTTACATGGACTGAGGATATTGCCAGTAAGGGAAGTTTGGAAGTTGGTAGTTCTATTCATACATTTGCACAGCATTTTAAAAGATTTGCAGAACAAACAGATCATTTGATACTGTGGTCTGATTCATGTTCCGGGCAAAATAAAAACTTTAATATTATTGCCTTGTATCAGTACCTGATTTTAAAAGGAATGTTTAATGTGATTGACCATAAATTCCCGAAGTAGGGCATTCGTATTTAGATTCAGATCGCGACTTCGGTAGAATTGAAAAAACTTGCGAAAGATGGAAAAATTTTTATTCCCGATCAATATCGACAAATAATACAATCATCCAGTATCAAATCTTCTATTATTATCAATATGGAACACCAATTTAAAGACATAGAACAGATTATCCCGTCGTTGCACTTAATCAACCGAAAAAAAAATACACTTCAACAGCAGGTTTATTTTCGAGATAACGTAAAATGGATACGCGTAGAAGAATACGGAAACTACTACTACAAAAATTGCCTGGATCCATTTACGCCATTTTACAAGGTAGACATTTTAAAACGTGGTGCCAATAAAGTTAAGTCCGAAAATTTTACGCTACAGACTATACAAAAAAAGCATAATGAAGTGACGGCAGAGAAAAAGGCTAATATCAGGGAACAGCTAAATTTTATTGACGAAGAGTACAAATATTTTTATGAAATATTTTTAGAAAAAGATAAGGAAGTCGAAGAAAACCAAGTATCCACGAAGAAAAAAAAAAGTAAAAATACGTAAAATTGCAAACATTTTTGTGGCGAGGACGTGGGTAAACCATATTATTGGTGGACATGTGCCCTTTTGTATTTTAAGTTCAATGTTTCATGTTTTACTAATTAGTGGATAAAAGACCTATGTACATTTGTTTCTAATTTTACAAAAAATATGTGTATTTTCTTTTATTACTATTACCATAAAACTTTTCAGTAAAATATCTGCACTTTAAATAAAAAATTAATTTTAAATTTTATTCCTAATAAAAGTACCAATTAAAAAGTTTAAACTCAAATATCTCGAAAATATATTCTTGGTACATAGGCCCTTCAGCAACTTGTGTCTTCATATTATAATTATGTAATAAATTCAAAAACTAAATATATACGTTGACAATAAGAATTGCCTTAGTTTTTATTTTCACTTATTATATTAACTACAGAAAAAAATGAAACGTCATAAAATATACATTTTGTAAGGACTTACAATAATTAGTAGGTTAGATTTATTTAAAAATAAGTAATAATCAGTCAACCCAAATAACCATGTTTAGTTTTTGATTTAATTTAAAAGTTATTGCTTGTAGACGTTTTTTAAATCAAAATTATTTCTAATTTTATTTTGTAAACATTTCTTAAACAAAATTTTGATTCGATAATTAATCGAGCTATGGTGTTTAATTAGCGATACCTTCAAATATATTCTTTAAAGAAAAAAATTAAGTAAGCAACGTAAATTACCTATTTTCTAAAACTTGCTTAGTGTAATGATTCATTCTACAGTCCTTCTATAAGATAACCTCTGCTGAGACTACCTGCTGTTAGAATTGTAAATGATACCCTTAAGCCCGCTTCACAATGTGCAAACTTTTGTTTACAGAAATTGTGTTGTTCAAGTTTTAAATTTCATGAGTGTACATAGAGTTGTGACAATTGACAATTTACGTTGGATAACAACAGTGGCAAATAATAAACGTCAGTGTCAAATTATTGCTAGTTCTATTTGTTTGGTTAATAAATACCTTTACAACCTATAAACAATTATTTCACGTTTAAAAGGCCCTATCAATTTTCTAATCAAGAATACGTCGACATAATTTTTGTTTATGGGTTTTGCGACGGCAATAAAAGAGCCTCAGCTAGAGAATATGAAAGAAAGTTTCCTGGTAGACGATGTCCAAATCACCAAATGTTCTCAAAAGTATTTTCATTTGTTGGTGAACACGGACATTTTTCAACCCAAAATAATATTGATCAGCCCATAAGACATCTTGTTCAAGTGGAAGAAGACATCCTAAATATGATTGAAGAAAAAAAAAACATTACCAAGAAAAATTTCTAGCCGCCTTATAATTCCACAAACAAGAGTCCATTCAACATTAGCAAAGGAAGGCCTTTATCCTTACTATATTGAAGAGGTACAACGGTTACAACCTGGTGATCATGCTACCCGGCTACTTTTCTGTCAGTGGATTAGAAAGCCCAGAAGAGACATATACAGGACCTTATGAACCGACGAAGCTCATTTTACCAGAGATGGTGTCAATAATTCTCGAAATTTTCATATATTGTGTCAAGAAATTCCGCATGCTATTAGACAGACGCCCTCGCAACATAAATTCTCTGTAAACGTTTGGGTAGAAATAATTAACAATACACTAATTGGTCCACACTTTTTCGAAGATAAGTTGAATGGAAATCAATATTTAAATTTTTTACAAAATATTTTGTCCAATCTGATTAAAAATGAGAATGTTAATGTAAGAGGAATGTATTTTCAACATGATGGAGCCCCTCCACATTTTTCAAGGGTTGTTTCCAATTTTTACAAAATTCTTATCCGAATAGATAGATAGACCGCGGGGGCTCATTCTTGGTCTGCAAGATCTCCGGACTTCAACCCATTGGACTTTTTCTTGTGGGGACACATAAAAATTTAGTTAATGCAAACAAATTAATACACGGGACCAGCTTTTGCAACAAATTAATCAATCTTTTCAGGAAATCAAAAGTTATCAGAATGTAATTAGAAAAGCAATTTCAAATGTGATTATTAGAGGAAGGAAATGTGAAGTCAATGGGGAGCATTTTGAAAATTTACTCAAATAATTATTTGCTAGTTTTGTATTTTGTTTTTAATTTTGGTTCATTATTACTTTGTGATACTGCTTTTTAACCGTTCCTATACTTTTATCTAAATCACTTCTTACAGTGTATGTATGTAATTCATGCAACTGAATTTTTAACAAGTTCCAACTAATCAAGTGAGCTGAAATTTGTAGATTTTCTTCAAAATAGCCGCTGCTGCAAAATGACAGATTAACTTTTATTTGTCACAAATTCCGTGAGTAACTGTGGTTCTAATATGGCGGACGCCCCATTATTGGAAATTTTGTTTGTTGAATGTGTTACCTATTTGTTACCAGAAATGTTCAAGATTTATTCATTTTTCTAAATTTTGGTGAATTATTATAATTACTATTTTGTTGTTAGCTATTATTAAAATTATTGTTGTAATTAAAAATTATTTATTTAAATGTGTAGAACTTTTGATGTTAAATTGTAACGAATAACTAATTACTATGATTGAACGATGAATGCGGAAACTTTGGGTGTACTTATGTCAAAATTTAAAAATCGAAATCATTCATTTAGCATTTTAAAGCGGCTGAAATACAAAATACGTTCACCCAAAATAAACAATTTGTATCGGGTGCTAAAGAAATTATTTGTTTAAGTGTATTATTTTTTTATTTCTAAAGAAGAAAATTTCTCATTTTTTTAAGATTGATTGTTTAGTGCGGCAGCTTTAGAAAGTTTGTCATTAGAATTATATTTTTATGTACTTTCTAAATAAAAATATTTTTTTTTAAATTTGAATTTTTAAAAATCGAAATCGACATTTTTTTTTTAAATACGGACCTGTGAAACAACAATTTTGCAATGACATTTTAAAACGACCGAGATACAAAACATTTTTACCAAATATGAACATTCTATACAGGGTCCTTAAAAATATATGATAAAAATAAATATGTGCCAAATATTATAAATCATCCTGTATCTAGATAACCGTCGAAGATGGAATCACTAAAGGTGGGTTATTTAGAACCATCATGATAGCCTCTATCTTGTGGTGACGTATGTACACTTAAATCCAGGTCACCCTGTATACACCTCGTGAGTGTTTATTACCGTCTATGTAATCAAAATAATCAATTATTAAAAATTGAATAGAATTGCTTAAATCTATAATCTGCAATTTGTACATAATTTATTTTCTCTTATTCTCTACACTCGTTTAATATTCACGTTGATATTTGAGTCAAGCGGTAAATAAAAGGACAGTAACTATAAAATTAATCAATCGAGAACAAATTGAACAATCTTGTATCTAGAGCTTTCACGTCGTAATGTAGGTGGCGCTATCAATTTAATTAGAATTCCTTATATATCTGCAAAAACATTACTTGGAAAAAAGTAATTTTATAATAAGTTATATTTTGTTACCTGTCAACAGAGATAAATTTTCAAACGTTTTTCCCGTCACAGAAAAAAATTATTTATTTAAAAATGTTTGTTACTCATTAATCTTTATGTGGTAGTTTCCTTAGTCAATTTTGATAAAGTAATTATATTAATAAATGTTATCATGAAATTTTAGTAAACGTTACTTATTTTATTACTTATTAATTAATTACCTTGATTTTAATTATTGACTCTTAATGTTTTATTGTTGTGACTTAGATTGAAATGAAAAAAATTACAATAATTTAGCGATTTTGGCTTCAAATTTTCATAGCCTTGATAAAGTTCAGACGTACCGGACTGAAACGTCGGCACGTATAAAGTACATAAAATCATAATTTATTCTACCACATACTTCTACCAGAAGGCCCTAAAATTATGGATAAAACTAAAACTAATTTATAAGTACGCATGAGATGGAATTCAATTAACAAATGTTAGTGTAAAAATTCAAGAAAACTGCAAGAGTTCTAATACTAATTAAGAAAAATATCGCTACTTTGATCGTTATTTTTTATTTTACGGCATTTGGTTTTGGTTAATTTTAATAATTTGTCTCAAGCTAATAATTTTTTTTGTTTTTAAATGCTATTTTAATTTATTCAATAAGTTCAACTTTACACGTCCAAGTAAAATAAATTAAAATTTTTGAAACAAAGTAGAAATAAGAAAAAATTACTATTAGTAAATGTTTAATTTAATTTTTAGTTTGATAAACACATTTCCAATTTTTCTTTAAACGTTTTAAATGTTAACCCTAATATTTTCAATTTTGTACACATGAGTATTCTTTCATTCTAATTAACTAACAAATTTAATTTTAGATTATAGTTATAATGACGTCATTTTTAATTTTAGATTTAAAATTATATACATATTGATATTTACTTTAATTTTGTTTAACAATTAAATTTATTATTATTACTTAATTAGATTAAACTTGAAGCATTATCTAATAATAAATATTATTTTATTTATAATATTAACTATTCTCAATTGAAATAACTAATTAAGTCATCTTCAGAATTACTATTTTAAAATTTAATAACTTAATTAAAGTCTGGAATTTTGCTCGAAAAAGAGATATATAAATAGGTTTTTTTTCTTATAACTTGTATAATTCATATTGTTGGAGATATTGGTAAAACAATTACTGACATAATTACTTAACCGACCAAAAACTAGTTTGAAACGGCCTTTTATAATATAAAATAAAGTAAATGCATCGCAACATAACAAAATTTTGATACAAACAGTGAAAATAAAACCGATAATTAGTCTTAAGGCGGATTTCGACTACCTGGTCCTTTAAGACGGCCGTTCTTTAAACGTCCTAAAGAATGGAATTTAAAATTTTGCTTAAAAAAAGGAAATAGAAAAAAATAGTTCAAATGGAAGTAGTAGACAACAACATTTTTAACAATTGTTTTGTTATGACTTTTTGTATAATTGATATTGTTGAAAATATTGGTTAAACAATTTACATGATTGTCATATCTCAGTATCGGATCAAAAATAGTTTTAAACAAAAGTTGCATATAATTAAATTAACTTTTGTTTAAAGAAAAAATGTGTAAAATAAATATTTGGCAAATATTTCAAGAATGCTATGTAAAGCATGTAAAAAAAGAGTTAGAGAATGTACCTTCAGTAAGTTAATTTAAACAATATATTTTTGTATGTACTATGGAAAATTTATTTAGAATGATGCCGCTGCTAAAATCGCATATTTGAGAAAAAGAGTAAGCATATTATAAATTATTTGAGCTATTTCATGATTTGTTTGTACTAAACAATTATTTATTTATTTGTAAGGTACTTTACATTCTAAACAATAAAAACAGAGTTGTAAACAAAAAAACGTCGGCAAAGTTAGAAATTTGGATTTAAGTTCTATTAGTGTAGAGTTGACCCTGTACTGAAAGTTGCTTTTTATTTTTAGGAGTTAAAGCGAAAATAAAAATAATTTTATAATTGCAAGTTCGGTCTTTTTTTATGTTGTAGAATATTGTGAAGATTAAAAAAAGTAGTATTAATTTATCAAGTCTTAAAGAACCAATTTAGTTTTAAGTTAATTTTTTTAATTTTTGGAAAAATAAATTTTAATCACAAATCAATAACAGTGAAAATAAAACATTCATTTCTATTAATTATTTTTATTCATTAATTTATAAGTATTTAAAAAATCTACAAATAATTAAAAATTTTCACCGTCATCTTCCTCTCCCCCTTCAACTCCTTTATTCTCGTTTGCATTTTCGTTTTCTAATTAAAATCTGCTGTCTAACAATTTGTCGAAAAAACTGTCAATTATTAAAAACCCGACACGAATGAAATGAGAATGTTTTCTCGAATGTGTCATTTGATAGAGCGTTTTTAGGTTGACTGGTTTTTGAATCAAATTTCTAAAGAAAACCGATTTGAATTTAAACAACACAGATTTACTTGTTTAAATACAAACCTCGAGTGTAATTCGGCAGGACCATTTAATGAATACAAAAATTAGAGCACGTCAAACTATTTATTTTGGATACATATAAATTTTAATTTGAATAAACTGCCAAATTGACAACTTTAAATATTAATGAAGACCACAATAACAAATTAAAAATTCTAAACCACTAGTCCATTTGTCCCTGGAAAAGTTGCAAGTAACTTTTGCCGATGTCGAAGCAACAATTACACTGCGACATCTGCGATTTTTTATACATACCTAATTTAAATTGTCAATAAAAAAATGTTAACATTTTTAATCATAACTAGCTTGTTTTTTAAGCTACGAAAATTAAAAAAAATGTTTAGGTTTTTACAAGCTAAAAGCTCACGTAAATTAGAATTTTTAACCTTTATTTTTGAAAAGGCTTGAGCTGAAAGTACGGCGTAATGGTCTGTTTACGAACATGTGGACACTATAAAGGGTCATATCTTACTCAATTTTTATCCAACCAAAAAAAAACCAAAATTTAGAAAAAAAAAGACAAAATCCACAATTTTGTATTCTACAAAATTTTGCCCATCTGAGTTATTTTGGAAAAAATAAAATTTTTGAAAAATTAAGAAAATACAATCTTCTCTTCAAGCTGACATTTTCGAAACTACGTACTAGAAACCGTTCAACCTTTCAAAACCTATTTAAAATACATAAATAAAGTGGTTAGTAGTAGCAATTTATTTCAACTAGAGTGGTATTTAGGGGTGATTTATACATTTTTTTAGTAAAAAAATAGAAACTAACTTTATTTATG
The DNA here is from genome assembly GCA_030710515.1 of Abscondita cerata. Lineage (NCBI taxonomy): Eukaryota > Metazoa > Arthropoda > Insecta > Coleoptera > Lampyridae > Abscondita > Abscondita cerata. The sequence continues at coordinate 357,874 of JALBCR010000014.1, forward strand.
TAATAACTCTCTTAATTTGGCACTTTTATAAAAAAACCAAGTTAAATGATTTTGCAAGAACTTTAAAAAGTTTGTATAAATTTTTTCAAAAATATGCATAGTTTTTTAGATATTTCACGAAAAAGCTTTTAATTTTTATTTTGATCAATAAAAAAAATTTACCAGGTATAACTTCGTTTGTATTGATTCTACAAAAATTAATAAACCTGCTTTTTTTGTTTTTTATAAGTTACATTTTCGATTTAAATGATTTTTTTCTCAAAGTGCATATCTTTTAAGTTATTCACTACAAACCGTCTGCAGACATGGTTTTTTTGTAGAAAAATCGATACCTTTACTTGCGAATAACTAGAAAATAATTGACTTTAAAAAAAATTTAGACGTCTGGAAACTTCCAATGTTGAATATAGACTGATAATTTTGCAGCATGTAAAAAGGGAGGTGGGGAGCTCGCATCGCGTCAGTCAAATGCTGTACGGGTGATTTTGAGGATTGGAATTCGATCTGATTAAGCCTCAAAAGTTTTTCCTTTTTGTGTGGTAACCGATAACATATCAATGATGTTTAATGCTGTCATATCTAATGAGTTGGACAATTGACAATCCTGCATTATTTCTCGCTGGTACTTCTGATGAATCAACCAATCCAATATTTACACTTTCTACAACTCAGCTCAAAGACATTCTATTATTATAGTCATTATACAGGGTGTTTCTGAAAGGTTCTTTGCCTCAAAATAGGCCGTTTGACACCAATTTACCCATAACAAAAAGGTCACCATTTAGATCGCCAGAGGGTATCAAACTTTTCAAAAAAATTTTGTATATTGGGAATAACTCGAGAACGGTTTGACGGATTTTGTTCCGGTTTTATGCTGGTTGTCTGATTTCATAAACGTTTTTCTGTGTAATGTGGACACATTTTTGATACCAGGAAAAGTCGCTGTCATTCGGGCACTGTCAAATAAATAATAATATTTTAACAACCGTCAACGACACAAAACCAATATAATTCTGACAAATAAAACAAACAATTTGAAAACTTTTTTCTTTTTGTTAAATTGCGCTAATGTTTTTAGTTCGATCAGAAAAAATTAAAATCATATCTAGTTTTGAAACTAGAATAATTAATTTGAAAAACCTTGTATTTAAGTAGTAGTTGGTTATCACACCCAACTCAAAAGTAGAGGCACAGGTTCAAATTCTAAAGTTTGTTTTAGCGTTGATGTTTGTACAATTGCAAACACACAACAAGAATCACCTTATAACTATTTTATTTTTTAGGACTTTTATGTTAAGAAAAGAATCTTACAGATATTGAAGGTGTATATGTCAGCCACATTTAATAAATTAGTATCGTTTCTAACAATCTTTTGTAACATTTGCTGCAACTAACAAAATTGACTCTAATACTTTATGTGAGTAACCATTAAATTCGTTTCTACCTATAAAAACAATGCTAAATTTAATTTTTAATTAATTAAATAGAATTGGTTTGCAAAAACAAAGCAAACTCGCTTATAAAAATTTAATTTTAATGGTTATTATACATTTAGTTTATCTCTTCAGCTGTCTAAAAATATTTTCATTGTGAAATAAGTTCATTGTGTTCACTTTATGGTTTAATTAAATATCGATTTGTTCGTGTTTAATATTGCCTTAAGGTTAAGGGACATTGTAGATATACATCAAACAGAAATAGATTTGTGTATTAGAACAATTTCTATTATATTATTGTTAATTTCGTATTTTATATATTTGTTTTAGTATCCTTGTAGTGTAATTGAATAACAGATTTAAAGTGTGTGTTATTTTATTAAACAATTGTTATTAAACGATTTAAAATGTATTAATGTAATAACGAGTGTTTTAAATAGTTTTCTTCACTCAAGAAAGTTTAATTTTCGTAAGTGGATAAATTGAGACACTAATGCAATACAAGCTTTAAACAAAATTTCATCAAAAAATTATTTAAAATTTTGCTCTGACATCGAATGAAAAAAATATCGGTAAGTGTTGAATGTTTATTTTCCATTGATTATTCTACTACCAGAAAAAAAATTTGCATTATTCTACGAGTGCTTTAGACCATTGAAAAGTGTAGACAAAATTTTAATTTTAAGGTGGTTGTGATTAAAAACTTTCAATATCTTTGTAAAAGTTTAAGTAATTATTTTATTGTGGTTTTAAGAAATTAGAAAACATTAACCCCTTGTCATAAAACTAATTTCTTCACTTTCCTGTACATTTAAAAAAATTAAATTAAATTAAATTAATGGATTGTATACTAAGGTATCAATAGTAAATAACACAAAAATGGTTAACTTACATATTGTTATTCTATTTACAAGGCTATTGAACAACATACCTAATCTCTACCTGTAACACCGGAAAGTTCATGGTAAAAGAAAAAAAATTGTAAATAATAATAATAATATTAATAGTAATAAAATGGTTTTATTTTAAAAATTCATTAACATATACTATAGATGTTACAGTAAAAAATTAAAAGAAAATTCAAAGCGGAGGTCTGAGGTGGTTCCTGCTCTTTCCTCAAACCTTGGTATATAAAATCGTTGATAACAGTAAACTAACACAAATTTATTTATTTATTGTTATGTTGAAGAGGTGTAGATCGCTAATGTTAAGTTTGTATGTGTGGTGTACCATAAAAGAGAACAACTTCATTTATGTAAATTTAAATTTTTCTCTGTTCCTAGTATTTGGATAATTTTTTTTTAAATATTTAAGAAAAGTTACTTAAATTTTTTATCTATTTAATTGTAAATACAAGGTGGCCATTTGAAAACGAAACAGAGCCTATTTTGGGGACCTCAAAACATTTACGAAAAAATTATCGGATCCGTCAATTTTTGATTCACGGGGGAACCATTTTTTTTGTAGTTTCACTCCCCTGAAAACAAAGCTCTAGTGGGGGTGACAAACGCTCCCAAAATTTTAAATAAAATGGAGAGTCGAGTGATACCTTATTTTAAAGTTTCAAATCGCTACTATTTGCCTAGCCGATACAGGGCCTAATAAAAGTTACAAAAACATGTTAAAAAGTACAATTTATTTAAATAATGTACTTAAAACTAAAATCTCAAAAATAAATCGTAAAAATGTTGGTCTTTGACTTCTATACAATAATACAGGTTTTGTTCAAACCTCTCCTGTACATTTTGAAAAATTTTTGGGGTGATTTAACGACGTTCATTATCTATTCTTTGTCGCAAGTTGTCTAACGATGTTGGCTGACTAGCATAAATTTTAATTTTTAAATGCCCCCATAAAAAAAATCTAACCGATTTAAGTCCGGGGAACGAGGATGCTATTCAATAGCTCCTCTTCTTCCAATCCATTGTCCTAGAAACGTATGGTCCAAATATTGACGAACCCCTGTAGCATAGTGGGGTGGCGCACCATCTTGCTGAAATATTAGACGGTTTTTCAAGTACTCGTTATTATTTTCTAGTATCTCCACTAATGCTTGATGAATTGCATTTTCTAATAACTCCAGGTACATCTCTCCTGTTAAATTGCCAGGTAAAAAGAAGGGGCCTACTATATGGTTACCTAAAATGCCAGCCCAAACATTTAATTTTTTGGGATGTTGTGTATGCACCTCACGAAATGTACTGGGATTTGAATCAGCCCAATAGCGACAGTTTTTAGTTCTTGTACGGGATGTATTTTGTACGGATAAAACTTGTGTTTTTTTAATATCTTCTGAATGCTGCTTCTCTTAAAACCAGACACGGTTGACAACTTCCTTGTGCTCAGTGTGGAATCTTGCACAATTTGACCTAAAATAGCTACTTCTAAAACTTCATTTACTACTGGATTATCCATTACACGTTTTTTATTAGCCACAGACCCAGTTTCCCTAAATTTTTGAACCAATTCCAAAATGTACTTACGATAGACCTGTCGATTCTGGTGTTGCAGTTCTATTAGCATTTTTATTGTTCACAAAAAAAAGAGAAATAATTTTAACTCTTTCAGCAAGTAAATACATCAATACGTTTTTTGTATCGTATTTAACTGATTCATTTACAAGCATTTTTTTCATAATAAAATGTTGACACGTTTTCGTAACTTTTATTAGCTTTTGTACCGGCTAGACAAATAGTAGCAATTTAAATACATTTCAAATAAGGGATCACTCGGCCCCCCATTCTATTTAAAATTTTGGGGAGCTTGCTACCCCCGCTAGGGCTTTGCCTTCAAGGGGGTGAAACTACCAAAAAAATGATTTCCTCGTGAATCAAAAATTGACGGGTCCAAGAATTTTTTTGTAAATGTTTTGAGGTCTCCAAAATAAGCTTTCGTTTTCAAATGGCCACCCTGTATAAGCTATTTTATAACTGTAACATTTTTTAAAAAATTCTGTTTTGTGTTTAGGAGGTGTAAGAATTCCATTAAATCGTACATTAACATTGTGTATACCAGTCCGGAACGTAAGTTTGAGAAACAAGTAAGAAGGAGTATGAGTTGTAATAATAATAATAATAAATATTTATTGAGCAAAAAGAAACAGTTACTCAAAAAGACAGAGTTCGCAAAGCGATCTTCCACTCTACTTTTAAACTTAAAAATAATAATAATAATAATATTAGTAATAATAATAATAATAATAATAATAAACTTATTTCAGTAAGAAATACATGTAACACAACAAAAGAATAAAGGAACTCAAGTTAATCAAATATATAATCTCTTACCGAAATCGCAAGGCGGGATTCAGTGAAATAGTAAACTACCCACTGCTCTACCATCTAAACCTTGTTTTCTTATAATTTGGTTAAAACATTTAAATCCTTATAACTAAATAAAAAATTGAATATTAGGTACAGTGTCATATGAGGATATATTACATTATCTATTTACACAAACAAATTCAACCCAGCATGTTACATTTAATAAAATTATAAAATTATAAAACGCCCATCGACTGCCTCTGAAACGTGTACTCAGACAGCGTTTTTTTGAAATTATATTTCGAACAGCTTTTTAATTTTAACGGCAATTCGATATACATTGAATACATTTAAAATGAGAAGGACCGTTCAAATCAAGTGGTAGTATGCGAGGGAGGGGAATTTAACCCCCTGAACCTTGTGGTCAAGTTGTGAATGTCAGTTCTAAACGTTATTTTTCGATAAAGGTAATAAGTAGTTTGATTTAATATAATTTTATGATACAGACATAGACAATTTAATCTCCGCCGATTGGTCATAGTTAACCCTCCTGCTTTTTTCAACTTATAGCTTATGCGATTGAATTTCCTGATACCATAAACAAATCGTAAACAAACTTTCTGTACTTTTTGTATACGCGCGTAGTAACACTATCCAATGCCAAATGGTATACTAGGGATCCATAGTTAAAATGACGCAATACAGTTGTGTTACATAGGTGCAATTTTGTTTTAATGTTGAAGTATTTTCTTTGCGCATATAACTGTTTAAGATTCAGGTAACTAGAGCAAATATATTTATTTATTTGATACCTATATCTAAATCTATTGTCCAAGGTAAACCCTAGACTTTTAACTTTATTTGCTATAGGAATATTTACCTCATTGATCTCTATTTTTAACTTCCCACTTAGGTGTTTACATACATTATTATTTCCAAAAAATATTGAAGTCGTCTTATTCGGGTTAATAATTAGGGAGTGACATGTCGAAGCTTCATGAAGGTATTTCAAATCTTCATTGATATTATTTTCAGCATCTTTCCAATCATTTGGTTTGAATGAATAATACACTTGTGTATCATCTGCATATATGTGATATTTGCAATGACGTAGTTTACTCACAAACACTGAAGTGTAAATTGAAAAAAGTAATGGCCCTAGGACGGATCCTTAAGAAACACCTCGAATAACTGGCAGCGGATTAGCACTTACACCGTTTATCCTTACAATTTGCCATCTATTAGAAACGTAGCTATCTATTAAATTACAACCCCCAGTTCCAACACCAATAAATTTAAGAATATCAATTAAAGTTTCATAATTCACCATGTCAAATGTTATAATCTAAATTAACCAGAGCTACTACTTCACCTTTATCAATTGATGATAAAATGTTATCAGTTATCTTAAGCAAGGCGGTAGTACAACTGTAGCCTGATCTAAACCCGGACTGTACCTCAGGCAATATATTATTCTCCTGTACAAACGACTTTAGTTGAAGACAAATTACTTTTTCAAAAATTTTAGAAAGCCGAGGAAGTACACTAATAGGGCGAAGATCCTTCAGTTCAGTCGGTTTATTAATCTTAGGTAAAGGTACAACCAGGGCAGTTTTCCAAACTTTAGGTACTACTCCTAGCACTATACAAGTATCAACTAATGGCAAATGTAAAGTACAATTACAGGACAACATAATTTCAACATATATACGCTTAAATTATCATAACCCTCAACCTTAGAAGTAAAGGAATTAAGTGCTACTACGACATTTGCAGAATCTGCTAAACTGAAATCAAATTTAATATTGTAACTAAGGTTACTGTATGTATTTGAATCAGGATTATTACATGCCACTTCGGGTATGCTGTCAGTGAAATATTAATTAACCAAATTAGGATCAGCTAGATGTGCAGGGATACTAATTTTTTTTCTACCACCAATATTAAGAATCTTCAACAACCTCCATGAATCCTTGCTACTACTAATATTGAACATATAATTGTAACAAGATTTTTTTTCATACGCAATAGTACGGGTAGTAAGGTTCCTAAGTGACTTATAATAATCCCAATGTTTCACTAACTTTGATTTAAGGTATTTAGCGTTAGCCTTATTTCTTAATTTCATTAACAACTTCAAATTATCGGTTAGCTATGGAGCAGGAGATTTTCTTATAACACAAGTCCTAATAGGAGCATGCACATCAAAGAGATTTAGAATATAATTATTAAATAATGATAATTTAGTATCTCTGTTATCGATTTTCAGAATATTTTGAAAAGGAACATTATTTAAGTCAGATGCAAAAGCTGCAGCATTAATTTTTATTAAGATTTCTATACATAATTGTTTTAGTAAGGAATGTATCAAGAAGGCCATTAACATTAATATCTGCGAAGACAGCAGCATGGTCTGACATATCATTTTCTATAATACCCGAGCACATCTCTAATTAAAATCAGATCTATCAGTGTATTGGAGTTGAAAGTTATTGGCGTGAGTGAATCGATTATTTGGCGGAGTTGTAATGATTCCAATATATCATTCTTGCATACAGTAGCAGGATTATTGAGTTTTTAAAAAATCTATATTGAAATCTCCTAATATTAATTTCACGGGTTGACTGAGTTGTGTATGAATCAATTAAACAGATGACTTAGGCAATGTACGTATCAAAATAATATCCACACAAAATTATAATAAATGCTATATAAGTATCAATTTAACAAGAATTGCAACAAAATTTTATGATAAGGTTGATAAAGTAATACACGTTTACCATAGTATATATTTCACAGGTAATTTCACTGCACAACGCTCTAATTTAGCAATTTTAAGTAATCTTCCGAATCTATTTTACGTAACCCATTTTTATACCGAACAATAATATTCCCCTTACTAGTAAAGACATTCTTCATCCCTAACTTTTTCTTCGTCGATTTAAGAAGAAGCACTCTACGTTTAGTAAGCTTTCAGTTAAAACTATTTTGGTGCCCTTTAGCTTACTCTTTTTGCGATATACTAGATCTTTAATCTCACGCTTGCAGAATCTCACAATAATAGGTTTAATTTCACCTACCTTAAACGGAAGGCGATGATTGCAGTCAAGATCCTTTATATCAATAGCAATTTTTAACTTATTATTGCATAATTTAACAACTGTAAGCTTGTATCTTCATTTTTACATTCAGGAATACCATAAATTCTTAAATTATTTTGCCGGGAATATTGCTCTTGATTATCCAATCCATATTCAGCTTCTTTAAGTTTGTTTTCAAGTGAGAGTATACAAATATCGTAATGTAATGGCAAATAGCAAAAAAAAACATATAAAAACAAGTATATATGTATCGCAAAATAATTATCAATTCGTGTTTTGAACTTATACAAGTATTATCTTACTTACATAAACCTTTTATTTCCAATAAACGTATTTTCAATTGTTTTTTATATGATTTATATGGTAGAGACAAAAGTGAAAAAACTAAATTTAAAAAATAAGGCGCATTATACGCAAAACAGCGTTTAAATTTTGAGGTAGTATGTTTCGGTATACTGTAATTTTTATTCCGAATATTAACATCATGTTGCTGTGATCTCAATACCAACTCATTAAACAAATATAAAGGACACTTAAAGTAAATTAATTTATATAAAAATACACAATAAATATAGTTAGATCTTTGATTAGTATTCAGTTCCTCTGTTGTTTTTAAATACGGAGTAATATGTTTTTTTAAAAGGAATGTTGCACGCAAATCTAATACAGGCATTTTAGATTTATTGTATTTTGTCATTATTGTATTAAGTTAAGTAATTGTGGTATACACAGGAACAGTAATCTAGGGTGGGATAAATTAAACTTTTGTTAGGTTAACCTTAATGTTGGAACTCAATGAATATTTTATCATATTTAACATTTTTAACTTCATATACGACGTTTAACAAATTTTATTAACATGATTCTCAAAACTTAAATTCTTGTCAAGATAACAACCTAAACTTTTTGCCGTTGATGACTACTTAATGTTTTCATCATTTAAGGCTAAATGAACTTTACTTAGGTTTATCTGTGATAATAGGTGTTCACTACCAATGCATAAAGCAATCAATTTATTTGGATTTAGTTTAAGACCATTATTTTCACACCATCTCGCAATATTTCTTTATTAATTAATTTTAATGATTCTTTTAGTTCAATGGGTGTGAACGAGATGTATAATTGTATATCATCTACATACATACAAGTGGTATTTTAGATGCTTAAGTGACTTAGTAATATCAAATGTGGTACACCACTCTTAGTTTCAATCATGTTGGAATATTAGTTTTTATACCTTACACTCTGCACCCGACCAGTAATCTAATTTTGAAACCACTGAAGTTCGATATCTTGATGAAGTTTTGCTAATAGTAATTCAAAATTTACTAAATCAAACGCCTCATTTTAATCGAAAAGGATTAATATGGTAATTTCCGACTTATCCATGGCAATGCTAATGTTACTTGTGATTTTGAGTAATTCAGTTTGTGTGCCTTGTTTTTGACGGAAGCCTGACTGTAAAAGTGAAAGGATTGTGTTTCTTTGAAAATAAGTTTAAAGTTGTTCAAACACTATTTTTTCAATTATTTTGTAAAAAGATTGTAAAATACTTATTGGTCGTATGTCAGAAATATTATATGCATTTGCTACTTTTGGGTAAGGTATAATTACTGCACTTTTCCATTCTATAGGGAACAGCCCTGTTTCCAGTGAATAGTTTATTATGTGGACTAAGACCTCAACACAGTGTGGCAAAATTAATGGTATCATTTGTTTACTTAAGTTATCTATACCTGCTGCATGATCTACCATACTCCTCCACAAAAAAAGAGATAAGACAAACCTTGAAAATTACCGCCCCATAACTCTTTTATATATAAACTATTCACGAGAGTGATCACATCAAGACTGAAGAGGAGGATTGAATTCTACCAACCAAAAGAAACAAACCGGTTTTCGATCTGCTTTTGGAACTAATGATCATTTACAAAGTATCAAGACTCTCATCGAAAAGACAGTTGAGTACAATAGACTATTGGCGCTCTTGTTCATAGACTTTCATAAAGCTTTTGATACGGTCGAGTTAAAGGCTCTGGTTAAAGCATTGGATGAGTGTCGGGTAGATTATAGGTACTCAAAACTGATCTATAACATATACAATAACGCAACTATGTCGATTAAATTACACGAAAGCAGCCAACCTATCGAAGTGGGAAAAGGGGTCAGACAGGGAGACCCTATGTCCCCAAAACTCTTCATAACCGTATTAGAACATGAATTTAAAAAGCTCGACTGGGACTCAAGAGGTATCACCATAGATGGACAGAATCTTAATCACCTCAGATTCGCTGACGACATAGTCCTTATAGCTGACAATTTCGGGGAAATAAAACAAATGCTCCACGAACTTAACCACGCATGCGCCGAGATTGGTTTGAAAATTAATTTCTCTAAAACCAAGATCATGACTAATTTGGTTTTTAGTGAACGTATCAAGATCGAAAACACCCAAATTGAAGAGGTCGATAAATATGTATACTTAGGTCACGAGATGCGCATTTCAAGAGACAATCAGACCTGCGAGCTGCATAGGAGGATCAACCTTGGATGGGCTGCCTATGGGAAACTTAGGTATATCTTCAGAAGCGACATTCTTATCTCCTTAAAACGAAAAGTGTTCGACCAGTGTATTTTGTCGGTCCTTACCTACGGAGCGGAAACATTTACCTTAACATCCACATCCGCGAAAAAACTAAGGGTCGTACAACAAAAAATGGAAAGGTCGATGCTTGGAGTGAGCCTGAGAGATCACATTAAGAACGAGGAATTACGGCAAAGAACAGGAGTGACGTGCGTCATCAAGCGAATAGTTACACTAAAATGGAACTGGGCAGGCCACATAGCCCGGATGTGCGACGACCGATGGACGAGGAGATTACTGGAGTGGAGGCCACGCAGCGATAAGAAAAGCCAAGGAAGACTGCTTACCAGATGGACCAACGACATAAAAAGAATAACAACCAACTGGATTCAGACAGGACAAGATAGAAAAAGGTGGAATGCCATGAGGGAGGCCCATGTCCAGCAGTGAACGTCTCAGGCTGGTTGATGATGATGATGATGACCTGTTGCATTTGATTTAACCGTTTTGAAGAGTCTATAAATGTCATAACCTGTTATAAGATTGAATTTAAATCTAGTGTTTTCATTAAGGCTATTATTTTTATAGTCGTAAAGTAATTTTTTATTTACACAAGTTTGTCCAACATTAACGTTTACAAATTGATTATTTAAGTTAGAACTCGTGACCAGATCATCAAGATTAATTGAAAACGACTGTTTACCACTTTTTACACCCCAACATTTTAGTTTTTTCCATAATTGTTTAGTATTGCCTTTATTAACATTTAGTTCAAATTTCATCTCGTATGCCTCCTTTTCTCTTTTAATTACCCCTGTAAGATCGTTTTTTAGTTCAACATAACTCAATCTATTTACATCTGTTATATTTTTCAAATATTTTTTATATGCGTTATTCTTTAATTTAATTATTTGTTTGAGGTTATATGTGACATATGGAGGATCTTTTCTTTTGAAAAAGTGAAATTTTTGAAAGAGCATGTTTATTAAATATATAGTTAATATTTACATTTAAGTTATTTACTTTAGTTTCTAAGTCACGTAAATTGTATAAAAATTCCAATTTTGGTGTAATGTAACCTTCTCTAATTCATTTAAAAATATTTTTTTTAATTTCTATAAGGATGCATTTGTTGTTTATCCTGTGTGTTATGCATCCCTAAATAGCAGTACACTAACATGTGGTCTGTAACGTTCAACATGTCTATAACAATACATTTAACAACATTTATATTATTATTTACACAAATGACATCAATCAACGACTCACATATTGATGTAATACGTGTAGATTCATCTACAATTTGTTTTAAATTAAAATCTGAAATCATTGAAAGGAATTTCTTTGTATCGCTACTAGTTTTGTATAAAAAGTTGATGTGTCTCAATAAAATTACAGCATCCGTACTTACATATAAATTTTTTAACACTTCATAAATATTACTAAGACTGGCCATATTTGTACCAAGTTTTCTATAAACTTCACCCACAGCTACGTTCATTTTATTATACTCAATAATTAACCACAATTGTTCAAGCCCACTGTCGCTATTAATATTACCGTAAGATACTTTATATTTTATTGTGCTTTTTAGATAAATTGCAACTCCACCTCCACGAGTGTTTCGATCACATCGAATAATGTTATAAATAGGGAGAGATACATAATTTACTGGAAGTGCTTTTATCCAGCCAAGTTTCACAAACACCTAGACAGTCAAACGAATATTTTTATACTACATCCGAAAACAATTGAAATCTTGTATTGAGTGATCGTATATTAATATGAGCAACTAAAATGTTGAGTTTTTTGGTTTTGTAATAGTTGGCAAACCATTTACATAGCGAATAATAACCCTTTCTCCCTTACTCTGTCTTTCGACCACTTCTTTTTAATTTTTTGTAATATTCACGTTGCATAATTGCTTCGTCCATTCCAATTGAGACATCATAGTTGGAAGACTTTAGTTTGCTTTTTTGTGTTACAATTTTCAGTGCCTCTTCCTTATTTTTGAGAATAATTTTTAGGAGGCGCGATTTATTCCTTTCTAGTTGTTTTCCTAATCTTACATTTTCAGTGTTAATATCAGGAGCGATATGACGAATAACATCTCTTGCGTTTTTTAAGTCTTCGGCAATTTTAGACTCAAGCAGAGTAGGAATTATTTTACATCCCGAACATTCCTTATTCCCAATTTATTGCAACTTGGACATTTCCACAAAATTTGTTGTAGCGATTTTATAGTATCAAACGGCGATTTGGTTAGTTCGACGCATTTTGCATGATAATGTATCATGCAAAAATTGCACTGAATGCCGGGCGATTTCCCATTGACACTTTGGGTACAAATTCTACAGACTGACATATTTAGTTTAATTAAGATGTCTATAGATATTTTATTTATTTATAATTTAGTTTTAATTTCGTAGATTTAGGTAATATAAACTCTTGTTTAGTTAAGCATTTAATCTGTTTGATTTTAAACCTCAAACAACTAATAATTTTAATAAATTCACAGAGCGCATATAAAATGTGTGCACAATCACAATCTCTTGACTCAAGACATAACCTTATGGAACAGTGTTGCGGAGTGTAGTAGACGTCTACCTTTCATGTGTAACCAGCCACATTCTTCTAGTCTATGAGAAATTTTTTCATACTTGCGTACTCCAAATATAAGCCGTAAGCAAGAATTCTGAATTTTTTGTATGTTTTGTTGACGAAATAGCCATAAAGGAAATGACAAAAGTTGAAGTGAGACAGCCTAACAATTCACAAAACATTTTCTTCATTTTTATATTTAAAAAATTCCTACAAGAATAAATTTTTTTTAGGGAAAGATAAGCCCTTTGAATAAGTTTATTTATATGCGAATCAAATTTTAAATCTGTATCTAAAATAACACCCAGATTTTTTTATGATTTAAAAACAATATTTTTGTTATTAATTTTGATATTGTAATCTTTCGCTAGAAATTTTAAACGCAGTTTTTGGGGCTAAATAACAACAATTCAGTTTTGCCCTCATTTAATTTGAAGTTATGGTTTGTGGAAACTGTATTTAGGGCTTTGAAATCATTATTAAACTTTGCTATACTGCAATCAATTTATCGCAATAGTATGAAAACTACAAGTATAAATACAAAATAGTGTTGGTCCCAAGACTGACCCTTGCGGTACCTCCCATTGTATTTCGACACTGTATAATACCATATCTATTTTTACGCTTTGAAAACGATCTGAGAGAAAAAATTGTAACAAACTTAGAGATATGTTATCTAGACCAATATATTCAAGAACAGAGATAAGAAAATCATGTTGTATAGTGTCAAATGCTTTACTAAAATCTAGCAAAAGTATATTGTTTGTATTCAAGTGTTGTTGAAGTTAAAATTTTACAATTTTTTAAAATATTTTTGAAAGAATTGGAAGAATGCTTATTGGTTTTAAGATATTAAATTCTGTTGAATTTTGAATCTTTAAAATTGGAATAATAATAGATTTCTTCTACATTTTTGGAAAGGTAATTTTTATGTTGATTTTCGAAATATGCTTTTTTTTCTCTTTTAATAGCAGTTGTAGTTAGGTTTCTGAGAGATGCATAATATTCCCAGTAATGAGAAAGTTGTGAGTGCTTATATCTTCTGAAGGCCGCAACGCGCTCAGACTGCATAAAACCATACAGAAAAGTTAACAATAGTTGGTGGTTGTGGCTGCAATTTTAAAAACACATTCATGCTTATTTGGGTCGTCATACTAAATTTACCAACTTTTATCCCTACTTGTAAACCACTGTCAACATGTTTGCTTTTTCTAAAAAAGTTGTTGTTAATAGCGGAGGGGGGAAGGAGATCTATTTTTCATGTTTTTGCTTGTGAGTCGAAAACTATTTATAATATCACTTTAGTGATTGCTACAATAATTATCTACACTAAATTCTCTATAAATTATCTCTAAACATTTTATTATGCAGTCAATATTTTAGAACATGAAAAGTATTAAAGCTGATAAAAATAAGAAACGAAATTGTTATACTTTCAAAAAGATGATAAGTCGCGCCACAAAGTTGTTTGCGTCGCCGCACCAAGCAGCAGTTAGGCTCCTCTTACTCAGATATTTGTAATCAGTACATAAATTATGTAAAATGTAATTACGGGCCACATTCTACAGTCGTGTTTGATAGATACTATGACGTAAGAAACAGTACTAAAACATCTGAACAAAGAAGGAGAGCGGTGAAATTGTCTGTTGATAAAAACATAAATCTCCCAATGAAGGTCACGGTTCAGCAAGACCATTTTCTATCAAATAAAAAGAAGATCCAGCTGATTAAACTTTTGACAGAAAAAATGCATGCTGCAAATATAGAAACACGAACATCTGCAAGTGCACAATCATTGGCACTGCAATTGACAAAGCTGTAAACAATCTTGTGGTCACTGTTAATAGAGAAGATGTTGATCTTGTAGTCCTTCTAAATGGCTTTACTCTACCAAAAAAAGCAATATTTTTTGTCAAACCGAGAAGAGGGAAAGTGGACACCAAAATATTTTACTCCCAAGAACTACAGAATTATTCATTCTGTTGTTCTATTATCTTCTGTATAGTTTTAGCGGGTGTGATACAAGCTCAGCTATTCACAGGAAGGGCAAAACATCAATTTTCAAGCTTTTTGATCAAAAGCCATTACTAAAGAAAATAGCAACTATATTTTATGACCCAACGTCAACTCCGGATGTTGTAGCAGAAGCCGGAGAAAAAATGTTTTTTGAAGTATACCGAGCCCCCTGTACTCAGACCGAACTTAACAGATATTAATTTGCAGTTTTTCTGAAATCTTGTACCAAGGCCAAACCGGATCTTTTTTCCCTCCCCCCTACCTAAGCGTCAACAAAATATCACACTTATAGAGTATTTCATCAAGTACAGTAGTGGCTTGAAAACCAACTGCCTTCTGAATAATAGAGTTGGAAGCGAGGAGTCGATGGAAACTTAGAACCAATCACGACCTTAGATCCTCCGGCTCCTGACGCGTTGTTAAATTCAATATTTTGCCGATGTAAAAGTGGATGCTCTGGAAAATGCAGTTGCCGTAAGCGGGCATTAAGTGTAGTCTTATCTGTAACGGTTGCCTAGGAGCTTGTACTAATGGAGATCGTACAGCAAAAATGTTTAGACATAATTTATAGAGAATTAAGTGTAGATAATTATTGTACAAGTTATTAAAGTGATATTATAAATAGTTTTCGAGTCACAAGCAAAAAACTTGAAAAATAAATCTTTTCCCTCGCCCCCCGCTGGCTCGCGTCATTCCTCAGAGGCTTTTATTATATTCATCTGGACACCTTAAGGAATAACTGTACTAACTTTCAAAATTATATTAATTATTTGGTCTGATTTAATTAATCTTCTCAAGTTACCTGTACTGTGCACTATTGAATAGACGACAGTACAATTTCTTTTGTCAATTATTTTCCTTAATTGCCCAAATCATTAATGGAATTTACAATTCGTATTGTAATACGTAAATACCGTGCCGTATTTAGTTAGTCCCCTACAACCACGACATGCGTAAAACGATAGGGCATAGAACAACATCAGTTGAGGAAAAGAAAAAACAACAATTACAATCAAAATTTTGAAGTTTTATTAACATTTTAACATGCATTCTATCATAACAATGAAGATGGAAAAAATGGAATATCATCTGTAATAGAAGACAACATCTAGTAGAAAAGAGATTTGTAATATAAACTTGGTCGGTGTTTGTCGGTATTAGGTGGTAACAGAGGCTGGTTCCTATGTGACTGCCCAGGGTGCGCAAGGCTTGGTAAATCATTTAGTAATTAATTAAAAAAATGTGTGCAATAGAAATTGTAAATGTGAAGTTACAAAGTAAAGTTTGTCATTAATATTTTTAATAGTAAATAATGTATTAAGTGGCAAATTGTTTAAAGCTATAATAAAATGTTCTAGATGAAAATACTTTTGAGATCTGTACGTCACAACCTTTTGTATGTTACTCGTTTCAAGTGATAAAATACAAGTTACAAGTTCATGGTCACTAATATTGAGCACATTTGTTACTCTTACTGTAAAATTATTGTAGGGTGCGTAGTACATTCTTGAATATTTTGTTGGACAGTTGAAATAGAATATCTGAAAGAACACCTACATGATGATCGGTGCAATTGATTAAATTAAAAGTTAAGTTTGCACATAGTAAAACTACATCATATTCAATGACCAAAGCAGAAAGAGTATTTTCTAATTCATTTAAAAATAATTTTTTTCACAGGCTTGAGAGCGATAGCACATCCCAACACGTTTATTTAAAGTAAGTTTCACCCAGCACTGTTCTAAAGAGGTTGGTGTTTGAATTAATACGGCATTGTAACAATCGTTAATATAAAATCCTACTCCACCTTCCCTTCCACATTTTTTATCTTCTCTGAATAGTATATAATCTTTGATTTGAATAGAGTTATCGTTTATTGAAATGTTTTGAACATTCAAATAAAAATGTTTGGCCGCAGACGATTATGTTTAGTGTGTTTCATAAAAAGAGCACATATGGTGATTACAAAGTTAAGTAGTTGAATGTGGATCATAATTTATTAACAAATTTGCGAGTAGCTTTTGTGAAAATCCACTGAAAATGGAAAATGAAATATTAATTAGTACTAAACGTGAATATTGGCTATACAAGAGAGTAAGTAAAAATTAACTGAATTTTAACATTTTCGAAAGTGGAACCATTAAAATGTATACTTTAGACATTAATAATTTTAAACAAAGCTTAACATAAACTTTTACTTAAGGTAACAAAAAAGGATTTATTGTTTCAAAATTATTTAATTAAATTTATGTTCCATTTCAAAATAACAGTTTGGTGAAGTAAAGTTTTTTGTTGAAAAAGAATTGGATTAAAAACAAAAAGCATTCAATTTTGTTTACATTTTAGATAGTGAGGATTAGTTAAGACGTGATGTATTGTATGAAAGGTAGCGTCATCGAAGTTACTTTACCGATATCTTTTATAGACGAAGCCATTAGGTAATGTCGGTTCTTTATTAAAACCAACACCTTGGTTCCTTTGAAGCCTACGTCTTTATTCATTTTGTGAAATTGAACAAATTAGATTACTAGTTCGTTTTTAATCAACGAAAGTTTTTGTATAAACCTTTTTGTAAGCTTCTTTTGATGTATTTTGTAATGTCAAAGATATATTAAATTCAAGTTGCATGATTAAGTTGTAAAAGAAAAACTTTAAAACAATTATGTAAAATCAGCTATTTTGTAACCGTTTAATGTATCTTTTGGGCATTTATGTTAGTTCTTTAACTAAATGCTATAAGTTCTTTAATGTAATCTTTGTTACTCATAACACTTTAGGTACAAACTCATAATCCGTTTTAGATACAAAATTATTTTAGAACATTTTGTTTTCGTTTTTGATTTTTCGTCTACGATAAAGCTTTGAATATCACTCGAATATTAGCGATTTAAACAAACTCGGGCGTTGCGCAGGTGCCTCGGTTTTGCCTCGTCACCTGGAAACGTCCTCATCAATTTTAATATTCCCGTTATAGTTAAAATCAGTTAAGCTTGGGTATGTACCTTATTATAATAATTTTCTTACATTGTTCTGTTTCTTTATATTCATATGTGCTAGAAAATACAGAATCAAGGAACTTAAGTTTGCCGTATGCGACTGTAATAGTCGTATGTCGACACTTAAATTAATATTCCCATTTTAACGTTTTGTTTTGATTGTTGGTTTAACATCTCTTGTATACGTAACCGCATTTAATTTTATTTCTTTTTTAAGAATTTAAACAATAGTACTTATTAGGCGTTTAATAACTACATAATTCATAAAAATTAATTCATGAAGTTATATAAAATAAGCGACATCTGATTAAATATACTATAACTACATGTTATCTGTAATTTAAAAAACCTGTATAAAAAGATCATACTAACGTCGAGATACGTTTACGAAAATTAATTCAGGCAATTATTCAAAATGAGTCATATGTAACCTTGTATGATTGTAACTATACAAGGAGTTAAAAAAAGAGTGCAAAATATTTCAGAAGGTAAAAGTATGAACCAAAATAAGCAGAAAAGTCTTAATAAACATGGGTCCGCAAAATATCGGTTGCGGAGATATGGAATGTTTTATGTTTTTTAGCACTTTTTGTTATTTTGCAAACACGTCGTAGCTTGCTGTTTATTGAAAGAAACAGTACGCATTTGACAGTTGTTCTCAGTGCATAAGTTTTTTTTTGCTATGGCTGGTTACTCTAACGCAGAATTAACAGATATGCATTTTATGTTGACGCTTATTCAAATCACCAGATTTCTTAACAATGTATGTTTGGAAGAATTCACCAAAGATTGCGTGATACCGGTTCTTTGAGCAAACAGTGCCATTTATCCGGAAGACCAAGGTCGGTATCCACTCTTAGAGCAGAAGTAGAAATTCTAGCACTGGTAGAGCAGAATCCAAGTACAAGTTGTGCGGAGAATATCAGCCGAGGTAGGAATTAGTGGTCCTCTTGTTTGGAGAATCCTCTACGAACAACTACTTTATCCGTACCATGTGCAACGAGTACAGGCTTTAAATCTAATAAATAATCATCAAGCACGTTTGGTTTTTTGCCGCTGGTTTCTACGTCATGATACTGAAGACCCTCGTGTTTTTGCAAACATTCTTTTTACTGATGAGGCCGGGTTCACAAGAAATGGATTGTTTAATTTTCACAATACGCATATTTTGGCCTACAAAAATCCTCATGCTCTAATAGAATCTGGACATCAAGCACGTTTTTCATTAAACATTTGGATGGGTATTGTAGGTGACAGGTTTATAGGTCCTGTTGTTTTACCAAACCGATTAACAGGGGCTGCTTACCTCAACTTTTTGCAGAACACACTGTATGAGTTTTTGGAAGACATTCCTTTAAATCAGAGGCAACAAATGTGGTTCCAGCATAATGGTGCTCCAGCTCATTTTTCCATTGCCGTTAGAGAGCATTTACACCAAACTTTTCCACATAGATGGGTAGGAATGGCGGGACCTGTTTTATGGCCTCCAAGATCGCTTGATCTAAACCTTCTAGATTTTTTTGTTTGGGGATATGTGAAAACATTAGTGTATGGTACTCCTGTAAATAGCCTGGAAGAGCTGCAGCTACGGATTAATCAAAAGTGTCAAGAAATCCAAACCAAGAAGGGTGTTTTTGAAAGAGTTCGAATATCGTTGAGACGAAGATGTCGTGCTTGCTTGGAAATGGACGGAGGACATTTTGAACTTATTCCTAATAAAATAAAATGTTTGAAAAACGAATAGTGGTCTATATCTCTGCAACCGTTACTTTGCGGACCCATGTTTATTAAGACTTTTCTGCTTATTTTGGTTCATACTATTACCTCCTGAAATATTTTACACTCTTTTTTTAACACCCTGTGTATTAATAGCTATTAAGTTTCATATCATTTTAACACAAATTTTGAATAATGTTTGTTACAAAACGACTAAGATCATATCTGCTTACTATAATTGTGATTTAAATTAATAAATTGCTATTAACGATTAGTATTAACCACATCACAAGTTTAAAGCAACCGTTTCAAGTAGAACTCTACACCGTTCCAATACCAACAAACGTATAAAAGAGTATCAAAGCGTGCGGTGACACAAAACATTTTGCGATTGCCATATCCCAGTTGAATCACGAGTATAATTGATGTTACATAGTTTTTTTATTTCTGTAAACAATAATATCCTTAAGATTTGGGTAAGATGCAATTCAGAAACGTATGTCGTTCTGTGTAATTTGTGGGCAAGCATCGCATGTAGTATAATCTTATGTATCAACAAAAAATAGGATATAATTTAAAAAAAAAACTGAATACAAATTCTTGACAATGTCAAATTCTTTCATTTTTTTAGCATTCGTACGTTACTTTTATAGTGAGCGCCTAAAAAACGTTGTGTGTACCGCGGCTGTAAAGCTTTTTTTTTTGGCCTTTTTTGATATGATGGTTTCGGCTGCAGCCTCATTCTTCAACAATCAGAGCGGCGGAAAAAACCTACTTTACAGCCTTGATACACAAATAACTATTTTGTGTGCCCTCTCTGTATTCAGAGTGTGGCAATTACACTGACAAATTTACATAGATATTCTGCAGTTCTAAATATTTGTTGCACGTTCATTTATGTCCATTGTTTTATATTCTTAAAGCTAAGAGGTTTTTTTTATTCCTTTTCCTCTCTTACCTTCTATCTTCATTTGTATTATTAACTGCGGTAGTATTTTTCGTTTCTCAACAGAAGACCTTAAAGGCAGGTTTTTCGTTTAATTGTGGAGATAAGTTCTTAGTTTATGTTTATGCGGCGTAACACTTCCTGATTTGTAACCTTTTTCGGCCTAAGCATGCGCCTCTAAAGCTACATCTAAAAAGCCTTGTCTCATATTTGTTCAAGGTCCAGCTTTCAACTCGATACAGTTGTATTGACCATATGGTACCCTTCAACCGTTCTTAATATAATTTGAAAATTTAAATTTTTGTCGGATAGAAGTGGTTTTCATAAACACTTACAGTGCAATTTCGATTATACTCCTAATTTCCAATTTCGAGTTTAATTCCGTAGTTAACCAGCATCCTAAGTATTTGAATTTTTGCATACTTTTATGTACACTCATGAAATTTAAAACTTGGACACCACAATTTCTGTAAACAAAAGTTTGCACATTGTGAAGCGGGCTTAAGGGTATCATTTACAATTCTAACAGCAGGTAGTCTCAGCACGGGTTATCTTATAGAAGGACTGTAGAATGAATCATTACACTAAGCACGTTTTAGAAAATAGGTAATTTACGTTGCTTACTTAATTTTTTCTTTAAAGAATATATTTGAAGGTATCGCTAATTAAACACCATAGCTCGATTAATTATCGAATCAAAATTTTGTTTAGGAAATGTTTACAAAATAAAATTAGAAATAATTTTGATTTAAAAAACGTCTACAAGCAATAACTTTTAAATTAAATCAAAAAACTAAACATGGTTATTTGGGTTGACTGATTATTACTTATTTTTAAATAAATCTAACCTACTAATTATTGTAAGTTATTAAAAAAAATTATTAAACTCTCTATTCATAATATTTTGTCCTTACAAAATGTATATTTTATGACGTTTCTTTTTTTTTGTAGTTAATATAAAAAATGAAAATAAAAACTAAGGCAATTCTTATTGTCAACGTATATATTTAGTTTTTTGACAAGAATTTATTACATAATTATAAGTTAAGATACCAAATTATAGTTTAAAATTAAATGAAAACTTTTTTTAAATAAAGGTATTACTATATAAATAAATATAAGAAATCAATAATGGGTGTGACCTCCATTATTATTGATACATTCTTGGAGGCGTCTGCTCATTGACGCTATCAAGGTATCAATATAATTAATATTAATCGTTTCCCATGCGGTATCAATGGCTGCAATTAGTGCATTACGGTTTACTGGTATAAAATTTGGCCCTTGTTGTCTTCGGATAACAGCAAGTATTCGAGCCCAAACATTTTCGATAATGTTAAAATCTGGGCTTTTGCTGGCCAGGGTAACAGCTCCAAGTTATTTTCTCGTATCCAATTGCGCACAACCCGCGAAGTATGAATAAGGGCGTTGTCCTTTAACAACAAAAATACATTATGAAAATGTTAATTTAACAGATCCCGAACTATTTTTTGGAGAAAGTATAGTGAAATAAGAATACTTACTTGTTGGAAAATATAATCTTCGTCTGGATAAAACACTTCGACTGAAGGTTTCATAATAGTTTTCAAAATATCTAAATACGCAGCAGAATCAAGACGTCCATCGATAGCCCAACAAACTCCTGGACCCGCGCGCTAACCCAACCCCACACATTCACAGAAAAATAACCACTTCGTTTTTAAGACATATGTGATTATTTTCGTAACGAGTTCCTTCCATTCTAAAAACTTTTAGTGGTCCATCGTTGCGGCTATTGAACGTTTTTCGTCGCTAAAAATCACTCGACTCCAAAATTCCAAAAGTTCGTTCACATATCGCCTTGCAAATTCCAGACGACGTCTCATATTTTCGTCACTGAGAACTTCTTTTGCAGCAGCATTATACTTCTTTATTCCCATCTCCTTTAATCTTTTTTGTGCAGTTATACGGCATCCGGGAAAATGTGTATCTGCTATAGCCCTGGAGTATGTAGCAAATGGTTGTTCTGTTACGTAATGAAACAAATCGAGATCTTGAGCACGTGTAGATACTTTAGGTCTACCACTTCCGATGGCTCTTTCCAAAGTGTGTTCAAGATTCCATTTTACTCGGTAATGCCCTACGGTGCTTTTTGGTATATCTAACATACGTGAAATTTCACGCACGCTACGGCCCGCCGCTAATTCCAAAACAACCCGCGCTTTCAAATCAGCACCGAGATGAGGTGGCATTTTCACAACACTTGAAATTTTAAACTAAAATAAAATTTACATTTCTTACTTTATTTATTGGTTCACACTACCCATTCTCAAACAGTAGGTAATTGTTTATTTATTACATACTTCTAATGACCAATGTAACAACCCTTAGAGCAATTTGACTCAAAGGAAGTAAATTAAACAAGCAAGGATATTCTATTGTTATTGAAACTTATTCATAAAGTAAAAACCATTTCCTTATAATGCTAATGGACAGGATTTTCTTTTAAGTATTAAGATTACAATAGAGGACTTATAAACTTTCGAAAATATCTAATTATAAATATTTGCACTGCAATTGCGCTTTTTCTTTAATAATTTTATAGCAATAACATACACGTTCTTGGTTTTTAGTTGTCATAAATTTGATATGATATAAATTTGTGTTTCTAATATTACATCACAAACTAATCTTTATTCGCCAAAAATTGTTGCTTAAGTTGTAAAGCTTCGTACACACCTGAACAACAAATCGAGCAACAAACATAACAACGAACCGAAAGTCAAACAGAACGACAAACGATCTTTTATGATTTCCACAATCCGAACAACAAACGGAACGTTTGTGTTGTTCCCATAATTATTTTCAGTAGTTTTCAGTTCATATATATTTATTATTGAGAAGAGAAAATTGCGGAAAACAAGAAGATAGTGCCAACCAAATTTTTACGCACAAAGAAGAGTAAAAAATTATAATTTACTTCGCTTTTTTTTTATTTTGGAAATTTCTGCCAAAATGATGCTAATAGGGACATAATTTTTTTCTCGCATTCTTAAACACTGATTAATTTTAAACATTTTTCTTCTGTCAACTCCATAATATTTCGTAAAACACAACAAACCCACAAAAGGGAGGACAAAAATAAATAATTTAATTCTCTCGCATAAGTTTGTTCGCCGTTTTGTTTAGATTTGTCCAAACCTGCAAACGCATTCGCGCGCATTTTCTTTGATGTCGGAGAAAAACCGACAAGTTGCGGGAACGCCGCAAACCGTTCGTGGAACAATCAGGACTTGCGAATCTGTTCTAAAATTCGTACGTAGCACCGCCCAAATTAATGTTCCGATTGCCGTTCGGTTCGTTGTTCTGTTTGTTCCTCGGTTTGTTGTTCAGGTGTGTACGAAGTTTTACAATAAGCATATTAATATGAACTATATCTTATGAAAGGAGAGTTATGTAACTATAAATAACGACTTAACGTTACGTTAGTAAATTCCATTTACTATTTACACATATTTTCTTGGAACATTCGATGGCCAAATTTTATACCAGTAAACCGTATTGCACTAATTGCAGCCATTGATACAGCATGGGAAACGATTAATATTAATTATATTGATACCTTGATAGCGTCAATGAGCAGACGCCTCCAAGAATGTATCAATAATAATGGAGGTCACACCCATTATTGATTTCTTATATTTATTTATATAGTAATACCTTTATTTAAAAAAAAAACGTTTTCATTTAATTTTAAACTATAACTTGGTATCTTAATTATAATTATGTAATAAATTCTTGTCAAAAAACTAAATATATACGTTGACAATAAGAATTGCCTTAGTTTTTATTTTCACTTTTTATATTAACTACAGAAAAAATGAAACGTCATAAAATATACATTTTGTAAGGACTAAATATTATGAATAGAGAGTTTAATGATTTTTTTTAATAACTTACATAATTAGTAGGTTAGATTTATTTAAAAATAAGTAATAATCAGTCAACCCAAATAACCATGTTTAGTTTTTTGATTTAATTTAAAAGTTATTGCTTGTAGACGTTTTTTAAATCAAAATTATTTCTAATTTTATTTTGTAAACATTTCCTAAACAAAATTTTGATTCGATAATTAATCGAGCTATGGTGTTTAATTAGCGATACCTTCAAATATATTCTTTAAAGAAAAAAATTAAGTAAGCAACGTAAATTACCTATTTTCTAAAACGTGCTTAGTGTAATGATTCATTCTACAGTCCTTCAATAAGATAACCCCTGCTGAGACTACCTGCTGTTAGAATTGTAAATGATACCCTTAAGCCCGCTTCACAATGTGCAAACTTTTGTTTACAGAAATTGTGGTGTCCAAGTTTTAAATTTCATGAGTGTACTGTAAAATTTGGTATTTTCTGGTTCCTACGTATGCTCATTATTTTTGTTTTGTTTATGTTGATCGTTAAATCGATATCTGTGCTTGCGACATATATTTTATTTATTAACTGTTTTATTGTTTTAGCATGTCTGCCAGTAGCATGCTGTCGTTTGCCTAGCGTACATTGTTTATTGTTTCTCAGTTTACTTGTATACCTAACGTAACGTCACTTAAGGCTTTTTAAAATAATACTACTGAGTACACGTTGAATATTACAGTATACACCCCTGTCGTACCCCGCGTTTCATTTGTATATTTATTGATTGACATACTAACTACTTTAACTTTAACTTCCTGGTTTCAGTATAGATTTTTCATAAGTTGATCATCTGTTACATCTAATCTTACGTTTTCTAAACATGCAATGAGATGTGTCTAATTTTATCAAATGCTTTCTCTCGTTATTGTGCTTGCTGGCAATTTTACTTTGGTCTAGTAATCGAAAAAGCACAGAAACACACCATTTTGCTGATCTGTACTTTTCTGCATTAACACCTGGATGTAGAAGAAAGCTTCACGAGTTCCTAACCCTTTCCTAAAACAATGTTGAGATTTACACTTTGCTTCTTCGTATTTGCGATATATTCTGTTGTGCATGATCTATAGATTCTTGAGGCAGTGACTCGTTAGACTGATTCTAGCAATCTTGCGGAATATTTTCCGTTTTACATACCTAATTAACAAGTTCTACTAATACATCAAAATTGTCGTGATTTATCAATATTAACATTTTTGTATATCTGGATCTGGAACTTTTTCCATTTTCATTTGTTTTACCCCAAATTTGACTTCACACTTTATGTTGCTGGCTCCCATTTCTTCTTTGTTTTTGTTTTTAATTCAGGTTCTGGTCGCACATTGTCGAACAGTGTTTCAATGTATTCTCTCCAGATTTCTAATTTACTGGGTAAATTCCTACTGCTTCTGTTATCTATTTATGCATCCCGAACATATCATGATGTTAGTTTTAAATTCTAATTAATTTTTATTGGCAATTGGGGCGTATACCTGTGTTAAATTAATGTTTATGGGTTTGCCCGTTAACTGTAGTAGCATAACTCTATCTGAATATGGTATAACATTTTGGATAAACTTGTTTAGTTTGTTGTTTACTATAATTGCTACGCCGTTTATATAATTTTTTATCTTGATTACCGGAATAGCATATGGTTTTGTTTTAAAATGTTATACTTCCAAGTTACTTCACTACAAAAATAGTTCAAATAAATGTGTAAAATAAATATTTTTGTAAATATTCCAAGAATAAGAAAATATATATAGTTTTTTCTAATTGACGGATTATTCCCAACATTTAATCAAATTTGCAGTCTTATATAGTAACACCTGTATACCAAGTTTTATTAAAATTAAACTAGACAAATAATATTTGGTGTTTCGTTATAACCTACTAACTATAATCTGTCGGACAAGTTATATACATTATGTCTTCAATTGTCTGAATTTCAAGATGCAGAGAGCCATCACTTCAAATGTGTAACTTACTGTTTTTGAGAAATAATTAGCTATCAAGCTAAAATAAAATCAAGTTAGTTTTGATCATTGTGACATAAACATGATTTTGACTTTTAGTGACTTTTCTATAGAAAAGGTAGATTTTGGTACAAAAAATAAAATGCAGATGACACGTGACAGAAATGTATTTATTTTATGGTTTTAGCAGTGCTAACACCGGTGACTTCATCAAGGAAGATATCATAGCAAGATCTACCAGTTTTATATGTATTACGTCTAAAACAAGACCTCGTAAATTCTTCACCTAAAATCCGTTAATTCACACAAAGCAGTTTACTCAAACAGCAGACACGATAGCGGGGCATTTGCAAATAAAATCACAATTATTAATCTAATAAACAAAAACAATTTTTATACTCACCGGGAGATCTATGTCATCATTTGATTAACTAGGTTCATTCAATTATTCCACATAGTGTTTATATATATATATATATATATATATATATATATATATATATATATGTCACCTGAAATAAGTGGAAGGCTCCCTAGCGTTCAACCTGTTGGCATTCTAATGACCGGAACGGGGGCACTTTAGTAAGGCTACCTTCTCTATCTGTATCATGTCATTTAAGTAACCCGCAACACTCCATTTTGCAAATAACCCTACCTGAAAGAACCACGACATTGTGTTGAACAACTGTGCACCGGGGGTGAAAGGTTCAGTATCATTTAAACACTTCTTTCGCTGCCGCCTTACTTATTACTCGCGTCTCCAATATCGGTCTACTCAAATTTCAACAATTTGTAAATTATAGTAAAATAGAATCTTGTTTCACATAATTATAATAAGTCATATTCTATCTGTCAGTGGTTGTAACAAAACTCGTCCTCTATATATTTCATTCCATTAATTTTTTTCTACAGGAAGGCATTCATTATAAACTAAATATAAATAAAATATGAACAACAACATATAACAAATAATTAATTAAAGGGAATAAGCAATTAATGAAAACATTAACAAAAAGAAAACATAGTTAACAATTTATCTTTACTATGAGGGGCTTTTGACCAAAATTGAAATAATAAATTTCCATAATATTTATAACTGGAATCAAGAATATCTACTTGACATCAAAAGAGCATTAAGGTAAAGTTCCCAAATATCACAAACTGATTAAAATCATGTGTTCCTAAAAAATATTAAAAAACTGATTTAATCAAGTAAAATAGGTTTTGTTTGTGTGTCTGTAAAATAAATCTTCTTTAATTTAAAAAAAATGTATGCATTTCTTTATTTTATGGAAAATATTACTAAAACTTTTAATCTAATGAATTTATTGATATGAAAATATGTTTATAAAGTATTGCACTATGGTTACCCATCCAAATAAAGATCGCAAACAAAGTTTTTAACTTTAGTTGATGAATGCATCTCATGGTATCACTTTACTAATTTTTCTCCTCCTCTTCTTTGTAACAAGAAAATTGCTTCCCACATATCATCAACTAAACTACTCGCGTCATCGATGAATACCAGTGAAACTTGGGTCCTTGAGTTGCTCGAACATACAACATAAGAAATATTTCTTGATTTCTGTTTGAGAGGTTTTGATTTTTCAATCTAATTTTGGCATTTTTTTCTTTGATTTTACAGACGATTTGTGGATAACTTAGATCCCGGTTTTTAAAAAATGAATACAATATTACTTAAACTTCCTAAATGTATCTTAGGTTAACCATCTTGAGGTGGAGTTAAACTGTTCTGGCTGCCATCATTCTCTCCAATGTCAGACACTTGTCGCTTTTCATGTTGTCTAGCTATGTAATCATGTTCTTGAAAACTATCAGAATGAATCGGATGAATTCCAGTTTCCCTAAATTCAGTATAAGAGATTTAAGAGTAGTAGCACAAACGTACATTTCACTATTCAAACTGAATACTTGTAGTATCCTACCAATTATTTTTTCTTTGTGCATCGAGTTTTTAAAGAAAACATAAAAGCTGCGTTTAAATAGTTTGTCTTTTGTTGGAGGAGCAAAGAAAATAATAAATACTCATGCCTCTCTTGGTTGGTCAATGAGCTCTAGATTCCTAGGGTGGAAAAAGTGCCCTTCAAGAATGAATACTACTGGTTTTTCTTTTTAAGATCGGAACAGTAGATGTGACATGTTCAAACCGCGGATGATGGTAATTTTCAAAAAGTTGATGTTCTGTAACATATATTTTAGAAAACGTGGTATACAGGGTGTTTCATAATATATGCGCAAGATTTCAGGATATGGTAGCTCGTCCAATGAAAATAAGTTTCTATTAACTTACCCTCTAAAATCCACCATTTTTGAAATACAGGGTGTTTTTGCAAATATTTTCGAAACCGTTTATCGTAAGAAAACAACTTTTGTAAGCGTTTTACTCATAATAAGCAAATCTTTGTGCAAGATTTTTTTAATAAATTCATGATGAATTTGAAGGGTTAGTGGGGTTTTTTCTTCAACTTCTACGCCACTAAAAAAATATGGTTTTGAGACGCCTATTTAAACTGCCAATGTATTCTACACAAAAAAGATACTGTTGGTCATAATCTCTAAAGTTGACCGTTTTCGAGCAAAATTAATTTGTTGAAAAACATGGTTAATTTTCTGAAATAAATAAATTAAAGCAAGGCGGTTATATCAAGAAAGACATCCTGATGCCAAGTACTACACCACAACTTGTTTCAACGCATTCACCAACGACTATAAGAAAATGAAAGTTTTAAAAAGTATACTGGGGATAATGGGCGGTCTATGAAAGTTGCAATTCATCTACAAGAGGCTATCCTCAACGAAATTGAAGAAAATCTGGTCACTAGTACTAGAAAAATTGCTCACAACTTAAACCGACTTCACTTGACGGTTTGGAGAATTTCGAAAAGACAACTTTTGTATCCCTACCATAACCAAAATGTACAAGGCTTATTGGCAAAAGATTTTTCGCTAAGATTGTTTTTTCTAGATGGATGCAAGACATAATAGCTCAAAATTTTCAGTTCTGTTTACCGATAAACCATCTCGAAAGGTGGTGTTTTTAATTTTTACAATAACCACATATGGGTTAAAGAAAATCGACATGATTTTGCAGAAAACCATCACTAGCAACAATTTCCCGTAAATGTTTGGACTGGCATTGTCGGTGATCATTTGAGAGGCCCACATTTTTTACAGAACAGATTAATGACAAATTACTGCCGGAACTGCTGGAAGACGTACCGCTCCAAGTAAGACAAAACATGTACTTTATGCATGATGGAGCTCCGGCCGATTTCAGTTTTGTTGCTCGTCAATACTTATTTATATACATATATTTAAATTAGAATTTTTTATTTATAGATTTTCCAACTAAATTGGGCCTTCTTAATGAGAGTTTAAACGGGGATGTTGAAGTGAAAACACTTTGTCTCTTATTAACGAGTCGACGTTTCGAACGACAAATGTCGGTTTTTATCAAAATCCCCCAAACAGATTGTCATCACCAACCCCCTTAGATATCTTGATAAAGACCGACCTTCGTCGGTCGAAACATCGACTCGTTAATAAGAGACAAGGTGTTTTCACTCCAACATTCCCGTTTAAACTCCCATTAAGAAGGCCCAATTTTGGTTGGAATATCTATAAATAAATAATTGATGAGTAAAACAACATTTAGAATTTTTTAATTTACAACCTACTTTTATTTGGAAACTATACTAGTAAAGTATTTATTAAATTGACATTTGGACGTTGACATGTTAGTTAATGATTAAGAATGCCAACAGTTAAAAGTAAGGACATGTGTGCGTTTACGTGCATATCGCTATCTAAGTAACAGCTTCAATGCCTTAAACGCACGAGTGTCGATAAAGCCAAGTAAAAACTTGTACAGAAGCATTACACGCAACGAAAGAACACCTGATGCTGCATTTCGCTCTTATTATGAGCTCATCAGAGGTGTATACTTAAGTGCGGTATACAACTGTACAAGACGGCGGTTGGTCTTTTAAACTCTCGTGGAGTAATGAATATAAGCAAAATGTGTGTCTGACGACATCTCGTGTATGAACATTGACACGTATGATTAGTATAAACTAAGAAAATGCCAACAGTTAAAAGTAAGGACATGTGTGCGTTTACGTGCATATCGCTATCTAAGTAACAGCTTCAATGCCTTAAACGCACGAGTGTCGATAAAGCCAAGTAAAAAACTTGTACAGAAGCATTACACGCAACGAAAGAACACCTGATGCTGCATTTCGCTCTTATTATGAGCTCATCAGAGGTGTATACTTAAGTGCGGTATACAACTGTACAAGACGGCGGTTGGTCTTTTAAACTCTCGTGGAGTAATGAATATAAGCAAAATGTGTGTCTGACGACATCTCGTGTATGAACATTGACACGTATGATTAGTATAAACTAAGAAAATGCCAACACATGTCCTTACTTTTAACTGTTGGCATTTTCTTAGTTTATATAATCATACGTGTCAATGTTCATACACAGATGTCGTCAGACACACATTTTCTGTTTAGTTAATGATATTAACTGCAATCTTTTTTCGCAATTTGAAGAGTTCACAGTCTGCATTTTAGAGCTACAGATTTCCACAAATTATTACATTTAATAAAATTAGTAACTTTTGCAAGCCCAGGTAATGCTTAATTTTTTACTTGATCATTTTTTACTTTTATCAAACAATTCGTGTTAGTAGATTATCACAATAACAAAAAAATTGTGTCATTATTTAAACAAAGTATTCATACTTTTTTGAAACGTAGATGAACTATAGATGGTTTTCGAATAATGTTCCATAAGGGTTACATACATGTTTATAAATCAGGTTCACTCAAATCTCACACTACATATTTAAAAAAAAATTGTTATTTTTTTTTTAAATTTATTATTATGTTGCCATAAAAAAAAGTAACCCAAGTAAAATTGGTACAAACAAACGAAAAATGTGTGTAATATTTTGATCTAGTATAACAATATAAAAACTATAAGTTTCTCTTAGACCATCCTATTATCCACAACAATATATATATACAAGACCGTCTTTATTTACATCCCACGTTATTGTTGTAAGCTATAAAACTACTTTATTACGTCCCTCGGATATAATGGTGCCATCTAACTATTGTGAATATTGACCAACGATTTATTTGCCTGCGCAATTTCAATGTAATATATTTAAATACAACTTTGTTTCACAGTAAGTACTACGGCACTTCCATTAAATGGATTACTACTCTCCCAAACACATACATCAGATTGTCGATTTTAATATGAAAAATATGTACTTATTAACCAGAACTAGTTAATTTTACAAAAAGAAAATGATGTGTGAGCTATGAGTTTGACATTAGCACTTTTTACATGTCTTTGATAACTTTAGCTAGTAAACAAGATTTATTATTGAATCTTACTTTCGTAATAGTGTTTTCAATAACGGCGACTGGGCATACAGCACTGTTGCTTGTTTGACCAAGTTTCTGAAAAAAATTAGATGTATTGTATATGCAACCAACAATACGCATCTTCTTATCGAAGACATGAAAAAATAGGTAATATCAAAATCATAATCACCCCTGATCTAAAAACTTTATTATCGTTTGGATCGTTCGCTATTTAGTGTATTTTAGTATGTTAGTGAAAGTAGTTCAAAACTACCTTCCACAATCACAAAGAGGTAAACACTCCTTTAACAATTTTGTTTTCAAAATAATAAATTGATGGTACAGAAATAACAGACCAAATTTATTTATTCTCTTTATCACAGGTTTCTTTGAACTGATGTACTTATCAATTCTTAGAAGCTGGACAAAGAAAATAACAAAACGGGGTCGGCTTTTTATCCTATTAATATATTGTTTCTCTACCCTTTAAACGACAATAAAAAATGTTGCATTGCCTTGACAATGCTTTAAATGAAATAAAAGAACTAATTTACACATTTCAAAAAAATATGCTAAAGGGGTGCTTACTTCTTTTCTAAGCGATAATTGCACGGACTTGAAAGTTTTTAAATTTTCTTCTTCACCGATTGAATATCATATCATTTTCTCATTATACATAAAACAAAATCTATCAAAAACAAATCAAATTCGGCATAAACCAATTTATCTATTTTTAACAAAGGTACATTTTTCAAACATTGCGGTCACTCATTCAGGGGCAATATTTTCACTTGTCGTAATTCAAGTATTACTGTCAATTAAAATGTTTTGAATCTTAATAATCATTACGTTGGCACAAAAAATATAATTACGGCGTTGTCCGGAAACACTAAAACTTATCAGCAAAATTAGGCGTTATACTGTATATAATCTTCAAATTTTACACAACAATTAAACGCAATAAGGTATCTTGAACAAATATATTCTATCTAGAGCAGCTGAGATAGCAGATTAAGTTCACAAAAACAAGAAAAATAAAAGCTGAAATATCGCAGTGGCAAATGGTTAAGGGGGTCACAAAAAACTATTGGTAAATATTTTGTTGGTTGGTCTTATTTATGGAAGAGGTGGTTAAAGGGGGTGGAAAATATTTGTTGGTGATTTTTCACGATTTCCCGTAAAACTTGACGTCGTATCAAAAAACATTCAACAGGCAAGTTGTAGCTTATGAAAAAACCTACAATTTTTGTCGGAATCACTTCTGACTATAACCTCAAAATTATCGAAAAAAATGAGAAAATTGGTATTATTATATAAATTTTCTTTTCGTTTTTAATTTTTCATTTCCGCAAAAATCATTCGATTTTGATGAAACTTTGTGTAAGTATTTGCTTTTATGTAATCAATAACCAAAGAAATTTTGAATTAAAAAAAACAAAACTTTTCGAGATATTCAATTTTTTCGGTCAAAAACGCTGAAAATGAGCAACTAATACTTTTCTTGAATCCGTACTGTGAAGCTCCAGTTGACGAAACTGACCTTGAAGAATCCTTTCAAGAATCTGACAAAAAAAAATAAAGTCGCTATAATCAAATAATTTGTTTGTTTGTTTTTAAATATGTAATTATTCGTAGTAAAAATAGATAAATAAAGAACATTTTTTTTAAAACTTTTCGTTGTTTAATAATTTCATTTAAAAAAAACCATTGCACATCGATTAAATTAGTTAAATAAATATTTTTTCATTATTGTTATTATACAGATGTTACCTGTCAACTTTGACTTGGCGCATTTTAAGTTATTTCAGAAGCAGAAGTGATTGCCCCCCAAAGTTTTTTTTAACTACAATAATAAAAAAAATTGCCATATGGTTCCAACTTTATGGCGGACACTCTATAATATCAGCTAAAGTATACACTATTTTTAAATTTAATGTAAATTACAATATTTATTAAATACTTTTCTTTTTAGAAATGAAAAAAATATATTATTTTTCGCAATTTTTCGGAAATTTTGGAGGTTATGGTCAAAGTGATTTCTATAAAAGATTTTTTATAATCAACAATTTTGTATTTAAAATTTCCTCAATTCTGTGGCAAAAAAATTAAAAAACGATTATTTTTAATTTTTATCTGAGACATCCAGCATGCCCGCTTAATATTTATAACAATACTGCACACGTATAAAATTTTAGATAAAAAGAAAAACATATTTTCTTTAGCAGATTTTTCCGCACAATTTAATGGTGTAATCAGTTTTAATTTTTTCAAAAGTTTAAACAAATTATCAACAATTGTTCAAAAATTAATTTTTCAAACACTATTTTTTTAGTTTTTTCAATTTTTGAGCATGTTTTCAAATTGGAACCGTAGTGGATTATTATTGTAACAAAAACTACACTTAAAAACAAAAAATGCGCACCTGTACAAGAAAATTTTGCGATGACTTTTTAATCTGAAGAAAAAGTGTTTTTGACCGAAAAAATTGAATATCTCAAAAAATTAAAATTTTTTTTAACTCAAAATTTTTTGATTATTTATTACATAAAAACAAATACTTTTACAAAAGTTTCATCAAAATCGAATAATTTTTGCGAAAATTAAAAATTAAAACAAAAAAAATTAATTACGAATTTTCTCATTTTTTCGATAATTTTAAAGTTATGGTTAGAAGTGATTTATATAAAAATTGTAGGTTTTTTATAAGTTACAACTTGCTTGTTGTGTGTTTTTGATACGACGTCAAGTATCGCCGGAAATCGTAATAATATTTGACAGTCATTGAACGTATAAGAACTACAGTAGAACGTCGATTATCCGGGTGCGGATTAACCGGGCTGCTGATTATCCGTGCATCTTTTGTGTGCCGAATTCACCTCAATTATCCGTGCACATGAACGGATAATCGGGGTTTGTTTAAGAAACTCGTTTGTCAGTAACTGCAAAAGAAAATACGGCACGGCGCCGTATCTGCGTTTTATGGGTTCTAGGAATCGACCACTGAACACGTGCACGATTCTCTTGTTTAGTCTATGTATTCGTTTAATTTCCAGTTGCCAGTTGCTTATTGCACCTGCTAAGCGTTGTTTCAGCTTCATATTTGTTGGTTGTTATTAAGTGGTTGCAACATTCACATCTATCATACAGTTAGAATACTTTTGTTATTCACATTAATAATACAAATTTTGTACAATGAGTGAACTTGAAACTCAAAACCTGGCTAAAAGAAAACGAAAAGTGTTGACTCTACAACAAAAATAGAAGTTTTGAAAAACAAAATTACGTAAGTGTTACAAATTTGGCGAAGGAGTTTGGTGTTGGAAAACAAACTATTAGAGATATATTTCATAACAGAACGAAATTGGAAGAATTTGTAACTAGATCTGACAGTTTAAAATGCATATCTGACAGAAAAACAACAAAAGGTTCAACATTCAAAGAACTAGATGCAGTAATGTTGAAGTGGTTTCTGCAAAAGAGAGCTGAGGGAGTTCCCGTTTCTGGACCAATGTGCACAGCGCATACACAAAATTTTCATTCAAAACTAAAAATTGGTGGTCAATTTAGTGCATCAAGTGGTTGGTTACATAGATTTAAAAATCGTCACGGTATTAGAGAACTCGCCATTCAAAGTGAAAAATTAAGTGCTGATAGTGTTGCTATGGTCGAGTTTTTCTACGAATTTGAGAATCTCATTCAAGAACATGATTTAAAACCCGATCAAATATATAATGCCGATGAAACCGGGTTATATTGGAAGGCATTGCCAACAAGGACTCTAGCAGGTGGAACAGAAACTAGCGCACCAGGGTATAAAATGAACAAGGATAGATTCACAGTTTTGTGCTGCGCCAACGCGTCGGGCAAGCATAAATTAAAATTAGCTGTTGTTGGAAAGTCAGCAAATTCCAGAGCATTCAAAAATTTTAATAAGAACCTACTACCTGTTCATTATTATAATCAGAAGGCCGGCTGGGTGGATAGAGAAATTTTCAAAGATTGGTTTTTCAAAAATTTATTCCTGAGGTTCAAAATTTTTGAAACGAAATGGTCTTCCCTTAAAAGCTGTGTTGTTATTAGACAATGCACCCTCACATCCGGGTGAATCTATTTTGAAGTCAGACGATGGAAATATTTTGTAAAGTTTTTTCCTGCCAATGTTACATCTATTGCCCAGCCTATGGATCAGGGGGTGATCGAAACCATGAAACGACTGTAAAGAAAAAGAACTTATGATGAATTTGTTAGGAGAAGCTAACCTACTAACATTTTGGAAGTCATTAAATATTAAAGATGCAATTTTTCTGTTGCTCAGGCTTGGGATAGTTTGACGGAATTAAACATAAAGAAATCTTTCTTTAAAATTATGACGCTGGAAGATGATGATGATACTGGAGAGTACAATATAGATGAAGTATTGACTACAAAACCATAGCGACTATTGCCACTGAAGTGAAGGAGTTGGAAAATATAGAGGAAACAGAAATACAAGAATGGCTCGAATGTGATGAAGGTGAAAGGGGCTTCGAAATTTTGACTGAAGACGAAATTGTGAGTGAAGAATGTTCTGAAGCCAGTACATCATCTACAAATCATGTATTTGACGACAGTCAATCTGATGTTCCAAGTGTTAAGAAAATAACCCATAAGGAAGCAAAAAACGCTGTAGATGTATTGTTAGACTATTTTGAAGACCAAAGTGATACAGAAGCTATAGACATTCTCCATTTGAGAAATATGCAAGCTCGTATAAAGAAAAAAAGTGCTGAAAACCACATTCAAAAAAAAGTTACAGATTACTTTTCACATGCCCAAGTGTAGTCACAGATTTTACAAAATATTGTATTTTATATAAGATGTTTTGAGTTAAATTTTGGAAGAATTTTATTTTTTAGTTTTATATTGAAATGTAGTTTGTATGTACATGCTTTATTATAAATTGCGCATGTAATATGTATATGTATGTATGTACATACATATGTTCTTGAACGTACATATGTGTTTTTCTTGAAGAATCCTAAACTAACGTGCAATCATAGAGGAAACAGGCTTAGTCTATGGTCCAATGCACAAATTTGTGCGCTTTTTAATACAAGGACACTGTTTTATCAAAGAAGTCGTAGCTTCAATTATCCGTGTTTTCAATTATGCGGCAAGTGCTCAGTCCCATCTAGCCCGGATAATCGACGTTCTACTGTACTTTTAATAGACGTAACACTATAGATATAAAAATTATTGTTTTAATAAATCCTTCATTTAATACTATAAAAATTTTACAAATGTCACCGAACGTACTAGTTTTCACATAATTTTTAATAATTACACAGATTGGTGGGATCGTGCAAGGTCATATATTTTAATGTATATATGTAAAAGATATATAATGTTTAGTAGTAAGATGTTAAAGGTTTGTTGTATGTTAGGATGATATATCAATTTTTTGTGCGTACGTGAGAGAACGATTTGAAAGTGGGGTAAGGCGCTCTGGGGCATTAGAAAATGGTAGACTTGTAGTCCGTGCTTAAAACAATTAATACAGAATGTACTTCGTTAATTATTAAAAAAAAATATTATAGTTATAAAATGAATTAACCCAGTTATTAAAAATGGTTTTAAATCCAAAGCAAAGTAACGCGTTGTAGTAAAGCCCGCGCAAATGGAAGAAATAACTAAAAGTAAGGAATCTAGGGTCAAAAGGTCACTGCGGAAAAGCCGTTGAAGATCGCACGTACACGTGAAACATAAACGGACAAGGTTAGTTTAAGTCAGGATATTTAGACCTGTGTGTTAAAATTAAATAAAATTGTAACGAATTACTAGTTGCGTAAATGTAATGCACTTAACGTTATTTAGAATTACGTTCATATTTGTAAGAATTATACGTTTGATTATTTTTCTAAAATTAAAATTTTGTTAAATTGTAAAACACGTTAGTATTAAACCAACAGAAAAACACCAAAACTGCACCAAAAACTAGTATTATTAATAATCCAAGCCTTTAGAATATTATAAATTAAATTATAACAATTAATAAAATAATTCAATATAAATTTATTTTATTCAACACAAAAATGCAAAATGTGTTTAATAATATATTACTTATGTAAATTGTAACATGAATAAAATACGTTATCATATAAAATTACTTTGAAGCAATCGCAAACAGTGTGACAATCTTTCAATTTACCAGTTACGTGATTTCTGATGCAGACGAACGTCTGAGTATTAAAAAGAATCAAAATATTAAATTTTAGGTTTTCCTTGTACAGCTCAATTTACTGAAAGTAATAGAATGAATATTCAAAAGCTTCCAAGCACTTTGCATAAATTAAAAACTTTAGTTAGGGTATCATATAAATAATCCTAAAGAAATGATAACATTGAATATATTTAGCTACAATTTTGCATTACCATATATTTGATTTAAAATTTATGTATTTTTAAAAGAAGCTAAATTAAATTTTAATGACAGATTTAATTTTGATTTTTAATTAAACGAACGTTTTAATAATAAAATAGGTATGGCAAGCGCAAACTGATTCTCACAAACGTTATACTTAAGTAATTAAGTTTTATCTCACTTGAAGTTAATAGATCTTGATAGTTCTGCTTATAGTTCTTCCTTTTGAAGTTTGAAGAGTACAAAGAATTTATTTTTTATGAAAACGTCTAAAATAGCAGTTAAAAATGAGATGCTAACTTTAAATCTAATACTTCTTGGTAGCTATAAGGCAGACTACGAATAGAGTTTCTGATATACCGAAAAAAATTTATTGTTATTAATAATAGTAAAAAAAAATAAAAATTTCATATTTTGTATAATATTGAATGGCGGATCTGATATCTTTCATAGGGTTTCTGATACAAAAGATTATAATTATGTAATAATAAGTATTTGCAACAACAAGATGTTATCACAATTCTTAAAAACTCTATAAAAAAACTTATTTTTTTTTAAGTAAGTTATTTTAATTCAAGTGACATTTAATTACGTTTTTTCAAGATTGTTATTAATTTAAAGAACCCTCTTAATCATTTATACTATTGACTTTTAATTAAAGTATAGTATTCGCAAATGACAGTGTATGAATACAAATTTCTACACAATTCTGGTTACAAGAAAACACTTTTTTTTTTAATTATCGAATTTTAATTTAGAACAGTTTTGAATCATTCTATTGTTTTGGTTACAGTGGTCCGGCAATCCTTTTAGATTGTGGTTAAAATAAAAACGTTTTTTGGGATTGGACTGTATCGGAATGCTAATAGTATTTTGGTACAGTTTGTTATCGTAGATGAATTAATTTCAGAAAGAAATTATAGTCGTTTTGAAGCACTTACCCGCAAGCTGTCGGAGAGTGGTCGTAGGTAATTTTAAAGATGCAGCAGTAAAAAAAAGTGCTTCCGAGACGAGAATCTTATAGAAAGATACATCCAAGAGATATCAATAGCCATACGAATAAAAGATGGGAATGCAGCTCGTAGGCTAGTTTTGCCTCCGAGTTATTAAATAACTTGTCCCTAAGTGTTAGTTCTAAAATAAGTAATGGCGTTTGCGTTAATGCGGAAATATCTTTTTAACTTACGATATTCGACAGATTGCACAAACGAAATAACAGAGCTCGTCAATCTAGAAGTTACTAAATATTACAAGCTTTTTGTTTAAAAAAAACAAAGTATTTTATCTCTTGTCGTAAACAGAAACACGTGCACTGTTTCCGATGCTAGCTGTTGAAGTAATGAAAAACGGAAACCAATTACACGCGTCAATTTTCACGCCACTTATTGTTTTAAGGCCGAAAACAAAGTTAAATTGCCTATACGTCGAGCGCAGAATACACCGGAAACAAAGATTATTATACAAAAATTCACAGTAGAGAAAAAATTGTCATAAGTTGCCAACGTTTCGCCATTTATTGTTTTGATTTAGGTATTCGTAAAAGGCTTCATCAGGACAAGAAAATAAAAAATAAACAAACAAGAATTTAAGATATACCACTGAAAGTTAGGTAATCAACATGACAACCAAAACTAACTGGTGGCAAAACTTTGGAAACTACGGTTACCATTTCGACACGGTCCAATCGCAGAAAACGTTTTTGTTTTATCAATGACTCCAGTGTTGAAAACCTTATTTGTCTTATTTAGATTGTACTTATCTTCACCAAGCGAAATTTAAAAATTGAAGAAACTTTTGAAAAGTTCCAAAAAAAACTGGTCGAAATCAATCTGTAAAGTTGTTGACTTCAAGTCTGTTTCGGTTAAACTTAGAAGTTGGTAAACAATCTTTTAATTTTAACATTTTTCTCGTATCAGGAGTTATTAAAGAAATTACATTCAAAATAAATGAACAACAATTTTGAATTAAAAACGTAACATAAATAGGGGTTGCACCGTACCTCAGTGAAAAGGAGTAGGTCGCGAGATAATTTGTCTTTGTGAAATGATAAAGACTAAGTAAATAGTCAATAACAATCAATTACTTTGTCACAGTCGAGAAAACGCCAAACAAGGTTGCAATGTTAAATATCGTCAGCTCTTGTTCACTAAAAGCATGTCCAGGAAGGTACTTAGTTAACACATTTAAAACATCATAAAAAAACTTATCAGATGAACAAAGTACATACTTGGTTGACACTAGTAAAAAAAAGTGATTGCAAATTTTCTTTAATAAATCAACTTATTTAATTAAAAGATAACTGCGTTACGCTCAAACAGATCAGACGTAAATCTGACCTCACGCGTCTTGTATTAATGAATTAAATCTACACACAAAAAGGTCAAATCAATTCAATTACAAACGCACCGTAAGTTAACAATATGAACATAAATACTTCGTGACAGTTTATGATTTTACATCGGTGAGTTTTAAAGCCTTTTTAAATTTTACTTGAAGATCACGGCTTAAGTAAACCCAACCTTTGGCGGGGATGAATTGAAGGGTTGATCGAAATATTGAACCAGAGGTTATTGTTGTGGCAGTATGAAAACGTTAGAAACGAAGACGGAAAGTCGTATTAAAACAATTTTTTTAATAGACACTAAAAACTGACATATTGGTAAAATAATTGCAGTACGGGAAGTTTTAAAACCGCATTAACGCGAAACTAGATACGAACTTAAAGATTCCAGTATACTTCAAAGGTTACATTTTGTGGTATGATGAAATTTGAATATACGGAAACTTGCAAAACGGGAAATACTGCAGTGTTAATTTAAAAAGCGCATCTGACTTTAAAAACTTTTTGAGAAAAGAAAGGTTTTATACTAACGTCATGACAAAATGACAGTTACGGCCACTCCTTTTAATGCATTTTAACTAAGACTATACACAAATAGATTTTTTTCTTAACAAAATGATGTATTGTGCTA
The DNA here is from genome assembly GCA_030710515.1 of Abscondita cerata. Lineage (NCBI taxonomy): Eukaryota > Metazoa > Arthropoda > Insecta > Coleoptera > Lampyridae > Abscondita > Abscondita cerata. The sequence continues at coordinate 399,209 of JALBCR010000014.1, forward strand.
TATCGGATAAACCAAGGCTAAATATGTTAGATAAAAATGTCAGATATGCCCTTTTGAGTTATCACGCCAGAATAATACCCTTAATTAACTTCAAATTCGAAACTTCCGGTACTCAAATTACGTGCGCTAGGCACGTAACTAAATTCGGCGTAAGTCGATGGTCGACTGACTCAAAACGGTAAAACGGTTATTCTTATGATGACCAGTGGTCGTACCTTTACTAGAACTTTCTAGCATATTCACATACATTAATAAAATTTACAATGAGATAGCAAGTTTATTTTGTGTGAATAAAATTCAAAGCAATTTAAATATCCATAATAAACACTTATCGATTAATTTACAGGGAAAATTCAACGAAGATTACCATGATAATCTGATTTTCTATTTTTTAGTTTTTTTGCATTTATGAAGAAAATTCACATTTTTTCACCAGAATTTGGGTGTGAAATGCACCCTATTTGCTATTTGCTTTCTTGCTAATTTTAATCATCGGAAATCTTTTTGTAATAAAACTGAACTCTACGTTTTTCAAAAAGAAGCTAAATTAATTGATTATGATCCGTCTTTAATTATTGTAAATAATTAAAAAACAAACATCCGTAATTCATTCCTCGCGAAAAGAGGAGAAAGAGACGCTCTTGAATTTTCACTTCTCGAGAGGTGGACTATTCTAGCATTTAGTAACTTCAATGAGAAATGGATGCACATGTATATAACATTATATGTACATGGGTACAAGGGAGTGTGTCTAAAGGATGAATAATAGTGACGATCTTCATCCTCAACAGAGAAAGTTACAGATCCAGAATTCACCTTTTATAAGTGAATACTTATAATTAAAAAACTTATGGCTATTGCGGGGATCGAACCCGAGTTATCCAAATGGCAAATGAGTAGTGAAGAAAATGTACTACTTGGACACAAACTTCGATTGTAAGTAACAAAAAAAATTCGATATATCTACAGAAGATACTTTGGTTTGGCATAATTAAAAATTATAGGTACTCATTCTTTCATTTGAAATATGCTAACTAACTGGTGGTTATAAAATACGTTTATTACATGTTTATTGTGTAAATTAAATAATTCCTATTTTTGAGACGATTTGTTTTTAAACCTCTTATATTTCAATAAAAAATAATGTAATGTTCAACGTTTTGTTTCCTTAGAAAAGGACGAAATATTCACTCAATTCGATTTAATTATGCTCATTAAAAATGTATAAAAATTTATAAAAGAGTATCCATGCTCAAGATGGTTAACAATAGAAAACTCTTCCTAATTGTTTTATGTTCCAGTGTTTTTCAAATTGAAATAAATTTTCTGCAATTATAATTAAATTTTTCAGTCCATGCATGACATAATATTTAAAGAACTGAAACGTAATTACAGTTTGTGTTAGAAATGTATTTTCTTATATATAAGAAGAAAAAAAGTTTGAGAGATATATTATAAAATTTAGTGAAAGAATTTATTTCTATATTGAAAACAATGCGTATAAAACATCCTTTAGTTTACTTTTTATTATAATAGAAAGTGCAGAAGTAATTTATGGTATGTTGGTAAACAAAACCTCCAACTTCTATAGTTACAAAGAATAATTTATGCTTATCTTAGTATTCTTTGCGTGTGTATGGCAATGAATCAAAATTTCAGTATGGCCTGAACATATTTCAATCCAGGTAGCAGCTGGACTAAGCGTGTTGGAGTTCTCGGTCTCTACAAACACATGTCTTAAATTGCTTTATTTGCCGAGAAGATATATTATAATTCGGTGACATTTTAAAACTTCGCTTACGTATAAAACAAAAACGCTGAAGTTTACTTTTTAAGAAAGACATAATTGAGTTAGAAAGAACAATTAGTAAAGTTTAAATTAAATTACTAATGATGTAATTCACTTTCCAATTAACAATTTTCTATCGATTTCTGATAGAGTTTTCTCTTAGAGTTAATTCAATTAGATTGATTCAGAAACCTTTGCTTATTACGGTTCACTTGAGAGTAATTTTCACTCCAATGTATTATATTATATATCAGACCCTCTTTCGGTTTTGTCCATGTAAGCATCTTTGTAAGCGAAAGCCTATTTGTATTTGAGCGATACCGACCATGAAAATATAATTCTATCAAAGTATATGAACTAGACGACAAAACTTAGTTATGTTTGTTACTAACTAGAAGGTTCTATTTCACATGTTTTTCTTCAAAAATGTCGTAATTTATGTATTACTGCTTGTTGCGTCAAACTTAATCAAAACTGGTGTATGGAATCAAAAATTCAATTTGTAATAAACTTTATCTGGAGTGAACCTTCAAGTTTAATAGTTTTTATTTACAACCGACATTAAAGTTATGCATTACCATACCTATTTGAGGAAATGTGCAAATACTACTTAATATTATATGATATTAAATATAATGTGTCAAAAACAGGTATCAAAATTAATTAGAGAATAATAATTTAAGTTTTGCAGCTTTATTTACATCGCTCGCTTTACTTCTGTAGGAAATAAATAAAAGTTTATCCTCTCTAAATAGTGTTAAGGTTCAAACTATTTATATCCTTTACTGAAGAACTTAGCTTTTTAAAATAAGAGTTTTTGATAACTAAATGTATATTTGACTGAAATAAAACAAAACCGTTACTATGACAAGATTAAAATAAAAACATAGAGGGTGTATATATATATATAAAAGATAAACTAGGAGATGTTTGCAAAATGCTAAAACTTCAACACCGTCTCTCGTTGACTAGTTTCTTTAATCCTATATGTTCACATAGTGTATGTTGTCTGGGTTTAAATAGAGGTTTGGTCAGTAAGTCAGCAAAGAACTCATAACCTTCTTCACTTCAAGTTCAACTTCCAAGACCATCTCTCTAACAAAGAAATGCCTTATCCTTATGTGTTTTGTTTTTTTGTGAAACTCCGGGTTCTGAGCTAGTCTGATGGCGGCTTCGTTGTCAACAAATAGATCAGGAATATGTTTAACCTTAACAACTTCACCATATAACCTCTTTAACCAGGTTAACTCTTTTGCAGTTTTGCTAGCTGCAACTATTGCGGCTACGGTTGTAGAAATGGCAACTGAGGTTTGTCTTTGACTAAGCCAGGTACTGCTCTTCCGACATATAAACAAACCACTCCTGAAGTAGAACGACCCGTGTTTATATCACCACCATGATCAGCATCACTGTAACCTTCAATTATGCGTATTTTGTGTCCTGTTTTGTACACAATTCTAAAAATCAATTTTAAATAGCAAAAGATACGTTTGACTTTCACAACATCTACTGAAGTGGGATTTTCTAAATTTCTTGAAACGACTCCAACAGCATATGCGATATCAGGTCAAGTGCCAATTATGAGAAACATTAAAGCACCGACTGCTTGTCTGTATGGAAATTCTACAGTAGTTTCTTTAACTTGTGATTCCTTCCCTACTTCAATACTCTCTTTCAAAATTGGGGTCAAAACTAGACGACAATCAGCCATACCAAAACGCCTTAAAACTTTTTTTGTATACGCTTCTTGACTGACTTGTGTAGATCCGTCTTTAAATTTTTTATTTCTAGTCCTAAATAGTAGTTTGCAGGCTTGACCAAAATTTTAAATTCCTTTTGTAGTTCTGGGATAAAAGAATATTCTTCATCTCGTCGTTGTTGCAAGCTATTAGACCGTCGTCATCATATATAACTAACAAAAGATATTTACCCCTTGCTTCTTTATGAAAAACACGGAACAGCTTTGCTTTTCTTAAAATTAAGCTTATCTAAAAATGTACAGATCTGGCTTTCCAGCAGCGTGCACTTGCTTGAGCTCATAGAGACTTTGAAGAAGACGACAAACTTCTACTATCTTTGTAACTTTCTGGATTAGACATAAACACTTATTCATTGAGTTCACCATACAGGAACGCTGTATGTACGTCAAACTATGTCAACTTAATATTTTTGGTTGCAGCAATGCTCAAAACTGCTCTAATCCTACCAGATTTTGCCATAGGACTGAAAGTTTAATCATAGTCGATGCTATTCTTCTGTGAATAGCCCTTAATGACTAATTTTGCCTTGTACTTGCCCACAGAACCATTTGGGTTTCTTTTTATTTTGTAAACCTACTTACACGGAATCGCTTTATTACCTTAAAGCAAATCATCAAGAACCCATGTGTTATTATGACTAAGTAACCCTATTTCCTTATTCATAGCAAACAACTACTGTTTTTTTTACCACAAATTGCTTCTTGGTAAGCCTAAGCTCAATGGATCCGCACGTAATTCTTTCATGGAATATTACGTCACGTGATCGAAATAAATGCTTGGATTTACTTGACCAAATGCAATACCCGTCGTCGTTATCATAACCAACTAAAATTCCATTTTCGGTTTTCTTTTCCATCTTCTTTCGACGCGGTTCAGGAATATGAGCATAGCATATGCTTCCAATAATTCTCAAGTGTTTCAAATTTGGCTTTTCTGAAACCATACTTCATACCGTGACTTATTTTTATTACTAGAAACTCCTGAACGGTTTAGAATGTAAGTTACTGAGTTGATCAGTTCTGCCCACAATGACTGAGGTAAACATTCACCAGAGTGCATTAACGATCTAGCAGTTTCCACCAGAGTACGATTCTCTCTTTTCGGAACAACCATTTTGTTGTGGCGTATATGGCATAGTTCTTCTATGTGTTGTACCATAAAAAATTGGTCTACTTGCTTACTCAAAAATTCACCTCCGTTGTCACTTAATAATGTTTTGACAACACGACTGGCTTTTATTTTAGTTAGGACGATTTTTAATTTGTCTACAACTTCTGACTTTTCTTTTATCAAGAATACATAACGGTATCTGCTTAAATCGTCATAAATAATAGAAAATATTGATTTCCTGCTTGTGTTCTTTCAAAAGGTTCACAAACGTCAGAATGAATGATCTCTTCTGGTACCTTTGCCCTTTCTCTAGTTCCAAACTTTTTAACATTCTGTCTCTCTTGCATTGATTTGATTAGCATTTTTCTCAGAATATATATTTTCAACTATCAATTTCAAAAGACGAAATAGTACATCTAGAACTAGATTGTCAAACGTCAACTTAAACAAAAGAAAACTGTGTAATCTTTTGGTCCCTTTTTATGTTCAGGTGAAGGAAAAGTTTAATTTTATGTTTTTAATATTAACAATAGCAATATCTTCCTTTTCTGGATAATAAAAGGCACTACTAACTTTTACTTTTTTCTTAAAAATTAAAATTCCACTTTGCTTAATCATCTTTTCTTTAACTACTTTGCGCACGTAGTAAATTTTTTTCTTTTGTCGGAAAACTCGACCACAATAAACTGATTTACTTCATCAGAACTGACTTGTGCATTAAAACCATCTAAAGTGTGTTGCTAATCTGTATCAGATTTCCGTGCGACGTCTTCTGACGAAGTATCTGACAATTGTTCAAGAATATCACTATCTTTGCCAGAATGTTTATGATCCGAAGATGTTCTTGAAAACAGATTTGTAGCTGTCTGTTGTTTTTTAGAATTAATTTTAGGTTTCTTAGCAGCTATTAGAAGTGCAGCTTCTTCAATTAAGGTCTTCTCCGGCGTATCTGGTGCTATCATATTTATTTCAGATTTTCTGTTTCTGATGGAGCTATTTCTTTCACCAGCTTTTGGATAGCCTTTAAATGTTGCGAAACTTGCGAAAGATGTTTTGGTTTTTGGTTGACTGAGTAAGTGACGTTGATGCCACAGCAGGTTTAGGTTTGCTTGGCTCAGAGTTGAGTCAGCTTTGGAAAATAAATGACAATTAAAAAGGAAAATTTTGGTTTTCATAAATCCATTAATAATTGTTGTTGGAATTAAGGCTTTCTGATGAGCTTCATTGACACAACCAGCTATATCATAAATTGAAAAAAACTTTTCCAGAATTTCGCTTATGCCAAGAATCAACAGCTGCAGCATAATATGTTTTGAAGGGAGCATAACACGAAACATCTAATGGTTGCAATTTTTCACTGCAATGGGGTGGTAACGTAACAATTGTTATACCATTATCTCTAGCTATGTTGATCCCTTCAATAGCAATGTGACTTTGGTGATTGTCTACCACCAATAATGTAGGATTCTCTTCGGATGTCAGCGTATGTCAAAAAAAAAATGTTTAATAACTTAGGGAAACTCTCTACAGTATTTCTACTACTTTTAGTTGCTAGTCTTAAGGCTTCTGGTGGGCCATTTATTGGCATATGGTCACGAAATTTGACATGAGGAAAAACTAAAGCGGGTGTTATAGTATTTCCAGAAGTACTTACAAAGCAGCAAGTTGTAACCAACGTGCCTTTTCGCAGCAGCCACAGTAGATACTCCTCTACACCACTTTGCAGCAATAACATTAATAGATGTGTTTACCACAGTTAAGGTAGCAGTTTCGTCCAGATTCTATATTCTGGAACTATTGGCAAAACGGTTTGAGCGTTGTAAGGCTATTTTCAGATTGTCGTAAATTATTTTTACAGTGTGCGGATTAAATGATGTGCAGCGAGAAAGAGAACATTTTTTATATTGTCTTATAGATAACATCGGATTTTGTTTTTAAATGGCCCCTCATCTAGTCTAAACCTGCTGATAAATTAACATGCTAGCTTAGAGGCACTCTTATCTCGTTTAACGTTGCCATTTCATATGCCAACTGTCTAGTATCACAAATTGACTTTCCATAACACATGTTTGCACATGTTAATAAATAATCAGCCAATGTCTTCTCCTGATCTTCCGTAAATATTAAACGAGACTGATACTTTGGAGTAAATCGAATCTGCTTCCCAGTCCCCTCATCCTCTACTCGGCGACGTCCGCAGAGCGAACTACATGATATATACATCTTTGGTAACCGCAGTATTTAAATTGTTTCACTCTGCCTCCTGTTTCACTGTACCCCACTCTACCTACAGCTTTATTCTTGTAAGCTGTCAAGTGATTGACTAACCTTTTTAATAGGTACATTAGCAAAGTCTTATTATTTCGGCAAACGCTTGGCTCAGTAAGAAATCAAAAGGTCAATTGTCGTTTTTTGTAACTTTAATTTATTTAACGTTACCGATGTTATTGCATATCATCGACCTCGACTTTCTGGTTAGGACTTTGTTAGGACCCGTGCTTGCTTTGAGTATTAAGCAAACGGTGCTTACCTTTGTAGGCAAGACCGGCCTTGAATAATACTACCCAACGCACAACTTATCTTATGATAGTCTTACTTAACAAGCAGTAAGCAGCAGCAGCACTTATCTCTTTAACTTGACTCTTATCGTACCTATAACAAACAATAACATTGAACTCTTGGTGATATCGATACTTTGCTTATTTTTTTAACCACACATACCATAACATTTCACTCATTCGGCAATAGTTATAGTTCATCTCAACTTTTAGACTTTTACAAATTACAATTTAATAAATTAATCATTCAACCTACATTTTACAACATCATCAAGTTCTTCATTTTGTCCACTGCATCCACCGTTCGAGCATTGCGGTGTCTTCTTAAATCTTCGCCTTTGTACCAATCATTGCACAAGACTGTGATTACTCAAAACGGTTTTTTAAACTTGGGCAGCAACTTTTTGCTCTTTCCAGTAGCTGCTTCACTTGTTATCAGTACCAACACCAATTCCTCAAATTGAAATTAATCTACTTCACGTCCATTTGTATCGTACTGCTGCTTATGCACTCTTTGCGTAATGTGGATTTAATTTGATCCTTTAACTTGTCTTTGTTTACTCTGGCGGTCATTGCTTTCGTTTCCGGAAAATTTAGTAACTCTTTGGGGTTGGAGGTTGTGGTTTAAAAATTCAAACTTTTACTTAGAACTGGCCGACTAGCCCCTTAAGCGAGACCTTTTTTAAGGCTTTGTTTAATAAATGTTGATGGTCACAAAAAAAACTTAAAAAAGCTCCCGCTTGAGGGGCGAAACGTCGGCCAGTTCTACGAAAAAGTTTGAATTTTTTAACCACGACCTTCAATTTAAAAGAGTCCTTAAAACGGATAAGTTTTTTAAATTGTAACGATCGTTTTGTTGTACTGCTCACATTGTCCGTTTGAACGAAGTGTCGCAACCTCGTTCAGAATGTGTTTCATGGTTTACGTTTGACAAAACAGGGAAAACGAACTTGACGTAAAGACACTGCTACTACTACTTATTATTCGGGATGGCGTTGCAAAAATACACGTCACCTCCGTAAAACTTTGATTACTTCTTACACTCACGTGCTTTTTACAGAAACACTAACAGAAATTTTTTGCCGGTTTTCGATATTTCAAACGGTTCAACACAATCTAGGTGAACAGTATGAAACGGCATTGCTGTTTTTTTGATTTAGTGTAACTTGTCTTGTTGCTTTCTAGGACAGTGTTCATAGTAGGAGCAATTCAGGAACGCTTTCACGTATTTTGTAACAAATCTTCTGTAACCAATAGTTTAATTAGACTCTTTTTAACGTATACTCTGTACTTGAATGTCCAGTTTTATCATGGCATAACGAAACACTTTGCTGCCTTGGAGACTACCCCCAGTTTCTTCTTGTCGAGTAATTTTCAGTAGGTTTTACCTTTTCTTGATAAAACATATTTTTAAAATACTTCGTTTTGGAATTCTTTATTCCGCTTTGCATAATCTTTTAAACTCGGCTTATCTAATCGTCTTGTAATTGAGCTACCAAAATCTAATCACCCTTCGTGAGGTCTACTTGATTAACTTCAAGGGACATGAAGGCTCAAGGAATCTACTTGCCCCATTCGGGAACCAGGACAGTATCTAATTTTAACTTTGAAATCTTGGACCTGGAACCACGATCTTCTGATACACGGCACCAAGTCTTTCTTAGAAAAAATAGTTTGTATCGAATTGCAGTCAGTAACTACCGTAAAATTAATGCCCAACAAATACGCTCTAAAATTTTGTAACGGGTATACAACGGCCATTGTCTCCAAATGGTATTCTCTTTGATCAACCGTATTTTGATGGTTGTAGTAATTCCACTACTCTCTTTTTCTTATCTTCATGAATTAGCAATAACATAGTGCCAACAGCAGTTGAACTCGCGTCAGTGTGCAATTCTATCAGTAATTTAGGATCAAACACAGGTCTCGTAGTTAAAATCAACTTTACCTTTACAAAAGCACCTTGTTGATCGTCCTCCCAACTCTACTTAACACCTTTTCGCGTGAGTTGAGTCAACTGCTTGACAATTTGGGAATAGTTTTTGAAGCACTTCTGAAAATACCCTAACAATCCAATAAATTGTCGGACTTGTTTAACATTCTGCGGCAGTGGCATTTCTGACACGGCTTGCATGTTACAGTAATCGGGTCAAATACCTTCTACACTGATTTCGCGGCCCAAATAATTCATATTGTTGGTGAAAAGGTGCACTTGTACAGCTTTAACATTAATCGTTTTTTTGTAAGGATGGTAATACAGGGCTTTTATAAATGATTGTCTCATCAGGTAAGCGTTGGAAAATTTAAAAATGGAAATTTGCCGTTTAAATTGATAGGGAATTTATTTATGTTAGTGTCATCATCTGTCAGTTATTTCATGATTCTGTTGTGATTATTATTCCTGGTTGTAATTGTTTGTTGTTTGTTGTTTATCGTTAAATTTGTTCATTTAATTAATTTCCAGTGAGCTTTCATCAATTGGCACTTGGTAAAATTCTTGGGCTAAATTTATCCCCGTAAAGTACCTGTACCTTGTACCGTTTTCCGAGCTTATCAAATTGTTTTTCAATTAACGAGAGCGGGTATTCGTCTTTTTTACGATGATCCCAGGTTGAATGTCAACACACATGCGCTGACCTCTTGTATTTTTTTGTCGCAGCAAAACCGGGGTGGGTGGCGTAAGCTGAACTTGATTCTCTGATGGTGTTATTCGTTAATAATTTGTCGTTTATTTCTCAAAATATTTCTTTTTTAGGTACCTAGTGACATCCGATACGGGCGCTGTGCAATCGGCTCTTTGTCATTAGTTTCAAAATTATTTTTCCAGCGTTTGTTTTTGTAAAATCGGTAGCAGACTTGAAAATCCGATTAACAAATTCTTTCAACAACCTTAAGCACTTTAACTTATCGTGCCATTTATCTCGCGCACTTTATTTGAACTTTTCGTCGGTATATATTTCAAAACATTCTAATTCACGGACTTGAGTAAGGTTTCCCAAACGTCGCACGGACACGTCAACATTACATCGAAGCGGTTAATAAAGTCACACAATTGATACAATTATGCGTCACCTTGTAATATGTTTTGTTGTTTTCAACCAACAGTCCCAATGTTTTAATCACTTTATGTTTGGCTAACGTACCTACACGAACTGCCGGCATCAACTGAACCTTTAAACTTTTGTCCGTTCAAAAACACTTTCGTAACGTAGGGGTTTTGTTTAGGTGTGCTAAGTCTTTCTGCCACATTGACGGATTTCTTCTTATTTTAGAACAGTTTCTCTTTCCCAAACGGTGGCAATTGTATCATTCAAATTTTGGTTACAAGAAATTTCGTACAAAATTTTTTAGTCACAGTTACAGCATTTTACGTTAATCTTTCCTTCACGATCTTGTTTGAGCTTTCCTTTCTGCCAGACTGGCTGTTGACATCTGCGGTCTTTGAAGTGGGTTTTTAGGTTGTGTCAATGGCGGTCTTTTATGTGATCACTCTTGAATGAGGATGTATTCGGAATTGTACTAAATGTACTTAGGTATGCATATAGTTTATTTGCATCTCTAAAACGCAACGCTCTAGAGGACCTAGATCTTTATCTCTTATTCTGCCACTTACGACGTCACCGAGAAAACTTTCTGGATACTTTAATTGCAACGCTTTCAGTTTGTCGAGTTTGTTGAAAAAACATAGGCCAAAGTCCTGTCTGCTCCGCTTCAAGTAGAAACTTGGCGAAAAAGAATGTATTTGTAAACTGTTTTAGCATAATTTGTTTTATCTTAATCCATTTTATTGTTTTGAAGTTTTGAGCATTATACCACTGTCTGGTAAGGTTTGTAAATCTGACCAACTTAAAGACAGCCAGTTTTTCCCATTCGTAGGGGAAAAATAACCTATATACCCTGCAATCGTCTAACGCTTGGTCACTCTGGAAGCCAAACACTAATTATTTTGTTTTTCTCTTAATGTCATGTGTAACAAGGCTTACTTTCCATTTGAACCAGTTTTTTTTTGGTTGGTGCAGTTCTTCCTCTTAACAATTTTCGACTCAGTGCCAGATGATTCAGAGCTTGAGCTTGAAGTTGATTACTATTGTGACGTTCTTTCTTTTTATGTTTTCGATGTTTTTTCTTTGGCACATGTACCTCGTCTAGAGAAAATGCAATCACACGTCCGGTTCTACACGTGACTAATCCCGCTTCTGATTTGTAGGAACGAAATAAAAGTTTATCCTTGATAAATACAGCTTTATTCTTCTTAGCCTAACAGGAGACTTACTAACGTTCAAAATCTCTTATAAGCAAAAAATTAAATAGCAGTAACGCAGCCCAGACGTGAAAGGTCATGTCTCTCGTTTCTAGAATTGGGTTACAGTCCTTCGTCTTACAATCTCAGGCTCGTTCGATAAAAAACATCGGTACATACGTAATTGTTATTCAGTGTCTAATGTATATGGCTATCATATTAGGTCTAGATAAGGTTATGACGCATTGTACTTAATTTAGTAGAAATTTGCTTAGTTTTGGTGCAATACGGCCCTGAAATTGCAAGAATTAAATCGTTCTTTGAATATAAATTTTGAACCGCTTAAGCGATATTCCTAAAATTTGGAAGACTTACACATTTTTATAAGTCAGAAAATATCACATTAAAATTCAGACAAAAATGAATCTATTCGCAAAGACATTGGGTTTTGTAATAATTAGATATTTCAAATGTCTGCGCCAATGGGTAAAAGAAGGTTTATTTATCAAATGTGAACTAATGGACCACAAAAAAGGTACTCTACATAAGATTCGATAAATTGCACTGTTTTCGCAAAAATGCAGTTTGCTTTAATTAGTTAAGAAACTTTTGTACAAAATTTTTTTAATAGCTGTGAAATTATTGATATTTTCGAAAATGTCATTTTTCATTTTTTTCCGGATATCTGTGCAACGGATTGGAATTTGTGATTCTAGTTAACGGCACCTCAGTTTGCATGAAAATCTGGACAACATTGCCTATTTAACCGAATTTCTATATTTATTAATAACATAGATACCCATACGACACAGATTGGGGACACTATATTGTATTTTTCTTTAATTAAATTTTTATAACGTTGCACAACAATTTTGTACTGTTATAATTTTATTTTTATTATTGAAACGCAATTATTTAATTATATTGGCATTAAAAATCAAACCACAATGTTGAGGTATTTTAAAACAGAATGTTATGTATCAAATTAGCAGAAATATTCGGCCATCAGTTCAGTATTATAAAAATAATATTCTACCATAATTATTACATATATTACATAGTGCAGTTCAACACTTATTTGCGGTAATTTATGTAATAAAATAAAACCCGATAAATCTCAATAGCGATGCTGTCTAGCTAAAGTTGAGATAAGATATCTCAATGAAAAACTATTATGCCAAATTTAAATTCTGAATATTTTAGAAAAGCAAATAGGATGTGTAAGGGTATGTTGCAGTTTTGGATGTTAATTATGTTTAGCAAATTTATTTATTTATTTTATTTATTTTGTAATATACAGGTCAAAACCCAATTACAGAGTAACAGTTGTTTACAAGGAACATTAAATCTAGGCTGTGAGAAAAGTTGTAGACAGTCGATATTATTATTTACTAATTTTAAAAGAAATATTAAAACAAAAATAATCTTTTCTAACATTTAAATCGGTCAGTTTCAAATAAGAGCTGCAAAGTTATGAAAAGAATTTACATATCCTAGTTTGAAGTTTAATGCTTTTAAAAACTTTTTTTGTATTGCCTGAAGGAGTGTTGCGTCAACACTATACTGAGGATTGCAAATTATTGAAGCTTACTCTAGAATTGATTCAATTGCTCGAATTAATGAATTATATACTAATGTGGATTATTGAACTGATAACTGTTTCTGATAATAAAACCGAGCATTTTAAGAGAGCTAGTTTTGACAATTTGAATTAGCAGTTTAAAGGTGAAATCAGAAGCGAAGATAACACCAAGATCTCTAATTGATGAAACTCTGGTTAACATGTTGCCATTTATGGTATATGAATAGAAAACTAGATATTTTTATGAGAGAAAGATTTAGAGTTACATTTTGATTTGTTTAAATCCTATTTATTTGCTTCAAACCAATTTGAGTGTTTTGTAATTTGCAGTCTGAGAACAAAGATATCCGTAAGAATATTTTAAAATCATCAGCAAATAAAAGAAATTCTGTATTGGGTAGAACATGGTAAATATCATTGATAAAAAAGAGAAGTACAAAAGGAACAAGATGAGAACCCTGGGGCAATCCAGACCGAACTGGAAAAGGAACAGAGCGGAAATTCTTAAGTTTTTGTGTTTAGGTACGTTGCTGTTAAACAGCTAATCAGCCATAGTAGGAGATGCCCAGAAATTCCATTAGCTTCTAATTTTTTACCAATTGATGAGCAATTTTATCAACAGCGTTGGAAAAATCTGCATATATGGAATCGACTTGAAGACCAACAGATATTGTCTTGATAAGTTAACATATTTGTTATCGTTGATCTACCGGAACAAAAACCATGCTGTTGGGAAATAGTAGTAACTTGGGATAATTTTTTAATTTGAGACAAATTAAAGACTCAAAAAATTTTAGGTAAAATTGGATGAAAAATAGGTCTGTAATTACCCGATTTGAAGAGCGCTATAATATAAGACAATTTCCAAGAATGACAAAAGATACTTTTATTGAAAGACGATTTAAAAATATAATGCAATAAAGTAGCAAGTGAGTAGAGACAATGAAGGTATGTTATCCGGACCCGAAGATTTTCTGACATCAAGGGATAGAACTGCATGTTCAATTTCTTCAACAAATATAGATACATTTATTGTGTTTATAAATTAGAACACTATTTTTTACTTACAACTATTTCACTGCCCTCTTCCATTGATAAAACGAAATGTAAAATATTTTTGGGAATACAAATAACAAAATGAAAAAGTTAACCTTTAAATAAAATTAATTTTCATTGATTGACTTTTCTGACGATTACTATCCTTTATAAACAAAAACACTTCTTACTGACCTTCGACTTTCGGTAGTTTTCCCACAATTGTAAACTACTCACAAAGCAATGGGATGTACATTTCGTCATTTGGAACTAACAGCTTGTGCAGTTACGTAATTTTTGAGTTACGTACAGCGTGTCCTAAATTGGTGGGAATGTATTGAGATCTTACAAACTATAATGGATACAGATGCGGTTAAAAAGGGAAAGTTTTAGGCAATTATGTTAGTATTTCAGCACCGTTGACAGAATGACTGTTTTTGATTTTGAGGTAATTTAAAAAAAAAAAAAAATGTTTTTTTCTTATTCTTATTTATGAGAATTTTTTGAATCTACAAAACATTTTAATAGCAGCTTTTCACGGAAAACACGCTTGTCAAGTTAGATCTTACATACAACGTTTTGGCTTTTTGAAACCATTATCAAGTTTGTTTTAGCTCTCATATTAGATTTTTATATTATCGGAAAAAACGTTTTAAGAGATTTTCAACGATTATCACTTTTGGAAAAATAATCTTACTTTAGTGTTAAGAAATAAAAAAGCGTAATCCTTTTTATACAATTGACAACACCGCAGATTAAAAGGTGTAATGTACTAATTAAAACGTGAACAAGCATACACGGCCAACTATAATTTTATTGTTATCTCAACAGTGAGCATTAATGTTTAAAATGTCTTCCATTTTTTTGACACACTTTCGACACTTTGTATAAATGGATCTTATCACTGTATACAAAGAATTACGATTTGGGTGTCTATAACGTCCCGTGTCCTTTCTTCTAAAATTTCACGGGTCCTTGGTGGCTCAAATTCATAGACCTCTTTTTGGACAATTACCATAGAAGAAATTTTCCAACAGCTCTTGTGTTGTGAGCAGGCATCTGTCATGTTAAAACCAGGCTCTGTCCAAATAATTTTTATCTGGAACAGCTTTTCTTATAACAGCAACTATAATTCTATTTCCTGAAATAGTTATTTACGTGTCGGGGCCAAAACTCTACAGTCTAAAAGATCAAACTTTTCTTCATTGCTAAAATTATGAGCCATTTTGACAAAATTTCCTCTAAAAAAATTGAATAACTTAGTTATCCTGGAATTTATTCAACTGCGATTTGCAGCTTGATTTTTCAAATAGCATTACATAATTTTTTATGTACCGTTGAACGTAGAAAAATATAGGTAATAATTATCAAAATACTTCTTTACAGAGAACGAAGGTCTTTTCGGTACATTAACAGACCTTTTATACTGTTTCATTTTTCCATGGTTTGAAATAATGCGGTTGATTTTCATTTTCCATATTATTGTCGTCCAAAGTATCAACTGGAGCATTAAAATTGGAAATTAAGTTTATTTTTTTTTCCTTCTTTATCTTCAAAAGTGGCGTTTAGACCATCCAACGGTCAATCATTTTGGCCCATAGACCGGTGAATATGTCATTTACATCAAATTGAAATGTGTTCGTCTTTGCATAGATGGAGTTGCTTATGTCAAATGAAAAGGGATGAATTGATATACAGAATCTCTTCATTTTATTTAAAATAATATTTTTTAATACAAAAGTAGTTATAATACTTCCGGTGCTTCTACATCTAAAATTACTGGTTACAGTTCAGCATAGTTTTAAATTCCAGTTTCAGAATTTTTAAATAATACGTTATTAGTATTATTATATTTTGGATTGACGTTTAGATGATCAGCCATAAATTTCTCAGGTACACATTATTTTGAATTTTTAGTTTGCACCGTCATTGCTTGGATTTTTTTTAGTTTTATTGTTCATCTGCAAACAAATCAAATGGCATAAGCGCTAAAACTTAATCACTCTATTATTCGTCTTAGAAATGCGTCTTTTTTATGTTTGTTGGACATTTAATATTTTTTAGATGACACAGTAACGTTACATTTAAGCAATATTAAATTATTATGTAAAAAAGGGAGTTTTTTTGAATGAAATGTTTGCCATAAGGATAGCATGGACTTATGGCTTTTGTGCCCACACAATTTCCTAAGATTGTTTTGGCACAAACGACAATTACTTTTTCAGGCTTTACATAAAAGTTTAATTTACACTTAATGTGGCGATGAAAATCAAAGTGGAACCGACACGTACACTGCTAATGAGAGAATGGCGCTATTGTCAAAATAGCACAATTAAATTTGTTTCAAATGACGATTGTGCAAGAATTAATTCAGTTTTCTGCAATAAATAAAAATCACTTGAATGGATAGATAGTGCATAAAACGCAGAATCGAACCATACCAAAACCTGCAAAGACAATTTTTTGGTGTTTGTGCCGTTCTGGCTTGTACGCGTCAAATTTACCGTGCAAATGGGCATAAGTGGCGTCAAATCTATTTATTATACAGGGTGAGTTGTTTATGTCCGGTTGCACCAATGTATCCTAGGGTATATTTTCTCTAAGCTCGTATGTGATCCACTTAAGATAGGAATACGTTGCACGAGTATAAAAAAATGCTATTTTATCTAGAATGCATTTTAATTTAACTGGCAACAAGGTAACATTGTTAAATTAATTTATACCTACTAGATGGAGTTATTTTCATCTCAAATGGGTGACAATTTAAGCGCTTGTCAAAACAATCCTACTTCCATTTTAGAAGAAATTAGGTTAAGTTGCTCTTTTGAATTTAAACTATTTTAATAAATTTCTAGACATGTACTAATTTGTTATCACTTAAATAGGAGGTTTTAACCAAACAAAATTTTAATTTCTTTACGTATAGTTTCAGAGGGAGAAAAGTCACCCCTAAAATTTGCTTTTATTTAACTTTTTTCTGTTTGATTTATCATTATTTAATAATTCATTTTAGATAACTTTCTATTCTAAACTTGTATTAGTGCTCCGCCGTTTAGAGTGAAGTATAATATGTGACAGTGACTATTTTTAAACCTAAGATACTAAAAACAAGTCCGAACTGGTAGAACAGATGATTAATTAATGAAAACTTAGTGTAGTATAAGTTGATTTAGAAGTTCCATTGGTTTCCATATATTGTTTATCTCGACACTTGGCTGACTGAAAATCTCCTTGTTGTTGATAAATAAGCAGCAGTTTATTAGTATTCACCAGATGACGGTTGCATGATAATATTATTTCACATATACAACCTTGTCATGAACCAAACTAACTTAGTTAATTAGTATTTTTTTCTCATCTTTTTTTTAAATAGGGCGGAACGAAGTAAGCTATCAAAACTTTAGGTTGTTTGATTTGATTGATATTTGATAAAATTAATTTAAATTATTCATTGATAACATTAATCATGTCGGAAACCTGTCAAATACATCTCCTTCTTTTCTTCGGCTACTTTCTTTTTTTTATTAGTGTAGAACTTCTTAAGTGACATAACTGAACGATGCCTAGAGTCTAGGCAACAGATATTAAGATTTTTTGCTACCTCATCCCATGCTTGAGTTTTCTTTGTTGTAGTAGCATCCGTTTTCGTATTTTCAATTGTATCTTTATACTTGGAAATTATACTTTAAAGCAATTGATTTTCTGAAAAGGAACAATTAGCTGTCCAAGCCCTCTACAATTAAAATATTATGTATATATGCTAATTTATTACCTTTATACTTTCCGTATTGCTTCAAATATAAATATATAATAATTTAAAAATTCTGAAATTTAGTTTGTAGAAATCATGTACCATTATAAGTTATTTTATTATATACTGTGCGGGACTTGTGTGGAATACCTTTGCCAGGTAGAACCAAATAAATTTTTTTCATTACCTAATTCAAATTTGCGTTGAACTGAAGAAAATCTTATAAACTTTTCAAAATTATAATAAAGTTTTTAGTATTGTTGGAACTATAGGACAGTAATTTCTAGAAATAATAGTTTATTAAAGCAAAATAGAAATATATGATAAATTAGAAATCTACAAAATAAATTGTAAAAAACTGTAATAAAGTTTAAGTTGGTCCAACCAACTGGACATATTAATATTAGTTTAAAAGAGTATGTAAATCATAGAAAATTTTAAAGGCACAATTTTGTATATAAATTATACTGATCACAAACTATTAGGTTTTCCTAAATTATTTCCAAATTGTTGAAGCCTAAATTATACAAGAATTAATGATAAGCAAACACGGTAAATGTGTGAGCAATAGAGAAGAATTGTTACACTAAACTAACACCAAAATCAATTTATTTATTCATTATTTACTAATTATCAAAGTACTTTAGTTAACGTAAATGTAATTGTACGCTCTTAATTTGTTTATACACAAACAAATTTTACATAAATTAATTTACCGGAAAACTAAGCCAAAGTATTTACATAGTATAATTGAGTATCTAAAATACACTTAAACAGCTTCATTACACTATCTAGATATTGTATTAAGTACAAACTATTACATTAAAATAGTTTATCAATAATAATTTTGAAAATGCGTTGTGTATAGATATAATTGGAAATAAATCACAATTTCAAAAGTTCACATTACCAAATTTTAATTTTACTGCGAAATAATTATTAATTATCGTAATTATTTTTTTTTGGTAAAAACAAACTTTACAAAGTGCTTACACCGTGTCTTTATTAAAATTGATTCAAAAACTCTTAAAAGAGTTTTAAATTATGCGAGCAATTTTTCTGTTATATTATCTACTCTAAAATACATTGTAGGAAGCTTTTTGTGTTGGAAGCCTACAATAAAATGCAATTAAATTAAATTTTAAAGCATTTTAATATCTAAACGTACATATTAATTCAAGTGTAATAAAAAACGTAAACATGATTTAAGTAAGGCGTGTTTTATTATCCGTGCAATAACATATGAAATTTACAACACAATGCTTTAAAGTTGTGAAACGAAAAAATAAAAATAAATGCCGGTTTACGTAAAAAAAACAACATTTTTATATATATCATCGTTTTTTTTAAACCGTAAAGTCTATCGGTTCTATATAAACATTTATTAAAATGCATACTAAACAAAAAAGATGTGAGAATATATAAAATAAATTTTTTTGAAAGATAACGGGAAAACATAAATTCATATACGCACGTGAAAACTGTGAAATTCCATTATGTACTAAATTATCATTTATATTGACACAAAAGTCTTAAGTTTTTTTAAATATTTTATTTTCGAAGACATTTGTCTACTCATAAATATTACAACGCGGTTGTTTCGAATAAATTGTGTTTAAATAGTGCAATGTGTTTTGGCAAATCTTTATTATTTCCAATAAATTATTATAATGTTGGAAAATTTTCAGGTGTTGCCTTTCGTTAAGTCCCTAGGGTTATATTAAGTTAAGGAGTGAACCGCAAAACCCGATAGAAACAGACTATTCCCTGATATATTTTAGAATATCAAGAAGTTGGCTGGTGGTTAAACGTTTTATATTCCATTTTACGAACAAATGGAAATTTGCATACTTTATGCGTTATAAACTTATTGTACGATGATCTACAGTAATTTATGAATATAGCACATATAGCGGATTAGTATTTAAATTATGCACAAAACCGAAATAAAGTCAAACTTTAACGTTGAATTTGAGTGAAATTTTGTTAAAGACACGCAGCTTAACAGTTTTATTGCGAACTGCATTAAACATGTTATTTTGAATATAATTATTGCATGCGCGGCCTGAATGTATGAATTTATAGATTTATTTATAAACCCGCATTCATTTAGTGTACTCATAAAACCATAAAAAATGTATTTAATTTTGTTATTTAATTTAACGAATGGAAAACCAACAATTATGCAATCTACTGTAAATTTTTGTAATGAATGTTAGAAGTATCGTTTGACTATTAAAGTCCAAACAAACCTCATATTTATTGTACATTAAATTGTATAACCCAGAATGGCCCTTAAACTAAGACTTTGTTACTTTTGCAAAAAATAGACAAAGGCCAACCAAAATTTTTATTGGATGTTATTGAATTTAACAAAATAGTCGCTTTTTTCCTGTATTTAGGAATACCATAAAGTACAAATTAAAATAAAAACAATTTACAATTTAAAATTATTCTTGTGTATACATTAAAGTGCAGTGTTGTCTGAAGTATGTCATACACACATAATTTATATTTTGAAATTATCACTGATAGACTTGCCTGATACAAACGTTTTGTAATTGATATAAAGATTTTTTTGTTTCTAACCGTCTTTTATTACAGATTTCAAGGCTATCAGTAAAAGGTGTATTTATGAGGAATATTAATTACCACCCCCCACCCCCCGATTGTATGGTCGTCTCTTGAAAAAGACAAAAAATATTTGAATTGAATTATAAAGAGACAATGTATCCAAACAGCACAAAATATTATGTTAATATTAGTAAATAATATTAATAAAACATTTAAATGTAACACTTTTATATATTAAAAAAAATTTTAAGAAAATATACAAATGATTTGAAATAAATATTACGTAAATATATCAAGCAAATATTTATCAAATATTTTAAATTACCTTATAAAAAATATTTAAAATAAATAATAATATCATTAAAATATTTCTATTAAGTTATCAAATAATATTTTCTAAACATTTGAAAATGAAATTTATCACGATCACGATTTGCCTATGTCAGTCCACTGCTGGATGAAGGCCTTCCCCATTTCGTTCCATCCTTGTCTGTCTCCCGCTTCTGTCATCCTACACACTCCAGCCATTTTCCGTATGTCATCCTTCTATCTGGTATTTGGTCTGCCGATACTTCTCCGGGCCTCTCTTGGTCTCCACTCCAAAACCTTTTTCGTCCATCTATTGTCATCCCGACAAGCTATATGTCCGGCCCACCTCCATTTCAACTTGAAAATGCGTTCGATGACATATGTGACCTTTGTTTGCTGTCTTATCCAGGTATTTGTTTTACGGTCGTTCAATTTTATGTTTAACATTATTCGCTCATGACCTCGTTGTGTTCTTGCGAGTTTATTTATGTGTTTTTAGTGATCTGGGAAATTTATGCAACATTGTAAATAATTCAATATAAATATAAATATAAAAATATGGAAGGTAATCAGTACCTTACAGTACTCTATGGTCAACAAATAAAACATGTTGTTCCTGAGAATCACCACACCCTCGCAAATAATTAAAATAAAATGTACAACACAATTTCACAAAAACACAATCACATTACACACTTAATTAATATTATTACATGTGAATACTAGGGTGGGTAAAGGTTGGCATGTTTAGGTATTACTGGTTTTCCTAAACCTTGAAGTAAATGCTTTACTAAGACGAACCAATCCACAATTGCATACGGTTTCGTCACCACACTGTACAGCTTTATACTCATCTTCTGGGGCACATTAAATAAAATTCAATAACCTTAAATCAATTTACAAAAAAAGTAAATTATTTTCAAAATGTTTTTGTATATTCTTCTTTACGTTTACAAAAGAACATTATTAATACATAAGTAATATAAACAATATTTATTACAAAACTAAGAAAATGCCAACAGTTAACTGTAACGACTTGTGTGTGTTAAAGTTCAAAACTCTATCTAAGCGATAGCTGTAATGCTTAAAACATACGTGTGTCGATAAAGCCAAAAACACGCACAAGTTGTTACAGTTAACTGTTAGCATTTTTGTTAGTTTATACTATTCACACGTGTCCCTGTTATACACAAGATGTCGTAAGACACACATTTTACTTATATTAATATTTATTACATAATACAAATACAGAAATTCATAAGTACTGTAACATAGCATATAAATACTACAAACTAGAAAATTAAATATTGATATATGATCGTAATGTAGATTTCTTCTTCAATCTAATCAATCATGTTAGTAAATGTATTAATTTTTAAGTATAACGCCTTATATAACTATCTAGATATTGATATGAATAAGACTGAGTCGAGTCCTTGTCAAAGTTGATGTATTTTTTATCATATTCAATACTGTATTTTAATATGAATATAAATTTTGCTTCCGAAATGCAAAAATAGAAATCAAATTAATATTCTTGTACAAACAAAACCTAATACAAAATAATTTAATAGTTATTTTAAAAAATTTAATTTGGTTGTTGTGATTACATCCGCTTAATAAAAACAGGAAAACCGATTTTTTTATTTCCCGGTCGATTGCGTTGGGAAACCGTTTTTTTGTCTCCCCTAAAAAGTGTGTCGTATAAGTATGATAAATACATATTCAGTTAAATTTCTACATGAAATTAAATTTTGCAGTACGCTTCTGATTATGGTCTCTAGAGTTTGTCTAATTTTCGTTTATTAAGAAAAAAGTAAGTTTATTTAGTAATAATTTGTGTTCGCAATCACGACAATTCGTCGTCAAAGTTGTTACTGTAAACAAATGTGCTTTCTATGTTAAAAATATGAAAATAAAGCGACTCAGTACTTAACACACCAAAGAAACAGAATGCAAAATTTGACAAGTTATGTATTACATAAAAATTGAAAACAAAAACATACTGACATTACTGTTTGTTCTGCTCCTGCACTTTTACTTGTTTAGTTGTTTGTCCTGCTCTTGCACTTTTACTTAACCTCATTTGATTTATTTCACACAAACAAAAATACCCGCGTTGGGGGTCGTATACATACTGATCGATGGTAAGATACAAAATAGTTAAAAGTAAACACAACTTAAAGTTTGATGCCTTCACGTTCTTTCTTTATAAATCTAAAAAAAATTGTGAAACATAAGAGCTCTTACTCCTCGGCTACGAACTATAAGTAACACCAGGACCAACGTTTTTATTACTATACCTGCTTTGGTGAAAATACAAAAGACTAATAACTATATATATTTGATATTTACCAAATATTTTTTATATATGTAAATATTATAAATAATAGTATACCAAATATTTCTTAAATATAAATCAGCACATAAAAATAGTTAACAAAGATTACCAACAGACAAATATTAGATTTATAAAATCATATAATGTTATTGAAATATTTAGTGCTGCTTGGGATACCTACAACTATTGTGTTGAATTTAATGGTCCTCCAATTTAGTTGTGATTAAATATCTTTGTAAGGATTTTTCGAGGTGGAGGAATAAATTAAAAACCATTACCCTGATATTAATTAACCGACGTGTTGCCCAGTCCTGCGAGAGCTTATGAGTATTAGCTGTGACTCCACTTCCTAATTTAAGAAGCATTGATAAACCGGGCGCAGGACTCGGTAAAACGTCGGCTAGTTAAAACCGATGTAGTGGTTTTTAATTCATCTCACCACCTCGAGAAATCCTTACGGTGATATTTAACCATATATACAGGGTGTCAGGAAATTATAAGCAAAAAACTCGGGGGTGATTCTACTTAAAAAATTAATGCCACAAGTTCCTATAACATTTTTCTGAAAAATTCAAAATAACGGATTTACACAGCCTTAAAGCTTAATTTTTTAAATCAAGCTTTTTTAATAAAACATTTTCTTGTGTACCGATTCTCCTCAAATTTGGCACACTTACCAATAATGTTCTTTTGTATTTTTGTTCCTAATTTGACGTAAATTTCCCAAACTTGTAGCATTAATTTTTGAAGTAGAATCACCCCTCAAGTTTGTTGTTTATAATTTCCAGACACCCTCTATATTACTATACTTATTAATTGTAGTGGTGGTGAAAACCGTCAAAAAGAAAACTGATTAAGAAAATTTATATAGACGGTTTAACGATGAACAAATTAGTTGGTTAAACAGCGGTCTTTAAATCTATTCAACAAACCCCAAATTTTGAACTGATTTAACAAACCGCGGTTATTAAACCGGATCGACAAAACAATTTTATAAACTAGTTCAACAAATCAATTTTATAACCCGTTCTAAAAAACTGATTTTTTAAACTGTTTTAACAAACCCTATTTTTGTAATAACCGTAATCTATTGTTAAGCGGTAAATAACAATAATTTAAAGTTTATGAAACAAATGCATAAAAACTCTTCACAAACGCGAAACGGTACGCAATGGTCTATTTCAACACGACTTTGTGGGAGCGGCTTTAATATCTGGCATACAGGACGTTTGAACGCAGAGAGTATTGAACACGAGGCGCTGGGACGTAAATACGCTTAAACGCAGTGAAGTTTGAACGCAAGTACATTTGATCGGAATATCAATTTTTATTTGTCTATATTTAAATGAAAAGAAGTATTTTGCTATAGAAAAGCTAGTTCTATCTATCACTTTATTTTATGTACCAGTTTCTGGCGTTTAAACATCTATTTACATTAAAAGTTATAACATTTATAAAAATTTAATTATTTAATTCATAATTACATTTTGTAAGGACTAAATATTATGAATAGAAAGTTTAATGATTTTTTTTAATAACTTACAATAATTAGTAGGTTAGATTTATTTAAAAATAAGTAATAATCAGTCAACCCAAATAACCATGTTTAGTTTTTTGATTTAATTTAAAAGTTATTGCTTGTAGACGTTTTTTAAATCAAAATTATTTCTAATTTTATTTTGTAAACATTTCCTAAACAAAATTTTGATTCGATAATTAATCGAGCTATGGTGTTTAATTAGCGATACCTTCAAATATATTCTTTAAAGAAAAAAATTAAGTAAGCAACGTAAATTACCTATTTTCTAAAACGTGCTTAGTGTAATGATTCATTCTACAGTCCTTCTATAAGATAACCCGTGCTGAGACTACCTGCTGTTAGAATTGTAAATGATACCCTTAAGCCCGCTTCACAATGTACAAACTTTTGTTTACAGAAATTGTGGTGTCCAAGTTTTAAATTTCATGAGTGTACTTTTATCCCCGACATTATAAGTAGAGGACATATGTATGTTAAAGAACAGTTGTTGATAATTAATTAGACTCTAATTGCGCAACCGTTCTACAGAAACTCCTTCCCAAGATAGCGCCGAAGATGGTGTCCTCATGTTGTTTGATGCAAAGTCTTGTTCTAGATGGGTGCTGCTGTGCAAGGGTTGTGTAATTAGAGACTTAGAATTAGAAAGGTCCCATACCGATGTGTCACATGGCGATTTTTCTCCTTCGTGTATTTTGATACCCTGGAGACAGAATTTTTCTATCTCCCATAGATATTCAATCACTGTTTGAAATCCGATCTGAACTTGTTCTTAGATATTTAGGGGTAGTATTTAATAAACCTAGGGAACAATTCCACTAAGATATTTTAGCCATAAAAAAATGATACAAAGGCAAATGGGGTATCAGTTTACTTGCGGATCGTTGCTGGACATTGATTAGGGAGACCGTGCGTCCCACGGAAAAAGTTGACATAAGCTTTTTATAATAAACTCAATAAACATATTGTGTTCTATAAATATTGAAATATCTTTATTAATTCAATACTGTTGAACATGGAAATTGTATATTAAATAATATCCGAATATACGTAAAAAATTAACTACGCTTATTTGACACATATATTTCTAGCAAATTAACGTATAATTTTGCAAACTAAATATTTTATGGCACATATGTACGAAAAGCCAAGAGAAAATACATGCAATGCTTTTATGAGTTAACAAATATTATTACATGAATACATACTAAAAACCTTTGATTATGAATTAACATTAAAAATTTAACTTTTTTTAAGTGTTATTAATGTCCACAATAAAATAATTTTAAGGAAAAATATGTGCTTAAATTGATTACATTGTATTCATACGTATAATTTTTTTTTGCGAAAAACGTTGACTTTTATTGAATGCCAACATTCGGATAGGTACAGTAAGAAATCGACCAAAGTAAAACATTTTGATGACTTTTCGAACATATACTAAATATATGTTTTAAATTAAATCCACGTTTGTAACGTTATTCTATTGGCATCGTTGTTTTTATAACCCTACAATGTGTAATGACAAGTCACCAATATATACAGAGGGATGAGAAAAAAACGACAATAAAATGTAATGTACAGATGCTCCATTTTGTAAGAACTACAAATTAATTTTTGAATTTAGAGAAAATTACTCTAGTAATTCCTACAAATGATTTCTAAGAAAATCAAATAGCTCCTTCCAGGAAGTTAACCCTAAAAAAATATGGTCCTATAACATTTCTTCCTGCAATTCCTCCCCCATACATTTTGCACAATTTAGTGTGGATAGTTGCGCGAAATAACTGTCGATTATTGTCCAAATAACTATAAAAGTATGGCGATTAACAAAACAGTTTTTGTAAAAAATGGCTGTGTCACAAAATACTCCCAGAAAAGACCTATCACTCTATCTCGTCATAACCTAGACCATATCTTTTGACGACAACAAAGACATTATTATTTTCTCAGAAAACGGCAAACTGTATAAAAGAACCATGTTCTTTCGGATGCTACAAATTAGTTTTAAAACAAGCTAGTGCGTAAATACTATGACTTATATCGTCTTGTTAAAAACGTATTCTCCCTGCCAGCTATAAAACATTTAAAAGAGCTTTGTTAGTATTGATCCAATCTCTGTCGTACAGTCAAACTCTATAAAAGAAGTTTGGTTGGTTTAATATACCTAGACGAGACCTTCAAAATTAAATATAGGTTCCATCTTGTCTGGTCAGATTGTCAAAATCTTAACATCTTTTTTTCCAAAACTACCAGAACGTGTCTTCGAAAAGAAAAAAATAGAACACTTCAGAATTAATTTAAAATTAAAGAATCAAAATAATTTTAATTAATTTAAATCTTAAATGTAATAGTCAAAGTGTATGTAATAAAACTAAAGCAAAATCGTACATAAAAGAACATAAGCAATGTAATCAAAAAAATAATAAACGAAAAATACATCTTCATTAGAGTGTCTAGACATTTAACTTTCCAATAAAATTTAATTCAATAAAACGTATTACACATCTCACCATTTAATTTATTTGATAAATTAGCCTAGGAAACAACTTTTATTTCGTCGTCAGTGTTTATTAAAAACAAATGTATTTACAATTTTACTAACTTCTTCGTTAAAATTATAAGGATCTCTACTTTAAATTGCGCTGAAAATTGACCAAAACGCACCATTACAATAAATTTGTTTAAGAAAATACTCATATTATTCTTTTTGCGTCTATACGCTCAATATGACTTCGGCAGTATTTTTTTATAGTATTTCTTCTCAATTGACACTGTCGTGTCTACGCGCGCGTGTTGTTGAATCATATTGTTTTAACAGAAAGTTTCTCATTTGTCGAGTTTCACGATAATCATCACTTTACTGTAAAAACATCAACGTAATAACTTGTTTAATTAACGAAAGATAATAATTCAAAACTTCACAAAATATACATAGAATTATTTATTTGTTTGGGCGATTGCTTAAGCACGTGTAAATCTTCCTAAATTCTAATATTTACAAATCTTAACTCAACAATTTTTTTAGATTATGCCGCGCATAACATATCACACCGCCCCTGATGGATCTAAGAACGAACCTTCTGAAACTGTTAACAATAAACAAAAAAACGAAACTCAACAAAAAAAAGCATCAACAAACGTGCGTGGGTTTAGCTTTATCAAATGTTACCGTCAAAAAATAAACACGTGCATAGGAAGCAGCACGAAAAGATAAAAAAAATCTACCCTATCACTTTAAAAAAAAGTCTGGTAAAGAAACAAATGCTATTTCTGCAGCTGCAATAAACTGAATTGAAACATTTTCAACAAAAAACAACAAACAAAAAATTGTTGACTAGACTTTTTCGAGTCTCTTTATGAGAACGAAAAACAAAATTAACCTCGCGTCGATATCTTACTATTAGAATTTTCAATGTAAGCTAACGCAATAGCCCAAAAAATACATAAATACGCACTTAAAATAAAATTTGAAAAATGTACACCTATGAATAAAACAGAGATGTTAATTACTGAACAAATTTATATTAAATTTATAATTTACAGCAAATCCAAGAAAAAAGCTTAACCCACAAGTGATGACAAGGTGAGATACTAACTGATATATAATCGTTTCAATTATAAAATTTTTATTAATTTTTTTTTATTATTATTGACTTAATTATCGGATGCAATCCCTTTCGTAATTTTATCAATGTTGTAAACAACAAAAATTTAATATTTATATATATTAGATAGTACCCAAGTTCTTAAGTAGAAGTATGCAATTCTACTTTAAAAATTATAAAAATTGACTAAATACACTAAAAACTATATAAAGATGGGAATGTTAACATATGTAGCTTAGTAAATGTTGATTTAACATCTGTTCTATAAAGTTTTTTTACTAAAATACAAATAACTTTACGCTGAAGCTTAAGAATTCTATTAACGTAAGGCGAGTGACTCCAGCTAGTCAGAGCATACATCATGTGCGACTAAATGAGCGAGAAGTAAGCCTTCTTTGTCACATCAGTTAGCAAATGGTTTACAAAATTTTGAATTAAGAAAATTTTTTTTGCTAGGTGGTAAACGTGTTTTCCCCAGGTTAAATAAGAGTCTAATGTTACTCCCAAAAATGTTACATCTTATGGATTAATAAAGTATGTGTTTCTATGTGTAAACAAAGTTTTTGACGTTTTATTTAAATTAACGTTTAAGTCATTAGCACTGAACCATTCTAAAATAAGATTATGGATGTTATTTAAGAAATTAAATAAATTGAATTTATTTGGGTTACTAATGATCACGCTGGTATCGTCAGCAAACAGAAGCAAATCAGCTGGCCTCACTGCTTGCGTAAGATCGTTAATATATATATTGCGGTGGATTACTAACTTCGCATATAAAAGAAAATATGTTTTATCTGTGAGACATCTTGTTTATTTAATTTGTAATCTCAGGTTTATGAGTCCGTTTCAAAAATAAAAGGATTAGTTACACATGGAATTTAATTTAGTTAAATTTTATACAAAGGTTTTTTACAAAACTTTTTACAAATTGAGAAAGAAAATAAGTTCTTATAACCGACCTTGTATCGATGAAAAATTCAACACCTGCGTGTCAATCTTTATTGTCTTCTAATCGTTGGGAGCACCAATTAATTTTACTGTACAGGTTCAGTAATTACTTATTATAACACTTTCTAATTATCATTGTTGAACCAATAAAATGTTTTATTTTATTTAACCGTTGACGGTTTTTATTTGATTTAAACTCAATGCGTGTTGCTTCTTTTATTTATAAAAGTACTAATCTTTCCTTTGCGTTGGGACTTAAATTACCCTTCTTTTACTTTCCTTACTTTGAACGTCAGTTTTTAAATGTTTTTCCTCACTTCTACTTCCACATTAAGATTGTCTCGTCTCATTCTTTAACCGTGCAACACTCAAATTGTTTTCTATGTTTTTCACACACAGTTATTTATATCACGGAAACTAATTTTGATACATGTTTTACAAGCGTTCATCATATTATCGCTACACAAAATTTACTTAATTCTTTGATTAGTATTCATTAATTATGGTTTACAAAATATAGATTGGCTTTTTAGAAAAACTCTTAACTACAAATTAAATTTAATGTCACTTCTTATTGAAATGTACACTTTTAGTGTAAATTTCTATTCGTTCGTTTCTTGTTTAAACATGATTTTGTTTATTTATTTAAAATAACTTTTTAACTGTAATATATATATAACAAAAAGTATCGGACCAAGTACTGATCCCTGCGAAACGCCTTTGATGACTTCACCGTAATCAGAATAAAGGCCATTTAAGAGGATGTATTACTTTTTATTAGTTAAAAAAGAATGTATTAAACGCTTTAGTGAGATCGTAGAAAAATGACCCAACAATGAGTTTTTTTTTCCATACCATTAACTATATAACTCACTAATTTATTTATGGCACTATTTGTAGATCTATAATTTTAGAAAATATTGTCACCAAGGAAATAGGGCGTTAATTATTAATATCGTCAGTATCGATTTCTTTGGAAATTGGCACAACTTTTGAGGTTAACATTTAAATTATAATGATCCTTTGAATTTTTTTTTCCAAGTGATTTTATTACATCTCTCACATGTATGTAACTAATTGTTGTAAAGGAGAAGAACTTTAAGTTTAATTTTTTCTAGATATTTTTAATATTTTTCACTTTACTTTGGAATTTTGTTTTTCTTTCGTTCAAAATGTTTAAAAAGTAGGAATTTAGTTTTTGAAGTCAAAATTTACTCAATGAGTTGTTTTACTAGGCATATTGGCGTAGGAAATATCCCAAAAATTAGAGTAGTTTTTAACCAATTCTGACAAAAACGAATGTTTTTGTTTTTCATTTTAATTCGTCAGTTAAAATCAAATAAGCAACATAGCCGAATATAGTTCTTTTCTCAAATTTTTAAAATTTTTTAGTCTCATCACTCGTTTCAAATGTTATCTAAGAATACTAATTATAACAATTCTTAGTTAAAATTTCAGTAATTTATTATTTAAATAAAGTTTTGGTTTTATAAGGTGCAGATTAATATAAATACAATATTAATTTTCTTTTAAAGTGTGGATATTTTTGTTATACATAGTGGTGCTTTTGTAAACAGGTCATAGGTTAATGGTTTTGGTATCAAAATCAAACTATAATTAGTCTGTATAGCTATTAGAAGTCAGCTGAATTTCACGTTGTTTTCAAAAATTTGGAAATAAAAATAAAAGTAAGTTTTGATAATAAAAGAAAATAGTATTGAGTTGCCTAACAATCAACATTCCTACGTTTTGACCATAAGGCTAAAGGAAAGTCATGCATAAGCAAATAAAAAGCTTTATTTCCAAGGAAGAGCTTTGAATGATATTAGAACTAAATTAAATAAGTAGGTTACAATAAATAAATTTAAAAAATTACTAATTTTGTTGATGTATTTTTAAAAGACCGTGTAATTCAGCTGATTTTTGATAGCGAACACTATGAGCAATAATTTTAGCTGCGTTTTGTTATTAAAACCATTTTTGTCGCTTGAAAGGGCGAGCAGAAATTCTAAAAAAACTAGTTAACAATGCTAAATCCCTATAACCCATTGTCTAAAGCACCACCCTGTATACGACAGCAGAGATATAGCCTTTTATTGCTTCCTGTACACAGTACCACCAACTACGCCATATAAACACTAAGGATAACGATTATGAAATGTGTAACCAATAAATTTGATGTATTACTTTGTGTATAATTATGAAGTTGATTGGAATTAATTGGTAATTAATAATTTGAGGTGTACATAATATTGAGGATCCTAAACGGTAATTATTCGTTGTTTGGCGATTCCTAAGATGTTAATTGACTAAACCCAACATACTGACTAAATAATTTATAAATTATATACTACCTTGCATTATGTGCATGTTTCATTATGACATTAAACTTTAACAATTACAACTGAATAAAAACATTTTGATTAGATTAATAAAAATAACATTTTTAAAAATAAAACCGTTGTTGGAAATAAAAATATCAAAGTTGTTAAAGAGCGTTTATTGTACAAATTTTCTTTTTATTATGTTACGTAGGCCAAGCACAGAATAAAAATACGACCAATCCTAACTTTATCTCGTAAATCTATCGAGAGAAAAAATCTGTGTTACCCAGTGGCAACAGGATATGCGGCACCCCTGGAGGCACAGGATTTGAAATGAAGTCCCGCCTTCGCATACGACTCGTTTCACTTTTGTTTGCTCCATTGGGTATGTGATTTGAAATCTGTAATATCAGCGCGCTTTTCTTATGTCGTTACATGTATCGAACAAATTATTTTCCAAAGAATCAAACTAAACCGTTTATGCTATTGAACAAATACGAGAAAAATTCAACAAATTTTCAACAATTTCGAATTTTTTTTTTGTTTTGTCGTGTTAGTCATGTATACACACTTTCAAATTAAAATGTTAGAAGAGCGTGTTGTGTTTGCTCATAAAATTTTGATGTAGTTGTATGGGCTAATGTTAAATTGAAATGTAAATTAATTTAGGTTTCGTAATTTCTGACGTGATTGATATTGTTTCCTTATTATTTAGATATAATCAGAACCTTTATTGTCGGTGATGTTTACATGACCTAATTTAAGAAATTAACATGTCTTACATAGTTTTACGGTTAAATGTGTGTTGGTGCCTAAGACGTGGGTTTGCTCATCCATTTATGTTCGACAAACTATATAATATGAAAACACGATAATACATATCAAAATATACATTTATACTAGATACATTACATTCAAGAAACAATTTTTGCTTTGATAAAGTGCATGCATATTAAAAGTGCTAATTTTTACAAAAAAAAAAACAATTATTATTTTATCAATCTTTGAATAATAAAACATCGTAAAAATATTAAGTTTTTCTTATTTTCTCGCCTTCTTGAATGATCAATGCCAAAAACGATTAGGTTTACTGGAAAACAGATTTTAATCATTTATGCAAATGTCAATTCTATGGTGTCCCAAAGATAAGAAAATCATAACTTTTGCTATAATTATAATAAGTATCCATATTAAAAACCAAATTGGCATAAAATAGAGGTATTTTAATTTAAAAACTGCTATATTTCAGATTTGAATGCCACTTATAGAATCACTGACAATAAACCCGCGTTCCTTGCAACAAAGTGTCTTTCTTGAACAAACCAATGTACAGTTGGTTATTATATCAGTACATATTATCACTAATATTATGTAATCATAATACAGGGTGTCCCACCGGGAACGCCATCGATAGATTATAGGAAAACTGTGCATGGGAAAAATTTGAAAATTTGATAGTATACTAACATCGATGGGGGCAGTTCTGTTAAAATATTTTCAAGATGGTGGCACTTCCAGTTATACCGGAAGTAGATGTCAACTTGCTTATTTTAAATAGAACACCCTATATATTATTCTAATTTTAGAGTTTGCACAAAATTCTAGACACATTTTGTGTATAATGTCCTATACCTTAGTCTAACTGTTTTGAACTTATTTTAAATTTTAAGTCAAAATTGACGTTTTCAGGCCTTAACAGAATTATAAAATTTTCCTATACTAATGCCTTTATTATTTAATTGGAATGGGTTTCCTTGTAGCAGGGAACCTATTTTAGTGGTCTATGTCGATATTTTGATAATAAAATAATACAGGGTAATAAAAAAAAGGATAAAATTAAATTCAAATACACGTCAAAAGTCATTTTTTAAATGCAAGCACCATGTTTTTATAATTTTATCTTATTTAGCATCAAAAATAAGGACTTTGTACAAAGTTATCTATTCAAAAAATTTATGGTTATCGAAATATTGTCAATTTAACTTTTTTTATGTTGCACAAATGCTATTGTATTTCTTTTAGTATGAATGGTTATTCCTAGTTGGCCATGATGGCGTTAGAAAACAATCATCTGTCAAGGATATGTCAAACTGTTAAAAATGTTTAATAATCATGCCGAGACGCTTAAATTATACAAACGAAGATTACTTAAATTTATTTATTATTTATGGACAATGTAATAAAGTTATATCAAGAACATGTGTTACATTTGCAGCAAGATACCCGCAAAAACAGAATCCATCACCAAAAGCCCTTAAACGAATAATAGAAAACTTCAAAATCTTTGGACCCGTTAATTCAAATGTACAGACAAATAACCTAATTATTTGATTTACAAGAAAGAACAATTAATTAGAGACCAAAGTTTACAAAAATTGTTTTATTAAATGTTCAAATTGACGTCCTTAAACTTCTAGACATTTTTCGCATCTGAGTAGCAAATTTTCATGGGTCGCCTTCCTTATTGCTTTTGAAACTCAGTCCTAACTCGCTGCATGCAGTCTTCTTTGGTGGTTAACGAGGTGTTATAAACTCGATTTTTAATTGTACCCCAAATAAAAAAATCGAGCACTGAGATATCTGGGGACCGTGGTGGCCAAAGGAAGGGTCCATTGTTTGCTATCCATTGATCATAAAAAAGCGCCTTGTAAAAAATGTTGATTAATTGGCTACTATGTGGAGGTGCGCCGTCATGTTGATAGAATAGATGTCTACGATCAGCCAAAGGTAAGTTATCTAAATAATTGTTTTGAAAATTGTGCAGGATGTTCAGATAGCCTTCACCTATTTAATAAGTTAATAAATCAAATATTTAAATAATTTAAAAAAAGGTTAACTTACCTTTTAAATTTTCTTGATAAAAATGTAATGCCACGATGCCATCGTTTCTTACTGCAGCATAAACATTAAATTGCCAAGATTCTTGAAAATTTCGCTCTCTAATAACGTGGACATTTAATTCACTCCAATAATGGGAATTTCGCCGATTAAAAATGCAGGTTATAATAAATTCGCTGAAATCAATCTTCTTAAAAATCATCTCTTTCAGATGGTGAACCATGGAAAATGCATGCGGATGAAATTTTTGTTTGCGTAATATTCTTTGAACTGACGATTTACTTAATCCAGATTCCAATGCAGCTTATCTTACAGACATTGTTGGTTGTGCAGCAAAATATCCCAAAACAGCGATTTCAACATTTTCATCATTAACGACAGGTTTATTTCTCTGTACATTTGGTTTAACGGATCCAAAGTTCTTGAAGTTTTCTATTATTCGTTTAAGAGTGATGGTTTCTGTTTTTGCGGGTATCTTGTTCCAAATGTAACACATGTTCTTGATATAACTTTATCACATTGTCCATAAATAATAAATAAATTTAACTAATCTTCGTTTGTATAATTTAAGCGACCCGGCATGATTATTGAAAATTTTTAACAGTTTGACATATCTTTGACAGATGATTGTTTTCTAACGCCATCATGGCCAATTAGAAATAACCATTCATACTAAAAGAAATACAATAGCATTTGTGCAACATAAAAAAGTTAAATTGCCAATATTTCGAAAAACCATGAATTTTTAATAGATAACCTTGTACAAAGTCTACCTTATTTTGATGCTAAATAAGATAAAATTATAAAAACAGGAGTGCTTGCATTTAAAAAAAATGATTTTAGACGTGTTTTCGAATTTAATTTTAATCCTTTTTTATTGATCACCCTGTATTAATTTGTTATCAAAATATTGACATAGTACACTAAAATAGGTCCCCTGCTACAAGGAAACCCATTCCAATTAAATAATAAAGGCATTAGTATAGGAAAATTTTATAATTTTGTTTAGGCCTGAAAACGTCATTTTGAAAAAAATTCAAAATAAGTTCAAAACAGTTAGACTTAGGTATAGAAGATTATACACTAAATGTGTCTGGAATTTTGTGCAAAATCCAAAAACGGAATAATATATAGGGTGTTCTATTTAAAGTAAGCAAGTTGACACCTACTTCCGGTATAACCGGAAGTGCCACCATCTTGAAAATATTTTAACGAAACTGCCCCCGTTAATGTTAGTATACTACCAAATTTTCAAATTTTTCCTATTCACAGTTTTCCTATAACCTATTGATGGTGTTCCCGGTGGGACACCCTGTATACATAATAAATACGTTAGCACTATCTTAAAAAGAAAATGTAATTTTTTGGTTGGTCCATATATTACCACTGAAGTTCAATAAATAAAATACATACAATATGTCCCCTAAGTTGGAATCATATGAAAACTTTTATTATTAATTTTAGGAAAAAATTCTTCTTTATAAAAAAGTTGTGCATGTTCTGAAATCTAAAAACAGTCATCAAATATCAAAATTTTTCAGTCGTATACAAGGTTTGTCAAAAAATATGAATTTTACTGAAGAGTAAAGTACCTTTAAATTTAACAATATTGGAAAATGTTATTAAAAAGTTAAGCAGAATTAAAAACTACGTTTAAATATGCAATTGCAAGTATTTACATTGATAACATTATTATATTTATTGAAGATTTTTGAAAAATAAAAGTCAACACCCTGTAGAAATAAAATGACTCACAGCATCGTAAAAGTATATTATAATATTTTAGTCAAATTATCATAAATAATAATAAATAATCACAAGAGATAAATGTTCATTCAAAATAGAAATATTATTAAAAAACAAAATAAACTTAATTTTTAATGTAAATGGATGTAATTGCATATTTGAACGTAGTTTTTATTTCTGATCAACTTTTTTTGATAACATTTTCCGATATTGTAAAAATTTAAAGGTACTTTACTCTTGAGTAAAATTCATATTTTTTGACAAACCTCGTATACGACTGAAAAAATTGATATTTGATGACTGTATTTTTAGATTTTAGAACATGCAGAACTTTTTACGAAGAATAACTTTTTTTCTAAAATTAATAATAAAAAAAGTTTTTCATATGATTCCAACTTAGGGGACATACTGTATATAGGGCGCGTAAATAAAAGCTACATTTTCAACAAAAATTACATTTAGAATTTTTCTCTAAATTTTCACCAATTTTCACTATTAAAAGTGTTTTATCCTAATTAAAATCAGCATTACCAGTATTTCACAAACTAATTTTAAATTACAGAGAAGTTGATTTTGGGAATCTTTTATTTAAACTATTTTTTAATATCTATAACTTTAATTAAATTATGAGAAAATACCTTAAATTTTCGTACCCTTAGAATTGAATTATTTTCACCTAACCCTTGCTGTAAAATTGATTTTATTACTATTTTAGTTACTACATCTAAACATGTTTACTATTACTATATTACTAGTCTAATAAACTATAACTCTATGATATGTTTAGACTTCGAATAATTTACATCGATAATTAAAATTAGAAGATGATCTTATGTTTATGTTTAGAAAAATACTAGTGGAGAAAATTCAGATAAATGCACTGTACGAGATTAATATTTATACAATGTTTAGTTTAAAAAAGTATGTTTCTAACATTCTCACAACATCAATTAAAATCAATATAAAATCTACTTACCTTCGCGATATTTTCTTCATCATTATTTTTCGAGTTTTTGAACTTTTAGATATACTCACCTCTTATTTTGGTGAAAACTAACTGTAGTACCGCGGGTAAATTAAGAGTAACTTAAATTTAGAAAGTTATGACTAAAGAGTAATACCTTATTAGAGGAATACAGTTAGTCAAAGTTAGGTAAAAAGAAACATCTTAAAATTGTTGCTTGTTGCATTGTCCAACAATTTGATTACTAATCCATTGTGTACCGCATGTACCCCAATTTCTTTGGTACCAAATCACCTAACTACGTGGAGTTGGTTGACTATGTCTAGGCGTCAGGGCAGCTTTCACTTTTTCTCCTAAGGTGAGCGCTGAAATCGATTCCCAAATTGTCAAGATCTAAAGTATTTACGGTCAGTTCCATAATCAATTTAAAGGAAGCTTTAATATTAAAAGTCTGCTTTCTATTTACTCGCTACTTGCAATAAATTTATTTATTTGTTTTTTTACAAAAGTTGTCTTTTGTAAAAACCACTAAAAATTATGAAATGGAGCTTTAATACCAAGTGGAGAAAACTGAATTCTGCTACGCGGCGCTGCTTCACTGTATTTAAGAATGCTCCACCCACCAAAACTTTGGAAATTCCGACTATTGTATACTTCTCGAGAGGGGTTACAATAATTGCATTCACTTTATGTTTTGTTATACTAATTTAAACATATTCTTTACCATAAACCCAAATATTGTAAGAGTTTTTTAGTAATTTGATGAAATAATGTTTTCACTAGTAGAATATGTTAGTCACATCTTTGGATAAAATACTAATAAATTAATGAAATGACTTACTAAAAGCAAAATTATCTTTTGTTTGTCCTTTAGGTCATAAAATCAAA
This sequence comes from Abscondita cerata, assembly GCA_030710515.1. Taxonomy (NCBI): domain Eukaryota; kingdom Metazoa; phylum Arthropoda; class Insecta; order Coleoptera; family Lampyridae; genus Abscondita; species Abscondita cerata. The sequence continues at coordinate 437,114 of JALBCR010000014.1, forward strand.
ATGGTCTCTAAAAAATTTAACTAAACTTTTTTGACTATAAAATAAAGTGCTGTGATGCGCTTTTTCTATCATTTACTTATGAGCTCGTTCAGTACTTTATTTTTCAGTCAAAAAAATTCAGCTGGATTTTTTAGGGATAATGTTAAACATTATTTTGCAGTTATAAAGTGTTGTTTTTAACAAGATATTTTTTAAAATTATTTTTTATCGATTAGTTTTTACTAGTTTTACTATTACTATTAAAATAAGTCTAGCACCTATTTGAAAAAAAATATTAAAGTTTTAATAATTAATTTTCACTCAAAAAAATTTTAATTAGATTAAAAAAATATTTATTGTTACAAAAATATGTAAAACTATATGTTACGAATTACTATGGTGTACAAATTACTGAATTTCTTATTTTAATGCCTCGTGGTAAACGTGGATCAACAATTTCCGGCACAATGCAATTCAAATAAAATGTTTTCAATTTAAAAATTAGTTTTTCTTTCTACAGTTGCTCATTCCTATAGATCATTTCCACATGAAAATCGATATCGCTAAATAAGATCAAATCACAAAATGATTTTTCCACTATATTTAGTTGTCCCTGTATCTGATAAAAATAGTTGTTGCCGTTTTAATCTATAAGTAAATACAAATTTTATACATTAACTTGGCGGAAATAAAAGTAATAACTTACACTATTTCATTGTTGACTACCTCAAAGCAAGTCCGGTGATGCACCTAAATACGAATAATTTTTGCTTACGTACAATCCGCACCTGTGCACTTGAACGTTCCGTTGTGCGCAATATTTTTTGAATAGTTGCAGTTTCTTGGATTCTGCAATAAACAATAGCGGTAGATCTTTGGAATACAGAACACTTTTTATAAGGTTATGACATAGAGTATTTTTCCGTCTTTTTATGACTACACCAAAATTGGAAACTCTGTCAAATAATTGCGACGTAGTTCACGCCAAACTTGATTTTCGTGCTGTCCTCTTGTATTAATTTCCAGTTAAATTTGTCATACATTACTTATAACCCGATCTTTCAATGTATTTAAGAAGTTTCGAAGTTTCTGATAATTCGGCAATTGTTATGTCCGGTTTAGCAACTTCAGGTCTATATCACCAGGTCCATTGTTTGCTAAAATGTAAACAAATTTTTCATATGCAACAATTGTTTAGTTATTTTTGTTCCATTACCTGCCCTGTCCTTTCGCTGTTTGTATGATACTTTTTTTGGTTTTGATCGCCTTTTAAACACTGTTGTCAAAATTTGGCTAAGATTTTTTTTGCATAATGCTTCCAAGAAGTTAAATGCCGAGAAGGCTTTGTGAGCCAAACCAGCAGCGTACGCCCTTGCTGTGTAGGAAAGGCGACCAGTGTAATTATACTTTTCTAAGACGTGAAATCGTATATTACTGTAACTTACCTCTCGGCATGACTCGTGGTTTGATTGAAAACAATTCTATCAGCATTTTGAACTAAAGGGTCGATTGATTTCAGTATTGCTTTGTGTATTGGACAATTTTCAAGTATCAAAAACAGGTCTTCTGCATTTTTTCTTGTGCAAAATGTGTCCCTGAAATTATTAACATAGAAGGCATAACACAATTTTTTGTAATTGCACATCGTACTTGCAGCTAGTATGTCTTCCGAATACGTGACTAACTGCATTAGCAATATCATGTCTCAAAAGGGATGTTTCAGACCTATTTTTAGATTCTCGCTTGATTGCAGCCCTAATGCCCTTTACCAATCTATCAATCCGTGAAATTCCATCAATTCTTCAGGTTAGTAATTTTCTTAGCAGCAAAGGATACTGAGTATTTGAACTAATTTTTATGAAATTTGACATTTAGGCCTCTTATCATATGATTGGCACATTCAATTTTTCTTCCATAAGTCACCCTTTGAACAATTGTAGTGTAAATACTAGAATCTCCGTCACCTGAAATTTGATCAGTGTTAAAGAAAAGAAGATGAAGATAGGGAAAATACCTCTATATAGTATTTATACATCAATCCATGTTGTTGTATACTATTTTTGAACCCCTCCACAATTATATCTTGCTCCATGGATATCGACGGTCCCTTAAAATTCATTCCATCGTTGTTTCGTGGATCCTATTGATTCTTCTTCTAAAAATTGCAGAGTGGCACAAGAAACTAGGATATTTTGGTTTCAACACCAACCTTTAAAATATCAGTGTAATTAACTAAAATAAAAAAAAAGATTTTTTCTATACCACGCCAGATGTAGACCGTTTACTCTACCCTCCGTCCTCCTACGACAGTAATGTGTGAGGACACCACTTGTAGTTACATGACTTTTGTAGAGCAATACGTCGTTCTTCTTTACCGACTTTTGGCATTTTTATTGTTGAAATATACTTGCAAGCCTAAAAATAATTACGTAAGAGTGATATGTTTAAATTGAATTAAAAGTGTAGTTCTTACTTTTTTTAATGTTGTAGTTTTTCTTGCAAATGTTTTTGCTGTTATTACGGGTACATTTATCAATCCAAAAATTTCTTCACATTGATGATGACCAATTCCAGAGCTCAAACATCCCCAAACTACACCATCGTTTATCTCGTTTTTTGTTGTATCATTGAACGTTTCTCACAGTTATCAATTACCAACACAGACTTTGTAAACCAAATTCTTTAAAATGATCAAAAATTAGTAATTCTCAAACTAGATACATTTTTTTGCAAAATAAAATTCCACAACGTTTCTATAATAATAAACGTCAAAGAACGAATGGAAAGTACAAATGATAATAAAAAAATTTAAACAAAAGTTGTGTATAATTAAATTACAAACAACTTTTATTTGAAACAAAACGTGTAAAATGAATATTTTTAAAATATTTTATTAATTGAAAATTTGTTAAGGATAATGGCTCTTTTGGAGACTATACTAATAAACTTCAAAAAACCAATAAAAAATATGGATATGTTGTAAAAAAAAACAAAAAAAATGCGTAAAATAAATATTTTCGTAAATATTCTAAGATTTTAAAAATTTATCTAGCTTAACGGCCGTTTTGGATTGAGAAATTATGCCCAAAATCTAATGAGATCTGCACTAGTATATATAAAAAATTTAATAAAATCTGTATAACATTTGATTTATAAGATGTGGAGTAAAAATCAAATACGTTGTAGAAAAAAATTCACATTTATTAAGAAAATGTGCACCGCGAGGCAATTAGTAAAATCGAAGTAAATCTTTCAGTATTGTCTAGCAATAGATAAATGAATCTAACTGCTTAAAATGGTTCAAACAAAAGCTATAGAAAATTAAATTTCCAACAACTTTTTTTGTATAATTGATTTTGGTAGGGATATTGTTACAACAATTATGTCACGTAATTGTTATATCTGAGTAATTACTTATTAAATCATAAAATACGTTAAACAAAAGTTGTGCATAACAAACAACTTTTATTTGAAACAAAAATGTTTAAAATGAATATTTTTTCTTAATAATTAAAAAATTCGAAAATTTGTGTAGGTTAACGTTTCTTTTGTGAACATAAATTATACTCAAAAAATCTAATCAGATCTGCAGAATTATAGTAAAGATCTATGTACAAAATTCTTTTGTACATACGGACGTTTTAAAACAAAGCATTAGATATAATTTCAAGCCTTAAGCCAAATTCCCAACCCTATTGTATTTTATTTTCAAAAATTTTTGAGTTTGTTTGAGTTATAACCCAATCCGGGTTATATTAGTGCCCGAAGGGTTTTCAGTAGGAACAGAAATACTACGAATGCAAAAGAGCATTGTTAGTTTCCGTTTTCGCTACTAAACTATAGAAGTAAACTTTCAGTTTCCTGTGGTATCTTTAGTTAATCAAGACGGACAAACGTTTGCTCTATCTGACGTAGTTACCGCATATCTTCTTTTTATGTACTTACTTTATAAGTAGAAAAGCAACATAAAAATAGGTCTTATATGCATTTGGCAAAAATTATTTAATTAATTAGAATTTTTTTTGGTTTGGAGAAAAGTGGTAACGCCGCAGCATTGATTTTGATTATATAATAAATCCAAGAGCTTTAACTGAATATTATGTATTACCACAATCTCAAAATTTCTCTAAAATATAATAAAATTGTATAGTAAGGTTCAAATGTAATAAGAATATACTTTGAACGAGACCAAACGTTTCTAAAGTAAAAAAATCACAGCAGGTGTGCCCACTACGATTTGAATGCAACTGTCCTCAACTTATATGCATGCATATTATCTAGACAAAAAACAAACATTTGTATTCTGCATCTTGCTATCAGAAAACTCTAAAGTCTACGCCACATAATAACTTTTTGATAAAACTGGGCCGTGGTAGAATAACAATGTAGAATAGATGCGATAACGATCAGCTTAGACGCGTTCAATAAAAAAACTTATTATGCAATTTTAAAGGCCAAGGTTGAAACTGCTGTATAATATAATAAAAATATATTTTTCGAGATAAAATTTTAATAGATGCGACAAAATAATCATTAAAGGGCAAATAATACAATATTTTTACTACAATACAGTTAAATTATGCCCGAATTGCCTGTTTAAAGTTCATTTGACCAAGAACAAATCAATAAGCATACGAAAGAAAAAGGTTGTATACATTTTTAGAACGCATTAGAATTTTCATGTTTTTGATACAAATCAATATCTATTAAGTATATAAAACTGAAAATGGAAACACAAAATTTTAATATAAAATGCACTGATTTGTATGCACACACCATACCTTCGCTTACTACGATAAGGGATTTAACTTCTAACATGCATGATTACTTTGCGCTCGTGACTTTTATTTTAAATGATAAAACTTCCCTAACCGAGGGCTCGCAAGATGCGAATGGAATATAAAATACATTTCGATAAACCATACAGTATTTAAACCTCTTGTTAACGAGACTAGTTGGTTTTTGTTTGTTGGTATCATCTTCTTTTGTCATTAGTTACATCCACAACGACATTATTTACTTTGTTTTTGGTCAACATGTATTTATTACAGTTCTAAACCGTTTTTATGAAGTAAATTTTGTACAAAGCTGCTTTTTGCTTCTTTATTTAGAAATAAAAAACAAGAATCGTGTTTGTTGGATTCGCAATATTCTGTTTTAATAAGCAACAGACGCTTTTGTACCATTGTTAATAAGCAAATTTCTTTTAAAAGTTTTCAGATAAAACAACAATGTTAGTTCATTAAAATTTTCCTTCATAGAAAAAAAAAATAGTCGACTTAAAGAAATATTATAAAAAGATAATAATTGACTTAATTTTCTACAATTTTGGGTTCTTTTGTTTTCTTAAAAAAAATTATTTCGTTACTATTACAATGATTTTGTTTGTTAATATTGATCCCAATAGCAAGGTCTTCATCTCATACTTTTAAATACTTTACCGGTTGGTTTTGTTAATTTATTTGAACAGTATAATGTTAGGGTGATTAGAAAACAGTATCGTATTCTTTCTTTACAATTGTGTACTTTGAGTATTACAAAAGTAATACGCTTTTAAAATATATTTCACCATTACTTTTAGTCCATCTAAACTTAGCATTGTATAGGTTCTTTATAACAATACTCAAAATTAGTTGTAAACTTTTACCTGAAATAGAATCTGATAGTATTTTTGAAGTACTGATTACTAATACTTTATATTTATTTAACAAAAAAGATCATTTAAACACGTAAAAATTTGCCCCTACCTGTTGCCCTAAACAACTTGCACTTAAAAACAACAAAACCCAGAAATCCTACAAACACTTGAACTAAAAGATAATCAACATCAATAAGATAATCAAGTGCTACGCTTTAATTGATTAACATAATTTTCCCTGCGGAGCACTTAAAACATCTCAACAAAAAGAATTAGCAAACATTTGCACGAATTGAGCTTATGCCATCTTCACTTTGGAGAATAGTAGGAAAAGCATTTAGAAAAACTGTTCCAACTTAGTTTCAAACATTTATACAGGGTGATTGTTTGGAACCGTACATTAGAAGAATCTAGGGATGGGGATATCGTATGGCTCTGAAATTTTGTTGTTGGCCAAAGTTCGTTGTGATCTTTGTAATAAAAATATTTTTAAGATGGCGGCACTTTTGGAAATACCGGAAGTGGACACATACTCTCTTATTTCAAATACAATTACATATTTTTTATGGTTTTTTTGGTTTTAGCAGTTAATTTTAGATGAATTTTTATCAGCATTCTCTATACCTAACTGTAGCCGTTCTTCAGATATTTTAACTTTGCGATATTTTTTTACATTTGTAACGTCACGCTTGACGTCATATACCGTCGTTACTTTTGCAGATATAGCGCTAAATTAGGACGGTGCGCAGCGGAAGTATTATTTTTTTATCGCAATTACGCAAAATGATATAGCTTCTACAGGGTGTCCGAAATTTAATTTCCAAACAAGACAATTTCAAACCACAAAAACTCAATTTTTTCAAATACGATGCTCTACTTTTTTTTGTCGATTTTGATACAAAATTAAATAAGAAATGAATCATTAATAGCATTTCCTATACCTATCTACCATCGTTTTTGACTTATTAATGATCTTTATAAAAGTTGAGAATCCGTTTAGAAATAATTGAAAAGCATGCCTTGGAAAAAAATTCTCACATTGTACTACGTCAAAATAAATAGTAATTGTCAATACTGCTTATCAATAATTGTCATTGTTAAATCATTTAAGATGGAAAATCAACAATATTCAAACACAGATATTTTGAATTTATTTTATATCCATCGATAATGTAATAAAATTATACAAAGAACATGCCGTACGTTCAATGAGAGATACCTCATCTACCTGCAATAAATCAGAGAAAATTTCACCGAATACAATTGAACTTCATAATGTATGGAAGGGTGATATCTGCTAATGGTCGTCAAAAACAAATGATGAAAATAATGAAATTAACGTATTAGGATATTTCAATGCATTTTCCGGCATCCAATTCGATCTGCGACAGAAGATCAGGGCTTAAAATATTCTATTATTTAACCAATATTGAATAAACATGAAATACTCATTTACTAAAGTGCATGAACTTCACCCAAGAGACGATGCAAGAAGAACTGAATATTGCAAAGAAATGCTTTTAAAAATACAAGAAGATACACTTTTTTTGCGAAAAATCGGGATGTGGATCGAGCTAACACAGAATTTCGAGGATAGCTGGATTGGCCGCAACACTCTTATGCGTTGGCCACCAAGGTCACCTGATTTGACGAGGTTTCATTAAGAACAGGGTATGAGGGCCCAGTTCAAACTAGAGAAGAATTGGAGGAACGCGTCAGGGTAGCATTCCGTCAGTTGAATCCAGAACATATTTACAAAAGCCTATGCAGAAGCTGTTCATGTAAGGATCAACCGTTGTTTACAAGAAAATGGAGGTCATATAGAGCATTTATAGCATATTTATTTGTATATTAGCTTACCAATAATTTACTTAATTATCCGTTTTCTTACATTTTGTTAAAACATTACGTTTTAATAAGTTTTAGTTTTTTGTAGTTTCATCATTTGTTAGAAGTTTTTGACGAACATTAGCAAATTTTATTTAATTTTGTTTTCATTTTGACGCACAATGTGAGAATTTTTTTCGAAGGCATGCTTTTCAATTATTTCCAAACGAATTCTCAACTTTTATAAATATCGTTAATAAGTCGAAAACCATGGCAGATAGGTATAGGAAATGCTATTAATGATTGATTCTTTATTTAATTTTGTATCGAAAACAACAAAGAAAAGTAGAGCATTTTTATTTTATTACAAAGATCACAACGAACTTCCGCCAACAACAAAATTTCAGAGCCATACAATTTTTCTATCCTTAGATTCTTCTAATGTACGGTTCCAAACAATCACCCTGTATAAGAAGAGCCAAAAAAGCATCTCCATAAAACCTTAACAACAGACTCCTGCAATTTGGTAAACTTGTCTTTAACGTAAGAACAAACCATTGTTATATAGAAATCAAACCACACGTTTAAATAAAAACCACACCATGGAAAAAGAAATGTAATGAACTTAAAACACTTAATTTTATAGCAACAGAAGCGTGGAATTATATATCTGTTACATGCAAAAATAAGTTAACGGCAACTTTGAAGTAAAAAACGTAGAATAAATAGGAGTTGCTTTTGTGAAATAAAAAGGTCAAAGTAAATAGTTGCAAAACCGTCCATAACAATCCATAAATTCGTCGGTCAAGTGTGCGCAAAACAAGATTACGACATAAAGTAGCTTCCAGCCCTTGTTTACAGGAAGCCAGTCTGGGAGGATACTTTCTAATAGACTTACCTTAAGAAAGTACTGACATAAATCTGTAAAAGTTAACACTACATGCAAAAAAACAAAATCAAACCGAAATTAAAAAATCTCGTTACAATGTAACATTAACTACTTTTATTGCATTATAACATAAAAAAACAACTACCAAATAAATAGGGTAAATATGTGTTTAAGTTAGTAAACGAAAATCTATTGATCACGTGATCGCTAATTTTCATTGAGAAATACTTAACTAATTACATTAAATGAAATCTGTATTACATTCTACAAATTAAAACAAATCAAATCAAACGTAACAAAATCTAATATTACGCGTCTCGCGATACGAGATTAAATTACACCTACAAAATGTCCACTTAATGAATGAAAATGAATAGAACGTGAATATTCATAATTCTTCATAATATAAATAATGAAAAAATACGCATAAATACGAAAAAAACACGGCGACAGTTTACAAATATTTCCAAATAATTCTTAATTTTGATAATGTTCACATATTTATTGAAATAAAGTAAATAACTACCTGAAAAACTTGCTACTGAGTAACTTCAAGGGCTTCAAGTCCGAGGATGTGGAAGCGACAGAGACGATGGTGTATTTCGAAGATGATGTAGAAATAAAGACGTAAAGGTCAAATCACAATAATTCTTTCTGATAAACGTCAAAACTGGCAAGTTGTTACGTAAATTCTTTTAATAAACGCCAGACACTGACATGTTGCGATAAGATTTTTTAATGGAAATCCTACCTAAGTAGGTAATTACATTTGTAAGGGAACTTTTATAAAACCGCGTAACACAAAAACGCGGCACAAAACTTAAATTCCCAAAAACGTCCATAATTATTTATTTCGGTATAAAAAAACACTCTTATCCAATCATCAAAACTAGAAATTTATTTAACTTCCCTATACATTACGTAAATGAGTTATACGAAAGCTTAACGCAAACTGAAACTTTTCAGACAACGATTCACGAATTACACTAGAAAAATAAAAATGATACAAAAAAAATTTTGTGTCAAAATGAAGCCAACGAACAGACTACAACTGCAAGTCATGTATGCCAAAATGAAACAAACAACATTCCCTCCTGGCCAAAATTCAACGCAATTTAATTATGCGACATAGATACTTATTGAATATTTTAAAACGAGAATACCAACGAAGTTTACAAGTCATCATCACTACTAAACAAAGAACTTAAATTTAACTTTAATTTTGTTTGTTCTGTTTGATCAGGTTTTGTTTTTGCATTTTAATACTTGTTGAATGTTAAAATTAAATCTCACAAACTTTCAAAAGTTACATTTTTGTAGATAGTCAGTTTTGAGGAATTCATAGTGTCGGAATAAGTAAATAACAAACATGGTCAAGAATGGTAAACATTTTGTAAATAAAAATGCGAAATTATTGAGCAAATGCAGTAATCACTAAATCTTAATTTCAATGATAAATAGCTGTAATTCCATAATTGAATATAACTTTTAATTATAAATAACTTTACTTCATAAAATTTTTCTGTATTGTAAAAAGTAAAGGTACTTGTTGCTCTTGAGTAAGATTAATATTTTTGACAAACTTTGTATACGGCTTAAAATAAGAAATATCTAATGATTGCATTTTAAGTTTTAGATAATGCAAAACTTTTTATGAAAAATAACTTTTTTCCTAAAACTAATAATAAAAAAAGTTTTCCATATGAGTCCAACTTAAGTAGACACACTGTATATAAACACTTTGTTCGAAAAATAATATAAAAAATAGCCGAATCGGATAAATATACCTAACCCCCAAAACGGGTCCAACGTTTTAAAACTGGAATTCAAACTCAAAACAAAGAATAAAATAATTGATTTCAAGAAAAATTGTTCAAGTAAAAGTTGTAGATAATAACATTTTCAACAACTTTTCTTTAATAATATTTTTGATATTCATTATTATTCTTAGAGATACTGTTAGATACTGTTTATTTGAAACAAAAACGTGTAAAATAAATGAATGTCCAAAATTTTAATAACTGTTTGTTTATATAACAAGATTTTTTTGCTAAAAGAAAAGGTAATCACTTATGACAATATTGTATAAATATATTCTTTGAAGTAATTGCAATCAAAACAAAGAGTGAAAATTTAAAAAGTATGTGGGGGCGCAATGTTAAAACATATTCCTATAAATAATTATTGAGATTTATGTAGATAGTTGCTAACTTTTTGTTTGATTGTAAACGGTAAATTTAGCAGCGTTAGAAAAGGCAAACGGTTTTAGAGTTGCCGATTTTATAAAACATTGAATTTTTAGTTTGTGTAGGAGTTTCAATGATGATATATAGGGTGTTAGTTAAGTACTTCTATAAACTTTAAAGGGTGGAATACTGGGTAAATTGATGACAAGGAACTTAAATATTAACTTAGTCTTTGTTTAATGTTAAACATACAGTGTTGTTTGTAAATTTAATTAACCATAACTATTTTGTGTCGCATTGCATATTATTTTTGACTAGGCAGACCTATTCTCCATTCAATTATACAAACAAAATGTACTCTAAGTATTTGTCGCTAAAAGTAGCCGTTTTAGATAAAAACAAGTGTAAAGTTAAACCTGCGTTGGTTTCTTTAAGTTTGATTATCTCCGAGTTTTTAAAAATAAACAAAAAATATTTTTTAACGTCATTTTTTCGCTTTTGTTTACGTTTTCAAAAACTCGGTAATGGTCCAACTTAAAAATTTCGACGCAGATTTAACTTCAAACCAGTTTTATCCAAAACGGTTGCTTTTCACGATAAATACTAAGAGTACTTTTTGTATTAGTTATGTTACGAATCAAGTTCGGGAAAAACTTTTCCTACATGAGCGCATTTAAAGCATCGTGCGAACAAAGTGAGCGAGTCCTTTAATAGCGCGAATGCTAGAATAATGTTCTCGCAAGAGATTTATACAATATTTTTTGTATCGAGCTAATATTTCGTTAATTCTTGTTTTTATTAAAAAATAATTGGGAAAATGATTTTTAACAACTAAATATTATATTTGGATTACGATGTTATTATTTCAATGTATGTGAATGTCAAGCGTTTTTCTAATTTTTCCCGAACTGATGCGGGAAAAATATTTTCTGATTGACTATACACTTACATCAAATGTCATTTCTCAAGCGGCGAGTACAAAAATAAAATTTAATGAAGAATAGGTCTGCTCTGTCAAAAATGACATATAATGCGATACGACAAAGTTGTGGTTAATTAAATTCAAAAACAACACTGTATGTGGCGCCCTCTAACATTAAAAAAAAACTAAGTTAATATTAGAGTTTCTTGTCATCAATATACCCAGTATCTCAAATTTAGTCCAATTTTCATGTTACCTAACAAATATATAAACAAAAAACAATTAAAATAGTTTTTTTGAACGTCCTCCTATTAAACTTTTTCTTCTCATTCCCGCCTTCCTTAATTCCACACAATCTATCCGTAAATGTTCTATCTTCCCAATCATTTGACACATTCTAGATAATCTTTCTTCGTTTTTATCTAATATTTATTTTCGTTTTCTTTATTACCTACTCTAAAACTAGCTATCATCCTTTTTTTTTTTGTAATGTTAGTTTCTATGTTAAGTACCTTGGAATTCATTCCGCTATTATATATGCGGATCCCATATTGTATTTTCTTTCTATGATTATGATTCTTCTCTTGCATCTAATTATCTTTGAACTTTGTTGTTATTTCTTCTTCCATCATTCTTTCTTAACTTTACGACATTTTCTCTCACGTAATTTTCTCTTCTATAATATGCTTTTCTTTCTTCTTTTTGTCATTTATTTTATTTTTTAATTCTATCTCTTTCTAACATTTATATAAAATTACATTATTATTTCTATTTTCCATTCTTTCTTCAAATCTAATCGCTTCTTTTCTTGCTTCTACTCTTATTTTCTCTAGTTTCATTTGTTTCTCTATTGAATATTCAGCCTCTTCTCTCTCTCTCTCTGTCTCTCTCTCTGTGTCTCTCTCTCTCTCTCTCTCTCTCTCTCTCTCTCTCTCTCTCTCTCTCTCTCTCTCTCTCTCTCTCTCTCTCTCTCTCTCTCTCTCTCTCTAAATCTAGCGTCCAACTCCATATTTTTTCTTGTATTATTTCTAGCTCTTCCCATTCTTTCCATCTCCAAATTTCTGTTTCATACATTATCACACATTTCACTACCCTCTTGAACAACCATCTCTTCTTTTCCATATCTTTCCCAAAAATACATTAGCTCACTTAAACACTTAAACAAGATGACCTAGCAATCCTACAATCAAACATCTGGAAAAAACTACACAATGAATAAGATAAACTAGTCCTACCCTCCTTATTAGGACAACTTGCTGTAGAACAACGAGACAACTCGCAATATTAATTTTGTTTCCAAACATTAGTTTGGAATATTTCCTAACTCACTCGGTAACTGGTCATTATATCTATCATTTCAAATTTTAAATGATAACACAGAATTTTTAAACAATCAAAAAGTAAGAATAGTTTGATTTGAAATAATTTTCATTTGCATTACACGTCGTAATTGTAGGATAAACTTTTAAGAAAGTCTAAAATGTGTAGGTTGGAAAAGTTTTCTACGAGCCTGTAATGCGGTTATAGGCGTTTATATTTTCTTAATTTTGAAAGAAGTTGATGATTTGCTACAAGATATTTAAAGTAAGTATTTTTTCCGCTCTGCACTTTTCATCTATTAATTTGCCTACGGAACAGCTTATTTCGACGCAGCCACTTCGACGTTGAGATGAACTTGCGTCGCAATGAAGTCGCGTATTTCTTTTCGACGCGAGTTTATTTCGGCGAGAGCTCATCTCGATTCAAGTTCATCTGAAAACGAGTTTATTTCGCATAATGGAAACAAAGTTGTTTAAGACATATTTATTAGCTTTTACGCCTTAAAATTTAGTAAAAATAACAACGAACTTAACATTTGTCTATATCGCAAACAATATAAAGTTTAAACAAAAGTTTTGATAATATATACTTTACAAAAACATTTATTTTTTGACTTTATTAGCACTGAAGATATTGTTAACTAAAAGGCAGTGATTACCTTATCCCTCTATAAAACTTATAGAACAAAAAATTAAATTAAAACAAATGCATTGGTGTTTTTCAACTTTAGTACTTTTAATCAATTACTGCGGTCTCCATTAATTTAAAATTGACAGTATATTTAATGTAATATCTACATTTTATCCAAAATTAATAGTTTCAAGTTCTAATTTCATTATACTTTTAACTATTAGAAAACAGATTTGCATTAAAACATCCAAATTTACTCGGCAAAATGCAAACTTCTTGTGCAATTGTAATTGAAAATTTTGGACATTGACAGATTTCGTTTATTTCAAAATGTGAAGACAAAATAAAAGGCGTGGAAAAATGCCGGGACATAAAAACCAGTAAAAAAATCTTGACGACGAAATGAAAAGCCACGAGAAAAAACAGACGGCGAAAAAATCCGACGGAACAATTAATATATGTAATAGTAATAGTTTATCTTTAAATTTTCGAAACATTTCGAAAAAATCAAACATCAGTCACATGTGTTGTTTGCAGTTACAAACCAAACTGAAAATACAACCATCTGTAGCAGCCAATAGCGCAAATACAACCTCACATCGGGATGGGCTAACGTCGAGATGAGCAGGCGTCGAAATGAGCTCGCGTCATGATGAACTCGTGTCAAAACGGGGTGTCGAGATGGCTGCGTCGAAGTGAAAAAGTCGAAATAAGGCGTACCAAACAGCTTATTTTGATGCGGTTACTTTGACAATTACATACCGGAACAATTGATTCCTATTATTGCCCTACTTACAAAGAATAGACGGTCTCTACTCTGTACACGAGGTACAGCAAAATTATGTTTGTGAATTGAAAAACTCTAAATCAAAGATCGGAAAAACGTTTCTGTTGATATAGCAAACATAAAAGTCCATTGGAGTGTACTTTGAAAAACTCCTACCAAGAGCATATTTTACAAAACCGACTACTAACAAACCACATATCAACAGAACTTAGTGAATCTCTGAATATAACTCATCAATAGGCTTTTCCAAGAAAAATTGATAGATCATCTATTTATGCAACAAGAATGTTATTGAACCCGATTACCACAATTTAATTAAATACTGATACAGAAGATGATTCTGATTGATTTTTTTCGTTTTCTTCTCACAAGAACTCTCGTTATAAACAATTTGTTTATAATATTAGGTATAAGATGTTTTTGTTATCCACTTCAACCGTTTCTATAGAGATACACAAAGTCAACATTTTCGACCGCTTGATGATAAAAACGTTTATTGGGATTATTGCTAACATATTATACATATAATGTAGTGTTTTTCTCGAGAGCGCTGGTTTAAAATTAAGAAAGAACTTAAATTTTACTTTACCATTTTTGTTCAATTTAAACTACTATTATTTTTACAATACAGAAGAATGTTATGATGAAAAGTTGTTTTGAGTTAAAAGTTATATTCAAATATAAAACTACCGCCATTTAGCGTAAAATTCAGGTTTGGTGATTATTCACTTATTATTCCGTATTACTTATTCTGGCTTGATACATTTAATGCATTCTAGGATGCACTTACATAAAATATTTGACACTAAATGCCAGAGTGAGTTGATATTTATAATACGGACAGTAATAAAAGAGTTTGAAAATAACAATAAAATGTTTAGGCATGACGAATATCGAAGTTTTAGTAGATTGAATTAAAATTTAATTTCTCCTAGCAGAACTTCTCTTCTCACTTTCTCACTACTTAATTCGTTGCACTCATCTACCATGTGCTCTACATCTCTCACACATTTCCCACACATACTACACATTCTTTCTTCATCTTTTTTCCAATATTTATTTTCATTTTCCTCATTTCCTAGTCTATACCTTGCTACCATATGTTTTTCTTTTATGTTCCATGGTCCTGTAATACATTTAGTATCCCTTCCATCATTATATATTTGTATTTTGTGTTATACTTTGTTTCTTTTATTTTCATCTTCTCTATTTATTGTTGGTTCTCTTCTATTCCCTTTATTTCTTAATTGATTTTACATGTTCCCAAGCCTGCTCTTTATTTCTGATTTTCTTTACCTTTTCTTCCAAGATTTTTCGATAATCTATTTTTTATCTTTTCACAACTACTTTAAAATTCTATTCTTATTTTTATATTCTTCTATGTTTATTTTATCTTTTTTCAATTTTCTTCTCTCTTTTCTCATTTCTGTTTTGCTCTCACACTACCTGTTCCACCATTCTGACTTTTATTACCTTTTTATTTTTTGTCTTTTTAAATCTTTGCTTTTCCGTTGCCATTTTCATTTACTCTGTAATTCTTTCAACTCTTCTTCGATTTCTTCTGCTGTTTCCTTTATCTTCCTCCATTTTATTAATATACTTTCTATACTTTTGTCACTCCAAATTTTGTTCTCTCCCATTCTATAATTTCTTCTTCTTCTTCTTCCTCTGCTATCAAAAATCACTTCAATCGGTTGATGATCTGACTCTACTTCGTCTCCTATTTCCACTGATCACTCCCCAGGCTGGTATTTCCGTTATTTTTATTATTATTTTTTTAATTTTTGTAAATGAGATTAAATTCTCTTAAGATAAGTAAATACAATTTTCTATTATAACATAATCACAAAAATAATAAAATCACATTAGCATCATTTCGCACTTTTCGGAATTGGTATAATTCATATTTATTATGATAAACGGAACACTAAAAAATTAGGGAAATCAGTTTGACAACTAATTTTACGCTTTGTTTTTACAGGCTCCTTGATAAATAACAAAATCAGTTATTTCCATGGCACACTCAGCCTCAACTATTAATCGTATTTTTCTAAAAATATTTGTAAGACCCATTTTTTTATGGTTGTTAAGAGAATAAAAGGTACTGTCCGAAATATTAAAAAAAATATATTATGCTATTTGAAAAAAAAGTTACCATTATACAAATGCAGAATTTGAAAATGATTTACTTATCTTATAGAGAATTTAGTCTCATTTACGAAAATTAAAAAAAATAACAAAAACATAAAAAATAACGGAAATACAAGATCTCTGGGACACCCGGTATACTCAATTTCTTTCCTACTTGATTCGTTAGCTATAACGTAGTCAATTACCGATTCTTCTGTCCTTCCAATATATGTTAGCTTTTTTTCTCCTCCTTCATCCATATTCCTATTTAAAATCGTCCATCCTCTCTCCTCACATAGTTCCAATAATTTTCTACCTTGTCCGTTCATTATTATGTTGTGTTTGAAAAAAATGTCAATTTGACTTTTGGACGAAACAACCTTCCTTCCATCACGTTTTTCGGCACAAACAAGACATCGACTTTGAGTTAAAGGAACCGAGTATATGTCTTAGATAAAGCCATCTTTCCACTATTCTGGTATCCGTTACTATCCTTGATGAAGTGGTTGTTTGAGAATATTCAGCTTCAACATCAATGAAAATCTTGCTTTCAAATTCCATTTGATTACTTTTTTGCTGATTAGAGTTCTCCACTTTGTTATCGCTTTGTTAATGTCCTTTAGCTACATCTTTATTTCCTGCTGGCTCTTCTGTTTTGTCTATATTGTTTCCCATTAGCTCATTTCCTTCAACTGCATCATTTCCTGACGGTTCTTCAACTTCATTCATTACAATCTTATTCTGCACGTTTTCTTCCACTTCGTTCTGAATACCTGCTGGAGCTTGACATTGCACAGGCTCTTGCTGCTGTTTTATTACTACTCTCATACCATCCTATTCGCATGTGTACATGCACCTTCTGTTGTCTTGTTGCAGTTGAATAAAAGCTTATTGCATATGTTGCAGACTCTCATTGTCCATGAATCCTCCACCGCCATGTTGCATGTTTGTTTCTGTAGAAATATGTGATGTTTGTTTAGTAATATTCTTTGTATGAATTTTTGTATTTCCAAAATAAATGATTAGTGAGCATTCATTATGTATTTAAATTGCAAGATTGTTCAAATACATTAACAAATAGAAAGATTATCATATTTTTAACAGATGAGAGTGAATACATTTATAACTGCAAATCTTTATGATGTAAAACGTAAATAATCACCAAACCTGAATTTTCATGCTACATGGCGGTAATTTAATATTTAGATATAAATTGTAATTTAAAAACTTTTCTTCTTAACATTCTTCTATATTGTAAAAATAATGAGCAAATCTTGAGCAAAATAATTTCTTTTACAAACCTAGTATCTGATTGATATCCGATGATTACATTTTAAGAACTTTTTACTAAGAATGAGTTTTTTCAAAAAACTAATAATAAATAAAACTTCCATATGGTTTCCAACTTAAATAGACACACACTGTACAATAAATTCTTTTCGGTTATAAACTTATCTCATAAAAGGTACTTTCCTTAACAATTTAATAAAGAGCTTTTTTACTAAAATTTTTAGGTAATCAATCAATCAAGAAAATTTTTTTTGTATCTATTGAACCCTATTAAACCTTTCAAGTTATTATATTGAAATCTTTATATCAGTTTAAATTGTGAGTAATTAAATATACTGCAAGGTTTTGTTTATTTTTCATAATCGACTTTGTGCTCAATCGCAAAATGCCATTCATACGTCAATCTAAACGTTAATGTTTTTTAAATTATACCGAAGGGTAGAAACATTATCTTTAACGAACACTCACTTTATTGTATTTGTTTTGGAACTTGATTATCACATTATACCTTCAAACATTTTTGAGTAATTCTTCTAAATCATTAATAATTTTTAATTATCCTTTTATTTATAATTATTTCCTATTTATTATTTATAACAGCTAACTATTTTTTATTTTGTAAGAAGAAAAGTTACATTTAACTGTTATCTAAGTACGGTACAAGCTTTCTGGTACAAGTTGCGGTTTGTTAGAGAAAATTCTGACAGGGACATTAATTATGTAAATGTGTCTAACATAGATAAATTGATGAAACGTTAACATCTCTGCAACAGCAACATCTGCGTGTTATAATTTATTAAAAACGTCGCCAGTAATAGATTTAATAGTTTCGGTTAATAAATAATTTAACTTTATAAGAAGTCATGCATAATTCATGTTTTTCACGATGAGGTTTTGTATGTTAGGGTCATGCAAATCATAAAGTAGTAACACTCTATTGGATATTTTAAATGTCTAATTTTAGGCTGTTTTAAATGCCAACGCTTTGATTATATTTTACAACGGTTTAACAGAAAATCCCTTCCCTGTTTACGGTAATCTTCCTCTAGGGAACGAAAGCGATCTAACAATATTATATTTTTGTGTATGGCAACGGAAACCGTAATGCCATAGAAACTACTCTTTTTACATGCAAAAATTACCAGCAAAAATTATTTATGCAAAATGTTTGTTAAGCGCCATTATTAAAGCCACTTTCCTATTAAAGTACGTTTATTGTAGATTAATGAGTTTAAAACCCTTGTTTTAGATTATTTTATTTAGAATCTTGCATTAAGAAATTATGAAGACAACTTTAAACGAAAAAGTAACTATAAGTTCGACCTACTGTTCCGATTTAGCTATTGCTGTAACACATGCTAACATTCTATTTAGCTCACGAACAAGTTTGCTAAACCTTCCAAGGTCTGTTAGAAGTTAAGCTTTGCGTTTGGTTTTTGTAATTTTAACAATTTTATATCAATGCGGTAAGCTCACTACAGACACTACACTTTGATGTTACATTTATAATAAGCACTGCAAATTGATTAACTAATTGCTTAACAAGAAAATTTAACTTAAGATGTTAACGCATTACTAAAAATCGAGCAAAACTTGCCTGAGATATTGTATCTGTATGTAAATATTGGCTGGACTAGTTTATATCTACCTAATATTGTATTGGATCGATGATAACCTTATTGTTTGCTCTCATGTTGATCTCAAAAATAATAAAGTTTTATTTCTAAACTAATATAATAAAAGATAATCGCATTTTTTGAGGCAGTGTTAAATTAGGTTTACCAGCCAAACGCCCTCTAACATATTAAAATACACACTGCGTTAATAAGTAGTTGACAAGGATTTGGCACTCGAGTGATCAAATTATGGAATTGAGTACTACTCAGAAACAATTCGAGTGACGGCACCTAAATTGTCAATGTGCATTTATGAAAAATTTAATTAAACAACAGGTAATATTATTCAAAACAGAACCAATTGTTAAGATAAAATTCACGTTATAATTTATTTTTCTAGTTATAAAATTTCCCTGAGCTCATGCATTAGTGCTCGCTCTGATCCTGTTTAAATTTGTCGCATCCAAGGTCGAATTCTAATTCGAATTGCAAACGTTCACATTTTTTCTTTTTCGTGTTAACCATGAATTAATGCGGTTCTATTAACACAGAAGAAACTGCAAAATGAAGCTTTAATACATGGGAGATGGATTAAACGAAATTTCTCTATCCATCAGCCTATTGTGGTTAGGAATTAGTTAGAGCTGAAATAATATTTAACCTGAGTTTGGTTTCGTTTACTATTTCGCAGGTAAGAATCTTTGTTCTATATTGCCACATGTTAAGGATCACCTACATTTGAGTTTCTTTAATTGCAATTTTTGTTATTGTGGCTCCACTTCCTTTGTATTGGTTTGTTTCTACCTCTATTAATTGTCTGATGTCCTCTTGAATCATTAATGCCTCATCATGTTTTAATTGGAATGGTTAATACCACGACACTTGCTGTGTACTCAAAAACCGATGTATCTTCTTCTCTTCTTAATGTGCCGTCTCCTTAATGAAGGTTGACAACAATAATCGCAAATTTTTCTCTATTCTGAGCCGTTCTCAACAGTGCGTGCAAGTTAAGTCCTGTCCAATATCTAATGTTCTTGAGCCAAAGCATTGGCTTCTACCTGGTCCCCCCGTTGCCCTCTATCTTTCCTTCCTTTATCAATCTGAGCAGAGAATATCTTTCATGGCGCATTAAGTATCCTAGGTATGCAGCTTTTCTCTTCTTTATATTGATCAGTCATTCTCTTCCCATTCTTCTCAATACCACATGTTCCGTCCACGATATCCTCAACATCCTCCGGAAGACCCACATCTCAAACGCCTCCAATTAATTTAGTGAGCTAATCTTTAGCGTCCACGCCGTACAACAGAACCGTGTGTAACACATTGCAAAGTTATATCGTACTTCTATTGCCAGACCCGTATTGCACAGTAGATTTCTTATTTTTATTAAAGTTGTTTTTTTGGCCCAAGCATTTCTGTAGGAGAACCGTGAGCCCTAACAGTGATTCTCTCGTGCCATGTCTTTTTCGAAATCCAAACTGTTGATCGCTGAGATCCATTTCGCACCTATCTGTGATTCTATTGTGTCTTATTTTAAGGAGTATTTTTAAGAACTGCCCTGATTAGGATTATTATGCGAAACTAGAACATTTGTTTGCATTTCGTTTTTTGGGATGGGGATGAAAATTGACTCGATGTACTTCTCCAGCAGTTTACCCGTTAGATATATTACATTAAAGAGATTAACAAGTATTTCAATGTTATTTTCTATTTATAAGTTTGATCATTTCTGGGTATATTTTGTCAGGGCTCGCAGCTTTTCTTGTTTTCAGTAGATGCGAACTTCGCTTGCTATTATTTTTGGACTATTACTCTCTTTCTGTCGTCGGTAATTGGAACTGTGGTTCATCGTTAAATAGTTTTTTTAATATTTTGTCCATTCTTCTTCTTTTTCTGTTCAATCTATCGTCAGTTTGTTGTCCCTATTCACTAGTTTTGTTGTTAGGCGTGTTTGATGCTTGCCTGTAACCTCTTTGTGAACATTGAAAAGGTCGTGTTTTTCTGTAAGTTCTCTATCTCTTTCACATTCCTTTATTATCCATTCTTCCTTGGCAGCTGTGATTGCCCGCCTGATTGCATTCCGAATCTCCCCGTACTTTGCCTGGTCTCTCGTTTTGCTCTCTCTTCTTTCGTCCATCAACTGCAGTATCTCATTATTCATCCACTTTTTTTGTCTGATTTAGGCTTTGGTTTCAATTCTTGATTTTGTATTCTGTTGATAGTATTCTTTAGTTGTTCCCACATAGGTTCAATGCACGCTTTGTTTCCGATTTCCATTTCCATGTTTGATCTAATATTTGTTAGGTCTTCATTGAAGGTCTGATATACTTTATCATATGGTGGGGTCTTTCAGTAGTGTCATATCTGTCCGTTTTTGTTTATTTGTTGTAGTTTTTTAGTCTAAATCTTATTTCGTGCGATCAGTGGGTTATGATCTGAATCGACGTCTGCGCCCGGATGTGCTTTTACACTCTTTATTCCATTTCTGTATCTTTCGTCTATTAAAAGAAAGTCTATTTGGTTTTGTACTATATTATTGGACAAATCTTGTGGTGACTTCCAGGTATACAGTCGTCGTGCTGGTTGCTTGAACCATGTATTAGAGATAATTAATTTTTCTTCTTGGCAGAACTGTATTAGACTGTCTCCTCTCTCATTTCTATCTCCGAGGCCATAATTACCCACTATTTGTTCCGATCTCCCTTTGCCGATCTTTGCGTTGAAATCCCCATCACAATTATGATTTCACTTTTGTTAATGCTCGCTCTTAACTCTTTGATGCCGCTATAGAATTTCTGTATTTCTGCGTCTGGTTTGTCCGCCGTGGGCGCATACACTTGGATTATGTTAATGTTTTTTGGTTTAGCCTTAATTTGTAGCAGTGCTATTCTGTCTGAGTACTGTACAAAGTTTTGTACCGATTTGTTGACCTTGGTGTTTACGATGAAACCCACCCCATTGGGGTGAGCCGGTAGGTCCTCCCGGAGTAGTATATTGTCGAGTCGTCTACTTTGACCTTACCAGATTCCGGCCACCTCATCTCGCTGATTTCCATTACACCCACATCTAGTCTTTCCATCTCTCTGATCACATTATGTGCCTTGCCTGACATATACATGCTTCTCACATTCCATGTTACGCTGTTGCTATCTGTTTCCACTTGCGGGTGGATCCTCCTCGTGGTGATTCTTTGCACACCCCCGACCATTAAAGGTCTGCCACGGACTAGGGGCCATTTCATTTGGTTGTTCTTGAGAATGTTAGTGTGGTGTAGTTTCTCCTTTCTTTCTGCACCGCAGTACTATGACCGATTGAACCGCTTCGGTTTTGCTCATAGGTGTCTGCGTATTGAGCCTTAGCATGAATTCTTCTTACCGCCTCAACCCAGTACCGAGGAGGGAACTGCTGCCTTTTTTCAAGATTTACCATATCTGGCTACTCTCACTTAGTTTAGCCTGCAGGTCAATGCAGTTGCCCGGGGTGTGCACGTAGAGCCATAAGTGAGAGTTGGGTACTCTGTGAGGGCCAGTTATCAGTGTCCACCTCCTGTCTCTGACACTTGGTGTGACCGACATTGATAAAGGGTGCTACCTCTACAGTGTAACCCCTACACCCCAACCGATGTATTGATAGTCTAATAAAACACACTGGCCCACCGCGATCTGACCATCTACGTAGAGTTGCTCCTGTATGTTAAAATCTCATATCGCCAGCTACGAAAGATCAACGACGTTAGAGTTATCTTGTCTTACCACTTGAAGGAACCTTTAATTAAAATTCTCCGCCTCAACGTTCGATAGTGTATTCTCTTATAGCCATTTTTGATTTTATTTTGTTTGTCCGGTTACCCAAAGTACAAGTACTGAGTATCCTGCATTAGCTATAAACTTAGGACTATTGATGTCGAACGACCCTAGAGTGACGCATTACTGTACTACAGTATTATTATTCACACACGTATGTTATCTTAACTAAGTAATTGCCACAAAGTATTTATATACTTAATTGTAAAAGATTTTATGTCATGACAAGTTGCTATCATTGATAGTGTCTTGTCTATTCTATCAAAGTAACTATCGCTTTATACAGAAAGGAATAAGACATCGCTTCATTCTGTAACAAATTGGTATTGTTACTATTTATTTTTTGTGTCGCCGATATAAACTTGAACTATAAAAAGAGAGAACACAATATCCTTAGCTTTTAGTGTTTTATATTTATTTTATCATTGTAACCAATTAAACAGTGAATAAACCTAAACCTGTTTTAATTTCCTGTAGCACAATTTTAATCTTTATATAAGAAAATGGATTGTGAAACTACGCTAGACCAAATTAAATACTTTCTTCTAAGGTTTGTTCGTAATTACTACGCGAAGGTTTAGGAAAAAATAAATTCTTAAAATTAATTTAACCAAAAAACTTATTTTAAACAAAACGGAGTTTTAGAAATAAAAATTCAGAATATTTACTGCAAACAAATACCCAGTAAAAGTTTTCCTACATGGTAAAATTAATCTTGGAACAAAATATATCATCTGAAGATTTTGATATTACTGACAGACACACTGAAAGCCAATTTTGCAAAGTTTGTAATTGCAAAATGGAATTAAAATACATCATCTCCCCGGAATGTATAACGCCCAGATGATTCTATATTTGCATATGAACTTTCCGAAGTTGCCGATAGGTGGCGATACGTGTTACATTATTATAATATTTTAGTTTCTTGTTATTTTCACATCTAACACTTAATTTAAAGTTAAAGATTAATTCAAACAAACTAAATAGTATAACTAAATAATATATAAAAACTTAAAAAATCTATTTTTAAATTATTGCGTTGTTCCGTCGTGTGGTAACATTATTTCGCGATATTCAATCAATGACGAAACCGGAAATCCAACGCATAACACCATCTATCGGTGACTGGAAGAAACTCTAACACGTATATAGAATCTACTGCTTGTATCTATGGGACGTTCTACATTCCGAGGAAGATGATGTATTTTTGCTTTTATGTTATCAACATTATATGAACAATGATTACACTAAACACCTCTTTTTCACTTTTCAAAATATCAAGACCATAAACAATATGAGGATCTTAGAAGATCTGAAATAAATGTAACTAATGATAGATTTGATCTCATAGCCTACTAGCAGTATACTTGAATTTCTAAGCGTATGGATGCGTCAAAACGTCAAACATTTCAAATTTTCTGTAGATTGACAATCCATTCAGGAAAACTACATCGCCTTAAAAATTCACAAAATCCTGAATTGTCGATTCGTCAAAAGTTGGTAGATTTGAAGGAAAATACTGAATTCTTAACCGAATTTCTAAGAGTGCAGAAATTTGTTACTAAACGACTACGTGAGTGTACTAATTAATGCATTCAAGATAATAATCTGAAATTCTGGAAAAATTTATTACTTTTCTCATACAACACCTTCCAAATCCCTTGTGAAAAATCTAAGAAAAATTAAACGTCATTAAAATTGTTACGGTTATAAGAACAGGCTTACAATGACTAACATATAAAAAATCTGCAGGGGTACTATCTCATTATTGCGATTTTGTTCAATTTTACACTTAAAATAAAGATTGCCACCCCTGATGGCACTTTGAAGTAATTTGTTGCCAGGGTTATAAAACTGGCTTACAATGACCAACATATAAAAATCTGTTGTGGTACAATCCCATAATTGCAAATGTTTAATGTTTTTTGCTCAATTTTTACACTTGACTTCTAAAGTAGCTTGTTTCCAACTTAGGCATCTAAATGGGTTTTATCTTCGCCTTCATCAGTTAAGTTTTTCCACAAAATGTGGTGGTGAAACAGCTATCCATGCCTGTAGAAATATTGTCTGCTCACTTTCAAACAAGGATAAAGTTATGCTTAAAATTGTATTCGTAATTGTATAGTGTAATTGTTTATTAAATTAAATTGAAAGTTTATGTTCTGATTTGTATCCTTTTATGTGGCAATGTTATGCTGAATCTTTTTATTTTTTGGTGAACATTTAATCCCATCTTCAGTTGGCGTACAACAAGATCCCTTTAGCTTTTAGTTTTATCAATTCAACCGATTATTGAGCAATTAAATTCTATATTAAATTTAATGTATAGTATCTAAATGACGACAGTATATGTGATTATCCAGATATCGTTCGTTGAGATCTTAAAACTCTGATTAATTTAAGTAAATGTATTGGTTTGTAATTAAATTTTAGCTAATGTAATTTTTTTCAGGTATTTTAGACCAAACCATTTTAACTAAATTTAGAAAAATTTCTATCAATATTCGTACTGTCGATTGTCACGTATTAGTTCGGATGTCCTATTTTTGTCACTAATTCTTCAGATACTGCCTTCCCCAAATTATTTAACTAGAATCTTTTGATAAGTAGGTTATTGTTTCACAAATTTAATGTCACTTATTTTTGCTAATAAATTATTTTTCTTTTCTAAAAACTAATTTAGGTCTAAAGGCGTCTCTCTTTGAAAACAGCCACATTTTTGTAAAAATTTTGATTGCTATTTAAAATTATCAATTAATTGACAATCAGCCTTGTGATGAATCAAGTAAACGTTGTATAACTGATATTTCTTAACCAACATTTCTTGTTTTTATTCTATTTCTAGCCTTATTAATAATTCCTCAGAAATTTTGTTTAAAATGGAAGCCATATCAACCTGGACCGATAACAATGTATAGATTTTCTTAAAAATGAAATTTTCTGAATCTAAACGCATTATTGAATCAAATTTTTCAAATGATATTGATATCAGCTCGCTTTTAAGCTGTGCAAAATAAAGACTTTAGTGCTTGGTACAAGCCACTCCTTCTCTTATAAGAACCCTACTGCGATGAGGAGATATTTTACAACTTTTAGTCTACTAATACATGTTACATATAAGGTCGTAGCTCTGCAGTTAATTACATTAGCTGTTAAGCAGGCACTTCGAGTTCGATTACCGGTGGAAACATCGAATTTTTGGGCCGTACTCTCTCGTAAGGCAATGGCAAAACCAGTAAAAAGTATACTTGCTTAGTAAACCACTCAACTTAAGTCGTTTGAAATCAGTGTTAAACTGTTAGGTCCCATGTACATGTGTCTACTGTCCGCACAACACTATACATGCGAGGGGTGGCGCCGTCCGGTAAAGGATATGCCGACTTGAAAAAAAGGAGAAGAGGTTTACTGTTACTATTGTGTTACTCCAATATTAAATTAATTATTTGTATGTAAACAGCATTTGTGTAGAGTTTCTAAATCAACTTAATTTTAAAAGAAACCCCCTTATTAATCTGAATTTGAATTATTAACTGATAAAGTGTCTTAAACGGTTTCATGTTATTCCTATTCTAGGGGCTGTGTCTCATATAGAAATAATCCTTCTGTAACTCATCGTGCTTTAGTTTATTTATAAAAGGTCTTGTTGAGGCCAAAATTGGAACCAGCAACTAACTATAACGCATTTCTGTAAATGTATCCATTATTATTTTATTTTATTTCAAAACCAGTTTTTATTAAAAAAAATGATGAACCATTGATCATACGTCTAGTATTGTCCGATCTTTTTGGTAATTTTCTGCGACCAATTGGAAATTTTTAGTATCTACTAAGGTGTTTCTCCACTGAAAGAATTGTTTACACACATCATCAAATACAGTAATTCCTGGTTCACACTTACCTTATATTGGTGTAATTAAATTTTTTTGTACAACTTTCTGGTAAAATTTTCTTTATCACACGTTGAAATTCAAGAATTGTTGAAAGTTCTTTGCCGGAAAACGGTTGTGAGAACTTTTCGTGAAAGATTTGATAGAAATTGTAAATTTCGAACGAAAATGTACCTCGAAAATAAAGCCATTGTAATGTAAAATGATAATTTTTTATTGTGCTTTATTTTCTTATTTAAAGCACGCCTCAGTGTTTTAAATCAAACTTTCAAAAGCGTTTTAAAGTTACTATGCCAACATAAGCAAATCAAAAATTTAAAATAAATTACAGTTTTTATTAATTTAACAGAATCCCGTGTATTTGTCAGGATCACCCAATTTCAGTTTTTTTTAGTGATTAATCTCTACGATTAAAACGCTTAGATCTACAACAATCGCCAGATGATCCATGTAGCCCAAATCCGTAACACCTAACCTGCCATTATTGCCATTTTACTTTCACTTTTTCTTATATGTTGAAAATTATGTTTTTTATGGCACCGACAAGGCTGGATCATACCAAGAAATTCTAGAAGGGCACACAAAACGCCTTTTACTTCAAACACCACTTTGATTGTTCACAGTATATACAATATACCCCTAAGTTGATATTATATGAAAAACTTTTATTATAAATTTTAGAAAAAAAATATTTTTTATAAAAAGTTCTGCAATTCTTAAATCCAAAATACAGTTATCAAATGATCAAATTTTTTCAGTCGTATACGAGGTTTGTCAAAAATATGAATTTTACTCAATAGTAAAGTACCTTTTAAATTTATACAATATCGGAAAATGTTATTAAAAAAGTTGATCAAAAATAAAACTCACGTTGAAATATGCAATTACACCCAATTACATCTAAAAATCTAAAGTTATTTTATTTTTTAACTAATATTTCTATTTTGAAGTTTTCATTTAACTCTCTTTCGTGATTATTTATTATTATTTATGATAATTTGACTATGAAATATTATAATATTCTTTTACGATGCTGTGACGTCATTTCATTTCTTCAGGGTGTTGTACTTTTATTTTTCAAAAATGTTCAATAAATATAATAATTTTATCAATGTAAATGGTTGTAATTGCAAATTTGAACGTAGTTTTTATTTCTGCTCAACTTTTTAATAACATTTTCCGATATAAGTTAAATTTAAAAGTCACTTTCACTCTTGAGTAAAATCTCATATTTTTAACAAACCTTGTTTAAGGTGACTGAAAAAATTTTATAATTGATGACTGTATTTTAGATTTTGTAGGAACATGCAGAACTTTTTATAAAGAATAACTTTTTTTTCCTAAAATTAATACATAAAAGTTTTTCATAATGATTCCAACTTAGGCGGACATATTGTATATTCAATTTCTCTATTAGACATTCATTCTAAAAGTATTTTATTAAATGCTTTGATGTTTCCCACTTTTTGATATTTAATTATATATTTTGTTGTTTCCTCATAATTCTTGTCATCTTTCTTTTTGGTGTGCCATTAGCTTTTCTTTATTTAGTTTTTTGTTTTACTAAAGTCATCAAAATTGACAAACAAAATTTCATTGGTTATCTTTGGACCCTTCACATCTGTCATAAAATCTTCTTGTTTTTAAACGTATTTCTAACTGTTAGAATTTCCTCGTAACGTTTACTAGTTTAACCTGTTGGATCTTAATCTTCTCTTTCTTTATCCCATACCTAACGCAAGTATTTACTATGACCTAACTGTTTCTTATTCTTTCAATTCACATTTGCTCTCACGTACACTCTTCTTTCATTTAAAAGAAAATAACGTTTTTTATTAAATACTTTACTACAAGTACAACTTAAATACAACTATACTCAGTATACCATTTGCGGTTGTCTAAACCTAGGTCAAATTATCGAATCTCCAATGTGCAGTAGCGTAGATACCTGATAAGTTTGGAAAATATATTTTTCAATAGAACCAATTAAATTAGATAAGTAGTACAAATCTACCTTAATTTGAATTATTATGTAGTTATATATTTATTTATTGTATTTGTATAGTAAATCACATTACAAATTTTACTTCTTACGTATTATATACCATTATTTTTATCTTGAGTATAATACCCACATCTACGGCTTTATGATTCTCACTTTTTTTAAACGTCATGTACCTGGGCTGATGGCAACGTGTTTTACTGAAATTAAACTATTGTTCTCAGATCTAGAATGAAGTCGATATGCTGCAAGAGCGGCACAATGATCGTATTTTGGTTGCAATTTATTGGTCTTTACTTAATCGTAAGTACCGCTTTCACAGAAAATAAAGAATTATTTCGAAGCAATTATGATTTAGTTGCTCCTTATCAATAGTACAGACTATACTTCAATTTTCAGTCGGGTACCAGTTCTTAACATTTCTGTATCTTTCAACAAACAAAAAGTAAAAAATGGAGATGAGCATCGTTCTTGTAAGAGGAATTAGAGTTTTTGCTGTGAAGTGAAAGACAAAATTATTTTTTGATTTGTAACAGTACAGTCTGTGTCCCAAAATTACCCTATAAGGTCACTGTTAGTCATAAAACTAAGTTTGAAAGTGAGTTTAGGAAAAATATGTATAAGCAAGACCCCAATTAAAAGATTGATAGGAATCAACTCCTACATTTTTTTGTATCAGTTTGAAAACGTACTGTAGATAATCTGATTCACTCAACATCTCAAAACCATTGTTGAAGGTGAAATAAAAAAGTGCTTATAAAGGCAGACACAACGTACACACGTTTTGATCATTTGTTTATGTTTAAAAGGCTATTCAACGAACATGTCATCTCTGAAAAAGTAACTAATGTACATGCAGAGTTTTCATGTTTTGATCCAATCAAAAGGAATTGTGTCGACAATTTTCGTCTTTGGTTATAGAGATCAACAATTTTTAGTACCACACACAAATTATGTAACATAACACTTTTGATTCTGCAAAAGTACAATTTATTTGTCAAATGTATTCGTTGCAACAGATGGAGCTCCTTCAATGACTAGTAAATAATGGCTTCATTAAAATATTACAAACTTATCAGAGAAAGGTCAGTCAAACCAGATTTGTTTGGCAAACAAAAAAACCATTGGTTATGGATTGATGATTTACGCAAGCCAAACTCCTAAAAGCCCAATAACTAATTGGAGCTTTGTGCTAATATAAATTACTTGGAGTCCACTGTTTAGAAATTAAATGTAACATTTGCTGCATTGTTTAAAGAAAGTTTAGAGGTCTAATATCATAATCCATTCAAGATGTAGTTATTACTTACATAACTGTTCTGTCTAATTTTGCAACAACTGATTTATGAACAGAAATCAGGCCACATGTATACAAGGTTTTCGTCACTTTTACTGTTTGACCAAATTTAGCGGTGGATAATTGTCACATTTTCCGACTTGCAAATTAAATTACAAGCATCTCAAGAATTTAAACAGCGTTTTAAAATTTTAATCCAAATAAAAAATACCTGGCTGGATCCACAAAAACTAGGTGAAATTTGCCTAGAGGAAGTGATTGAGATTCAGTGTCAAACCCATTTAAAAGAACGAATCGTCGGTAAAGTTTTATGTTTGATTGTCCTACAAAGAAATGAGAAGAAGCATTGTTCAATGAACCACATCAAATTGTAGATACAGTAAGATACAAATCTTAGCATGTGCATTTATGTATTTATTCATATACGCAGAATTCTTGTGCTAACAAGTTGAAGGTTCTCAGTTTGGATTAAGTAAAAACATTCAGTTATGTTTTGACATTATTTCGTCTTTGAAACTAATCTTAAAAGTTACACTACAGTTATTTGACCAAATACGATACAGGCCAGTTTGTTTCTTTACATGGCTGTGTAAACCATTTGCTATCTGTGAAACATTGTGCGTCTCCTTGTAGTGTTTTGTGAAAATTGGATTATATCCAAGCACTCATTGTCATAGTGTTTCGTTTCACATTCGGCTCCTTCCTCACCTTGCCATGCAACTCAAACGGAGCAATTTCAATAAAATAAATATCTTTGTTACATTAAGAGTTATAATTTCAGAAAATATGAAGATCAGACTGTGCTATGTTACTTATATCATGAATAACAGTTGGTAATGAACAGTTATTGTATTCCTGAGTTATGTTTACATAAGATATATTGATTCTAAAAATTCGCTAATTTCATCTGACATAAAATATTTTGCCATTACATGTTTTTATAAAACACTTCAATTGTTTTGTTTATTAAATTAGTGACTAATTAAAACATTTAAAGAAACTAACTAAAATCTATTAAAAAACAAAAACTATAGCCAAGCATGGTTGAACAAAGTAATCAGTGTAATCACTAACATCGATTATTTTTGTGTTTGAAGTTGAACGCAAATGAACACATTCTTCAAATTATAATTTAGATGGGTTAAAAAGTCATAAAAGGGTGATAGTCTGCAGGCATTAACAATTTGAGTTCTTACAGGTGCAAAAATTTTGACAACTCAATGGCACATGATGAATTATATAACGGTAAATATTTGGCAGGATAAGATTTCCGTGAGGGACGTCTGGATATATCAGTCCACATATCTTAGAAGTTCAGCTTGTACCGAATAATGCCTTCTGAAAAGTACTGTAGTGCACAAATGTCAGTTACACTGTCCTGTTCGAATACTGGTATAAATTGTTGAGTCATATTTAAAGAAATCTTGATATGTCAATGTAATGACATGGTATGGCGATGGCTTTTCTCTGGCTGATCTAATAATATGTATATAGTCAGCAAGAATAAAAACTCCCCGTTTTTCTTTCTATAGTGCTATGAATGGAGTCAACCTCCATCTGAGTATGACCCACTTCCAAATATTTTTGTTCTATTGTTATATTTTTCTCTATAAAAACTCAAAAAGACAATTTGATAACTTACTATTTCAATTTTACTAACCACAGCCGTCGCTCCATATTACAATTTTTGAAGTTTGTGCTTCTCGATTTTACCTAAAAGAAACTTCATCATAAGTAAAGCAAAAATATCGCTTTCTAAACCTCCATTAGCCTCATGCCATAAAAGCAAGACACATCTATATTATTCAAATTGTAAAATGTCAGACTGTGAACCTTTAACTTGGTTTAAGTAAATTGATAACGCCTGTAAATGTAGACACAACAAAACCGCCTGGAAATCCACGGTATAAACGCAGATCTTTTATTGCCAGAAGAGGTTGCAGATTCTTTGTCTTTATTTTCTTATCTCGTACTTGATTTTTCTAGTGATTGTGCTTCATAAAAAGTGTCATCTAAATTTCCATTTTATTACCATACATGAATTACACTAGTCTTTTTCAGAGTAGATGTCAAGATTCATAAACTTCAACACTTTCATAAATGTTCTCCAGAAACACACTTCTACTTTCTTGTTCACAGGTTTCACGGAATACTGCATATAAGTGCCTATAATTATTCCATATCAATTACTTTTGGCAAATGTTTCAGAAACTCACGAACAATTTTCTGACAATCGGTTTCTGAAGAGTGTTCCTTTTCTACAACAGTGGAAGTTTTATCGATGGTTCTCCATCATGTGTCTTTGCTAATAGATTTTCTTCAATAGATAATGTCTTAGGAACATTTTCTTACAAACGTATCTCCTTATTCTCTTATTATTATTTGTGAGAATATTAACATAATATTTAAAGGCAATATTTTGCAAGGTTCTTCTGGTGGAATTGATTTACGCTTATTTTTGGCTGAAAATCTGTCACTAATGTAAAAACATACATTTTCTTTGCTTCCCATAAACTAAGGTTTCAAAACTATTAAATATGAATATTCAATCGTCTTTTGTTATGACGAAACATTCCAATTTTGTTGAGGTTCTTTAGCGGCATTAAAATAGCTTTTGCAGCGGGCATTAGTTTTCGTTAATATCTTTAAAGGTTTGTTTATACTTGCAAAGTGTTCTTTAAACCTTATACGAGGATGTATTGATATCTAGTTAGCCTAGACCAGTTCCTTGCATAATCAAAACATTTCGTTACCATAGCAACGAACAATAACTTATTAGAAGTGTCAGTGTAAATTTGACGTCAAAAAGTAAACCAAAGTCACGCAATAAATTAAATAAAAAAGATGTCCACCGAAAATGTGAAAATCGAAAAATTGGAGTATCGAGCCATCATCAAGTACCTGTATTTAATAGGGTTAAGAGGCAAGCTTTAAAAGAGCTAATTTTCAGTTGAAGATGATGACCGATCAGGAAGGCCAGTTTCTGTGTCAGTCCCCAAAATATCGATGCAGTTCATGACATGATTTTATCAGACCGTCGAATTGGGCTAAAACGGATATCTGAAGCACTGAATATTTCATACGAACGCGTTCATCATATGGTTCACGTCAATTTGGACATGAGAAAAATTGCTGCAAAATGGATCCCCAAATGTTTGAATGTTGACCAAAAGCGTGCAAGGGTAGAAGCATCGCGTTCGATCTGTGCTCGATTTGAAAACGATGTAGACTTCTTAAACCGAATTGTTACTATGGATGAGACTTGGGTACATTTCTACGATCCAGAAACAAAGCAACAATCGATGGAATGGCGACACTCTGGTTCTCCAAGACCTAAGAAGTTTCGTGTCCAAAATCTGCTGGAAAAGTTCTTGCTTCAGTTTTTGGGATTGCCATGGAGTAATCATGATTGATTTTTGGATAAGGGTAGAACAATAACTGGAGATTACTATTCGACATTACTGACCACTCTACGGGAAAATATTAAAGAAAAAGACGCGGAAAGCTATCCAAAGGTGTTTTGTTTTTGCAGGACAACGCCCCTGCACACAAATCTCATGTTGCCATGCAAAAATTCGTGATTTAGGGTTTGAATTACTAGAACACCCCTTATTCACCCGATTTGGCTCCGTCCGACTATCACCTCTTTCCTCAACTAAAAAAAGTTTAAAAGGTCGTACATTTTCTTCCAACAAGGAGGTAATAGAAGCTGTGGAGGTCTGGTTTGCAGAGCAAGAAGAAACATTTTTTGAAAGGTCTAGAGACGTTGCAGGTTTGCTGTAATAAATGTATCCAATTAAGAGGAGAATATGTTGAGTAATAAAATATTTTGACATTGAAATTTTGTTTGGTTCTATAGTAGGCTAAGAATTTTTCAATATATCCTCGTATATACTCATCGGCGTGAAGTCTACTATTTGCTTTTCAATTGTCTTTTCCATTGGAAACCATTATTTTGCCTTTTATGTTTTCTCGTAATTTTTGGCCGTCGCACACTGAGCCAAAGTAGCTTTAAAGTTGGCATCAAATCAAAAATAATCTTTACATAAACAAACTCTAGTTAGGTTCAAATCTCAAATTAAGTTACGATGGATAAAACTTGTACGATAGAAAAAGATTTCTTTAAAATAACGAAAGTGGTTAAATACGTCAATTTTATTTCCTCAACGTAAAACAAGACATGGTCGCCAAACTTCTTTTCTCTAGTGCTAAGCGGACTAAACGACAGAAACCAACAGATTAAGAAAAGCGACACCTCTTGATGTTTTAACTTATGCCAACTCAGATAAGTTTGAGAGCATCGGGTAAAACTGGGACATCAAAAGTATTCTATAAAATTACAACGGGTCCAAACCAGGCAACTAAATTAAGGAAAGCCTACAAAAAGTCTGTTGAATCAGAAATGTAGATGCTGTCAGGGAGAAGATGCATAAGCAATGTTAATTGATTCTAAATTATGTTGCCATCAGAACGAAATAATTAGAAAAAAGCCCCAGCGAAATTTCCATCATATAAAATTGTACAAACGGCAATAAAAAAGTTTTATGCAGAACTTGAGCATATTATAGATTACTTTACTTCTACAAAAGCCAACTTGCATTGAACTCATTAAGAGTCTACTACAGTCTCTATTGCCAAAAAAGGAGATTAGATGAAGAAATAAAAAGTTCGTATCAGTATGACAACAATTAACCATAGACAAGTTACAGTGAGTCATAAACTAATATTTTCGATAATTGATTAAAGTCTGCAATGCTTTGATAAACACAACATCGACACAAAGATGTGGGACCATATCAAAATCGTTCAACTATGTTGGTGAAATGATAGAAAGGCCAATAACATCCGAAAATTTGCAATGGTCTTTCAATACTACATAGTTGGATAAATTTTTAATGTTTGTTACTCTATTTTATAAACTACCAATTAAAAATAGCAGGCAAAAGCAGCAATAAACAAACTGTGGCTGAAAGTAAAAGTAGAATGAAAAAGAATTCAGAGATTTCTTCGGCCTGATAGTGATAAGCCCAGCTAAGATTTGAGAGTACTAATGATGGCAACACGGTAAGCAGATTTTGAAACCTTAACAACAGAAGTTACGGAAATTGATATTAAGTTAATAAAAAAATGGATATTATATTAATTGTTCTGGCTTCGGGACATGAAATTGATATTGAAAAATTTTTGTCATAGTACTGCAAGATATTTTATAGAAATATCTATGGTACTGTATGCCACTTACTTTCCTTAAATATTTTATTCATGACTCTAAAATTATTTCATCTGTTTTGTTGCCTATAGGCCAATTAACAGAAAACGCAGGAAGCGCGGAACAAAGACTTCAAGATATACCGGGAACACAACTCAAAGAATGCAGTAGGCTTAAGTAAAATAAAGATATTTGAAACTTTTTTTACTTAGTTCTGATCACATAATAACCAGTAAAAAGCATTACTAAGAAAAAGTTACACTTACACGGAGGCATTAGAATTGTTAAAATGTCCTTCTCTTGTTAATGTTTGAATAGCAAGTGCTAATGAAAGCGATTGCGAAGACGAAACTGACAATGATGATAACAGTAAAGAAAACTATAAAAATTTATTGATTTATGTATTTTGTATTGCTTATTTATTTTTTGTTTCTTAATTTACATAACTATAAGCGGTGGTAATTTTCTTGGAAAGAAGTGTTAATTTTACATATGTTTTTATAAATACTACTTTATTATGTTTTTATTTACTTCTGATCACTTTGCTTTACTTTTTTTCACTGACTAATTCGAGTTGTATATAATATGATGCCAACTTCAAAGTTATCTTGCCCCAGTGTGCGTCGTTCAAATTTATTTTATTGGTGTCTGTGCTTTGTTCTTCTTCTGATGGTACATATTCGATCCAGAACTTGCAAAAGACTGTTCTTCAGTTATTTCATCTGAAGAGAGATGTGAAGAGAAGCGTGTTATATTATCTGCTTAACTGCTGGGTGACAGTGCTTCTTCTATTCACCGAGTTTCTGATTTTCGGTTGATTTTAGAGCGGTTAAATCTCTTATACCTACAGCCTCTAATTTCGAAAGGGTGTTTTTTCTGTCATGTCAAAATCTTTATTTATTGTATGGGATTCGTTCATCAGATTGTATGCTTGATATTCAATATGTTTGGCATAAACTGCACATGTGAATGTGTCGGGTCAAGAAATTGGCTTGTTTGTATTACAATAGTTGACTCTTTATTATTGTTTATGATTTGCTATTTGAGCTTCTCATATCAACCATCTGTTTGCCTCTGCTAATCATTGTCTACAAATAAATTTTAATATAGTAATAACAGTAAAATATTAGATGAAATTGCAATAGGTCGTATGTCACTAATACCGATTGCATTGGACATACGACCAATTAATAAAATTTTAGAAAATGTACTTTTACAAAAACTTGCAAGTATTTTTCAGAAGCACGAAAGTTATAGAATGAGATGAATATCTGACAGCAAAAATATCAATTCATTTACGTCATAGTAAGAAATAAGCTGTATATTTGCGGTTATAAAATATAAATTAAAAAGTACAAGTTACTTTAAAGTTTTAAAGTTCTTGACTGATCAATTTAGGCTCATAGTTAGCAAATTAGATAAATAAACGTAAAACGTATCTAAACAGTTTCAAAATGCACTATTTTCAACGTTAAATAATGATCAGTTACACAAAACCTTCAGGTGGATGACATACGACTAAAAAGTCCAATTGACTAATATTGTGACATTAGCTGTATTTGATAGACACGCCTTTACCAACTTTTTTATTGGTTGTTCACATAGGATCTTTTGCAGATACGTAGAACCGCTTTTGTGATTACTTTGGCACTATAACTCCAATGTGACATTTTTTTGACATACGACCTATTGCAGTATCAAACGACGATATGCTTCTACAAACCGTTCCTTCATAATCCGAATCATTCTTCTTTTTATGTTGACCGCCTGGTTTTTGCAAATATAAAGTTTGGTTCCTGTGGTGCCATTTTCTTATTAATGTTATATCTTTGTCTCCACAAAAATTGCTCTTAGCTGCTGCACTAGGCAAACTTGAGATTTTTGGTACAATACAACAACGGCTGGTTCTGTATCGCAATGGAAACAACTCATCGTTAACGTGTTCTAATTAAAATTGTTTGATTATTTAAATTGCGTTCGTTGCATGTTCGTTTAATAATCCTTTGAATATCATTCGTAATTAAAGTTAAGTAGACTGCATGCGTATACTCCTCAGTATTCCCAATACACTACTTATGGTATTATAGGTAGATTATATACTTTGGAATATGAGTAACCCATAGACATAATCGCATAGCCTACTAGCAGTCATACTTGAATTTCAAAGCGTATGGATGCGCCTTGCAGGGATATTATTTAAATTTTTTTCTGATTGAACTAATAACATTAGTGCAATTTAACAAGAAGAAAAAATGTTTTAAATTGTTCGTTTTATTTGTCAGAATTATTTAGGTTTTCGTAATCGTTGATTCGGTTGTTAAAATATTATCATTTATTTGACAGTGCCCGTATGAAAACTACGATAATATTTTTTGAAAGTTTGGACGCCCTGGCGTCTTTATGGTGCATTTTTGGTTGTAGGTAAATTGGTGTTAAACGATCTATTTTAAAACCAGAGAACCTCTGGTAAAGCCATGTACAACAACTTTCAGAAAACACCCTGTAACACGTTAGCTGCGGCGGCTCAAATCACTTACTATGCCCTGGTGCGGTATGGGTCCCCGGCGACCGGTAACACATGTTGACTTATATGCGGTATAGGTCGCCGGGGACCTATGAGCATTGCGATACATAGTGGCATCTCGTGATCAATGTTGGGAATGAACGTGGGATTTATTTACAGATGTCGGTTCCAAATATAGGTATCTGTGTGCATCTTACACCGCGCAGGTCTCCAACGTCCTAAACCGCACTGGAGAGATGCATTCTGAAAAAGATGATATTTTCCTCGTCAACAAATAAGATCATGTTTTTGTACACTATTTATTGAGAAATTAAAAGCAATTTGATATGTATCTAATCTATTTTGTTGTATAAAGTACATCATTTTTAAACTTTATGTATTTGGTTGAAACAATTTAATCAAAAATCCAGGTTTGTTCGGACAGTCTTCGCAGTAGCTTCAGTACCACTTTTGAAACTTTGTTGTTAGCTTCACGGCTAGTAAGAGTCTTTCTAAGTTCAGTGTAGCATCCATTACACTCTTTTTTATTTCTTCCTGGGCCACTTGGCTTAACAAATTGTGTGCAACTCTTTTAAGAGCTCGAACTTCGTCTTGATCCAAATTAGTAGGTGCTGATAACTGCTTGACCAGTGATTTTCTGAATTCTGTTATTGACAGCTTTTATCGCTAACAGCATTATAGATTATCCACGCATTCACTACACAAGTGCCGAATAGCAGTTCTAACAGCAACTTCCTGTACCATTTCAAACCTCGACGGAGTACAGAATGATAAGAGGACATTTGATCGCTCAAATCTACACCTTTCTTTGCCTTGTTGTAATCGATTACAGGTTTGGGTTTCAATACAGCATCACCTCCGCGAGATTGCTTTCCTGTAGGAAAAGACTTGAATTGTGTTCTGATGTGTTGTCAACATTAAACTGGTCGTTTGTCTATTTAATACATCCATTTTGCAGTCCGTGTACTTCTCCTCTTATTTTTTTCTGAAAAGCTGTTTGGGATACTTTTCTATTAGCTCGAAGGGTTCCACAATACAATACTTTCTGCTCGTATAGTGCCTGTGCCAGTGGTATACTTGAATAAAAGTTATCAGCAAAGAGGAGTACCCTCTTTATGCGGAATAGATTTCAAAAGCTCGTGTACAATGCTTTCTGAATGAGATTTACTTGATGATTTTCATTCTTACCAGTGTAAACAACAACATTAATAGTGTAAACCATCTACAGTACAAAGTTTATACAGCTTGATACCGTATTTATGTGATTTATTTGGTATGTACTGCCTGAAAATTAGGCGGCCTCTGAAGGGAACCATCGACTCGTCTATAACTAAAGTTTTTCCTGGAGTTATAGTGGATTAAAAATTATTATTTAGCATTTCGAGAATATTTCCAACCTTGTGTAATCGATCTGTAATGTTCACATTCTCATCTTCGTTATTATGAAAGTGTAAACAGCGAAGTAAGAGCAAAAATCTGTCACGAGTCATAGTTGATATAATAAAGTCATTCTTAAAAATTGTGTCTTCTGACCAGTACAAGTTGAGTGCTGGTACTTGGTTGAGTCCCATTGCCATTATTATTGAAAAAACCGCTTGATTTCAGATACATCTGTATCTATCCATAGGTTAAGTCTTCACTTTGAGATATTTGACCAGTTATACTCTGACTCGCATACCTGTTAGTCTCGGTTACGACTGAATTGTAAACATCATCCGTCAAAAATAGCTCATAGGCATCTAGAGGTGTTTTTTATCTTTGTAGTGTCAAAATTCATTACCGGTAATTCTGAACGAGCCATGAATGTGATTTCTTGCGGAATAATGTCATGCCATTCATTTTCACCTTCCGTTTGCAAACCACTTCCTGATTCTTCGCTGGAAATAACATCGTTTTCCACGCAAGATTCCGAATCGTCTGCTTCACTATCATCGGAGGAAGAGGGAAAATAACTTTTATCCGCAACTGAATCATCGCTACAAGTCCGAGAAATCCGAATAATAGTTATCATCGTGCTTATTTGTTGATATCACCTCACCAACTGCTGAACTTGACATGCTACTTGAATGTTAGGAGTATAATCACGAACTTCCTTACACGGTAATTCATCAACACTGTCTTGCACACTTGATTCTCGTGCGTCATCTTCGCGGTTTATAGAAGCACTTAGAACAACAATGTCTTTATTTGCTTGGGCACTTTGTGCCAAAAAGTACAATCTTTTACAGCGGCTACTCATTTCTACAGTGAACAAAGCAGATAACCTTAAAATATATTTAGCGGGAAATTCTGCGTTACGTTTGTTGCGGTCCCAGGGGACCGATGCCGCACTGAATAGAAATTTATTAATCCAGAGCGGTACCGGTCTCCGGCGACATATACAATTTTTTCCACGTTGTCCTATACACTAATGTCCGATCGCTTTAAGTTTTCAAGTTATAGGCTGTTTAAAGTTTTTTTTTGCAGTTTTTGATTTTGTTCTGTTTTCTAAGGTTGAAGACCATTATGACAATATTTGGTTAGAAAAGACTTGTCAGTAGTAGATAGCAGGCTATGATTTTATAAAACTAAACAAATGTGTTGGTAACTGTCAAAGTAATATTGTAATAGTTAACTCTAAGTTTGTTGTGTTCCAGGTTATCTACGTATTGACTTCACTTGTTAGTCTTATTTTAAAGTTCTTTTTAAAAATGGTTAACTAAACTTTTGTAGAATATTATTTAGAATATATAGATTATGTGTTATGGCCTAGCTTGAATTGTACCGAAGCTCAATGTTCGAACATATTGCTGTGGTTTATGCATAATTATTTAAAAAAAAAATTAATATTGTTTAATGAAACTAGAGAACTCTGTTCAACTGTGTCAAGGCTAATGTTCGTTTTAGTAAAAAGATTAATTAATCAACTATTAAACTTTACTCAATAAACACATTATTTGTACATGCACAATCCAAATCTAAATCTAAAAATGCGCTCGGATGCAAATACGATATAAACAAAATAGTTTCAATACGCACACAGTTTTTATTTTATACAAACAAACTAACCTTAGTTCTATTTTCTTGTTGAAGCCTTGTTGATCGTGGAAAAGTTTGTGGACGTTAAATCAGCACATTGATTTAGTTGATCAACTACTTCGTGTACAATTAATCGTTCACGCTTTTATTTTATTTATTACCGTCCACGACTGTTTCGTTACGTACTTCAATTCAGATTCTCCGATTTTCTTCTTCAGCTTTTCCCCATCTTTCTTTGCAAGTTAATCTGCCTTTCAAAATTGTTTTTCACCTACTATTGTTTTCCACACAATATGCACTGTTCAAAAATAATACAGAATAAAACGTTTCATTGTTATTCGCAGAACTTTTGTCTCACAAACGTGTTGATTACATCTCGCCGGTGCCTCTAAGTATACACACTACTCTGCATAAATTATTACGTACTGTCCAAACATTATTTTCTCACACGAAAATGCAATTTATAAACAATCACCTATTTCAAATTTATCTTAATTTATATGAGTAAACATTTTATTGTAACTAAATAAAATCTTATCTGCACGAATCCTTTAATTAATTTCTTAAATAAATTAAAGTCGATTTCTAGAAATCCAGATCAATTTTTAATCTTATATTACTTTTAATTTTAATAAAACCCCCATTATGAATTTTTCTTATTTATCAATTCAAACAAACCCAATTTTTATTTTTTAAAATATACCATTTCCACTGCAATATATTGGTGTACATAGGCGTTTAGGAGAAGATAGCTGCTTTAAAAGCAAAAGTTGATGCTGGGGCTCCTAGAACTCACCGTACTGTTCCAAATGAAGAAGCTATATTGCAAATTGTAGAAAATAATCCGACAACAAGCATTAGAAGAATTAGTGCAGCTGTACCGAATGTTAACAAATCAGTCAGATAGGCAACTTCTCCACACATGTATGTATTGACAACAACG
Organism: Abscondita cerata; assembly: GCA_030710515.1. Taxonomy (NCBI): domain Eukaryota; kingdom Metazoa; phylum Arthropoda; class Insecta; order Coleoptera; family Lampyridae; genus Abscondita; species Abscondita cerata. Next base: position 479,011 of record JALBCR010000014.1, read on the forward strand.
TCGCCAAATTGAACAATTTCTGTAAAGCTTAATATCGTAACCTTCTTTAAATGTTATTTAATTAAATATTTTATTAATACAATTCAATTTAATAAAATAACCTTCAACTTGAAAAAACAAAACCATCTGCATTACTGTATATAAATTTTTTAGTCCTCTATCGCGTGATGCTATGTATTGCAGTTTTTTTATGTCACATTGTATACAGGGTCATCAAAATACTTTGCACTTTATTTATGCCCATTGACCAGAAAGCATAAAGTTTCAATGATAGTCACCAAACAACTGGTATGTAAAAATATATTCCTGTCCGTAACACATAAAAATTGTTTACTGTATAGTAGTAGACTTTTAACCTAATTTTATATTTGAGAAATCGCACAGCAATAAATGATGTAAAATCTAGTTGGGACATTTTGTTGCCATTTATTTTGTTATCAATGTTTTAACAACTTACTAAAGTTCAAAGAAAAGAAACAACAACTGCAGCGTCTATTTAACTAACAGAAAAACACCAAAAACTGCACCAAAAACTTTACTCGGACACGTATTTCAACAGCTAAGCGGTCATTATCTGCGATACCGATACTAAAATTAAAACAACGGGAAGCTTATATATACTATCTGTTATCACGCATCGTTAAACTTAATTGATTCTTAGATAAGCTCAAATACAATTTTCTGTTCTTATTCCAGTGGTAAAATTCTTTTTTTCAAAAAGAACAAATATTATATTAAACACCAAGAACATTATCACTTTTATCTCTACAGGAAAATGATGATGAACAAAAATCAATTTGGACTTGCACAATGCAAACCTATGTAACTAGAATAAAATCATCTTCATATATGGCGCATCAATTACACAAAGATCTGATCATGCTGTCAAAGATATACCACCCGGAAACCATTATGGAGCCTCCTCTATGCAATGTGGCTTTTCGGATATTGCAGACCGCGTACCTTTCATTGTGTCTTTGATACACTGTTAGACGACAATCTGAACTGTATCCAATCATCCATGTGCTAGTTTTCATGGTCCCTTGCAAGCTCTGTCCGACGTCTGCGGTGACCTACCGTTAATTTGGGACCTGTTATCGGTACTTGTAGACAAAGATTTTGCTTATCTATGCTTAGTTCCATAGAGAACGGTAAGCTGTATTTAAAGACTTTTTGCAGCAGTGAACCTTTTCCAAACGCCCTGTAAAGCTACAAAATGATCTTCTACTGCACTAGTAGCACGTGGTCAGCATTGTCCGTGCCACAATTTGTAAATCCTTGTCGAGATCTGTACACATTCATCATGTGTTAAATTTAGTGCAAAACTATTGATGTATATCAACATTACGACAATAGAAAATCAAAAACAAATTCACCCTACTCGTTTAGTTAAAAAGATTCAAAACAAAAAATATTAAGAATTTGTTAAAAGCCATTTTAAAACACAGTAAGAAACGTATGCAGGGTGTTTCTGAAAAGTGTGTACATGGCTTTACTTAGAGGTTTTCTGGCTTAAAATAGACCGTTTGAGACCAATTTACCTATAACCAAAAATGCACCATAAGGGCGCCAAAGAGCGTCAAACTTTCCAAAAAAATATTGCATATTGGAAATAACTCAAGAACGATTTGACGGATTTTGTTCCGCTTTTGTATGCTAGTTGTCTGCTTTCGAAAACGTTTTTCTGTGTAATGTGGTCAAATTTTTGATGTCAGAAAAATTCGCTTTCATACGGGCACTGTCAAATAAATGATAATAGTTTAACAACCGTCAACGATACAAAACCAAAATAATTCTGACAAATAAAACAAACAATTTGAAAACTTTTTTCTCTTTTGCTAAATTGAGTTGCGTCCATACGCTTAAAAATTCAAGTAGACTGCTAGTAGGCTGTGCGATCATGTCAATTCAATTTGAAAACTTTTCTGCCTAAACCTTTACGCTCTCCCCACAATTGCCACTGCAAAAGCCCAGCACTAACAGCATATCAGTCTGTTTGGAAAATGTGTAGCCCATTTTCATGTGAGTAATCTTAGATTAGTATCGTTGACGGTTGTTAAAATATTATTATTTATTTGACAGTACCCGTATGAATGCGACTTTTTCCTGGCATCAGAAATTTGTCCACATTAGACAGAAGCCATGTACACACCTTTCAGAAACACCCTGTATATGACACAAATTTTCATAAAATTGATTAATGTTTATAACACAATCAAAAGTCGTAGTGGTACGTTAACTTCGCGGCTTAGTGCAGTGTTTTAAAGATATTTAAGTAGAAAGGGCGAGAGCTTTAGAAAAGCATTAGCTTAAGAAATTAGAAAACTAAATAAATGTTACAAGAGTTTATGAGAGAGAAAGTGTAGAAGCAAGATGAGCTTTACCTAATTGGGGCACGGTGCGAGAGTGAGTCCGCCAAAGAAGCATTATTAAGTAAGATTAGGCGGTAATCTTTTTCCTCTTTATCTATGTTCCTACTCCTGAAAATATCTCCATCTCTTTAGCTCGTTTGGAACTAATGCATGATACATTTGAAGTTTCAAAATAATTTAAGGTCATTAGTTTTTATTAATTCTTCCAAACTAAGTGTTGCTTTTGAAAATTTTCCGCTAAAAATACTTATTGCCATTTCTTCCTTTCCACTTCTTAATTGCTTTTGTTTACCTACTAGATATTTTGGTTTTCTTTGAGTTATTAATTTTCTCAATTTTCATTATATTTACTTTCTTGTATCTAGGAACTTAACCTTTTCAGCTCTTTCCTCTTTCGTAATATAACCGCCTTTTTCCTGTTCGTGTTTTATATTTTCATTCTTCATCTTTCTTCCGTAGACGTATTAAATTATGTTTTATTATTTCTATTCTTTTTTCATATCTGATCGGAACGGCGTGTCAGGATCAATTTTATCTGAGGAATATCTCGAGTGAACATCGTGAGAAGAGACGTGTTTCACACGCACATTATTTAACTAATGGCCCCTATTGATGTTAACCAATATTTCAAAACCCCAGATCGTAAATAATCACTTTTATGTTTTCGTAAAAGTAATAATAAATAATTAATTTCAATTGTCACCTCAAGCTGTTAATTTTGTTTGATTCATATTCATTGTGTATGGTTATTTATTAAAACAAATAAAACATTAACAAATACTTGCACTCAAGCTAATACTTTGGAATAATTAATCCTTATTACAAATTAAAAAGTATTGACTGAACTACAAGTATTTATTTATGTTTCATTTAATTTAGTAAATCTAAGTTGACAATAGTTTAAACTAGATTACATATGTTCCAGTTTAATGTACTACTACTCTCAGTAGTAATACTGTAAGTACTTAGAAGTATTTAGCTCAAACTGGCACTTATATTTTATTTGGTTCTCCTGAGTCGGATTAACATCTTCAGTCTATCGAGCCTAATACACTAAATTTGAAAATTGGGTATAGTGATATCAATTTAGAGACAAAGAAAAAAATTAATCAGTAATTAAGAAATTTAAAAAAGTTTGAATGAATTCATTTCGGCAACTTATTAATCATTTTTTTCCATAAACCTATGGAAAGGAAGTAAACTTCTGTGACGTAGTATAAACTTAATTTTGTTGAATTTAAAGTAATTTACATTTAATTTTTTAATTCAAACCAATATATTTAAATTAGTTTAAAAAATATAATTTTTGTTTATGTATACTGGGCCAATGTTTAATGTATCCATTTGGATAAATTTAAATACAGAAAATTTAACAACACAATTTTTGAATTAGTTAATTGTGTAATACTGTCAAAAATAATCTATATTAACTAAATAAAAAAAAATATTTATTTTAAAATTTAGTTACATTATGATTGAGTTGACTTTGCGCATAAAAGAATCTGTCCAGATGTGACCTGTCGCATCAAGTATCTAAGTTGATAGGGAAATTGTAATGATGATTTATGTGTTAAATTTAAGATATGTCTTTTTATATTATCCTCGACAAAAATATTCGATATTTTAAGAACAATACTATCATGTTTTGTTTAGTGCAGGTAAAATAATGTAAATTGAATTTATAAATTATTGTAATAAATGTGAAACTTTTAAATATTTATTAATCGTTGCTTAAAGAGTTTTAAAAATAAAACATGTTTTTAAGAACATATATTTTGCTACTGGGTTAATTATTTTGGAAATACTGTTAAATACATTGTTTTTACTAAATTTATTTTTAGACATTACTAATATATTGTTGCACGTATTGTAATATCTACAATTAAGTTATGTTTTCAATTTAAATGTTATTGGAAAATTCAAACAGGTATTTGCCAGAAGCAATTAAACTAAACAAGTATGGTTAATTTGGATACTAGTTTAAATTAATTACAGTGCGTTTTGTACTACTTTTTCACAATCATATTATATGAAAAAAAATAAAGTCAATGCAGTGATACTTGCATTTTGTGCTTAAAGCGACTCCCGTGAGGAATTTTCGTCCTTTGCTGTTACTGTAGAGCACCGTAGTCCTGTTAGATTGGCAATCAAGCCTTACATTCAAAAAGGTACTATTTTCTATTTTACACGGTCAACTTACACGATCGACTCTCTCGAGTTTTACTATTGTTCGTATTTTATTGAATTTCTTATATACGTTTTCTAAATAAAAAAAGCACGTTTGTTAACAATTGATTTCAAATATTGGCGAAACGTTTAAAAGTATGGAATACAAAAAAACGTAAAAACTTTTCTCGATTTTATAAATATTTTTTTTTGTATAAACTTTACAATATTGTCAATTTTAAGAAATTTACCCCATATAAAAATTATATTAAAGTTGGCGTTTTAAATTTAAGATAATATTTTTACATATCGAATACTTTTTAAAAGTTTTAGCAATATTGCAAGTTTGATGTTATTTTATTAAAATTATATAAATTCTGGTTGTTTGTTTTGAAATTCACTCGCCAAGCTCGACCTACAAACTTTAACTCGTGCGGAATTTTATATTTCAATACTTTACATAAAATATAGTATTTTTTAGTGTTTATTTGTGCCATTATTTTGTAAGTGTAAGTTTTTATAATTTATCTTTAAAAAATTACAGACTAGCTTTATTGACAATACTAAATTAATTGTGCTGTCACAAAGATTAAAAGTTTATACGATCGTTACTATTCTAATAACATCACATGTTTATTCATGCCAAATTCAACAAAGGATCTCTCTTAGAAAGTTTGTAAAAAATGTAAAACAATTAACCCTAAAATTTAGGATAGGCTACTGAAATGTGGAGACACGATATTGTCCTGTAAATTTTAACAATTTAGTAGGAAAACTAAAGAGGTTTTAAATTAGATACACATAAAAAATTCTATTATAAATAAGATTTTAAGACTGGAAAAAGAAATTATTATTTTCCTTATTCTAGATTAATTGAAAACGTAAAATTAATTAAGCACGTATAATGCAGATTTATAAAAGTTGATAAATATTTCTAGATAATAACCAATTAATTAATGAACTTTTAACACAATAAAAATCATTATTAATGTTTGATAATATTTAAATTATAGGATGACCTCAAATGTATAATCAATTTAAACAAAAACATTTACAGGTTACGACTTGTTGACTGCATCTATTGGGTCGCATTCTATCAACAAATATTAATTTAATAATAATGATACTAACAATTATGTTGTACTCAACACTTCCTTTAAAAATATTTTTGTTCCACAACCTTTAATATTTTGCAAGGTTTTTTAAATCTTGCACGAAGTAGTTGTTTTCGTGAAAATATCTTCAATCTGAACTTCTCAGTAACCTCTCAATAGCCCCTTAATTTACCTTTTCTTTAATAAAATGGTATCGAATGTCGATGTACGATTGAATTGTGTTTCAGTTATTCTACACAACATACGGTGTAACCAAATTGTGTCCTTAAGACAGATTCACTCGCAGCTATGTATTCTGCTTTGGTAGTAGATACAGCAACACTTCTGTTTCTGACTTGCTCAGTTACTGCTTGGTTTGAATATTTACACAACACTTCTAAACTAGAATGTCTCGTCATGTATCACCTGCACAATCGACATCTGCATACGTTTCTAAATGTGATTAGTTCTCTTTTACACCAACCTATAATTCATCTAGGCTAAGTAACCACTACAAGTCATTTTGACAGATTACAATCAGGCATGTTGAATTTGTCTAAAATTGTTCTTAGGTTTGCACCTTGTTTTTACATAAACACCGGCATTTGTCTTTGTGTTTTCTAATCCTAAAATGTAATTTAGGTTATTTGTTCAAGTTTCGTTTGAGTTTTCTAAAGATAGTTTATTGCATTAAAATAACTTTGTCGACAGATGTGTAAGCAGTTACATAAATCGATCCATCGATTATTATAGTCAACTAAGTGTTGGCAAAAATAACAATCTTAGATCGCTTACTGTAAGCTCGCAAGATATTGTACAATAGCAAACAAACACCTAGAATCACTCACAAATGTTTCGTCTTTTGGGACTCTTTAGGAGTTAGAGGACTCGAGTTTAAGTTCATTTTCTACAAATGCTTGCTGTCGACTGTAATTGTTACTCAAGGGCACATTATGTACAATCAAAAAGTATTGCGACATCTAGAGTTGCCTAGTGTTAACGTAACGCAAGCTGTTATATACGTCAATCCATTGATTGTTATAATCAATTAAGTGTTGACAGATTATCTGTCGAGAAAGTTGCTTTAAGGTTATTGGTAAGTTGAATTTTTTAGACGTCGACAAAAATCTTAAGTCTTATATTTGCAAACACCAGATTTAACAGAGTTTGTCTATGTTTTGACTTAAGATAATAAGTGGACTCAATCGTACCAAAAGTGTAGTCGTGTTTTTGAATATGGTTTTATTGTCTGAAGTCATTATTTTATCTATAATGAAATGAACTTTGATTTCAACGATGACATTTTATTCATATGTAATCTTGAAATGCGTTGAAATTGTTTGATATCAAATAGACCACAAAATTATATTACAATAATGATAGATTTTGAGAAAAATCGGTATTATTTTCACTACTGAAACCTAATAAACTACCCCAAGCTTTTAAAATAAAGTATTTTTAACTGCATTGATATTACCAATTGTGTATATAAATTTTTACTTTTTAAATTGATAAATTTCTTGGTTAGGCGATGACAACATACATATTGTCGTCCTGACTAGTATTTACACATAATCCTCGTTAGACCAAACGTCTGAATCAATAATATTCAAAAATTTCAAAACCAAACTGCTGCGGTTTATTTGTAAACAAACCAAACAATGAGATAACAGTGTAAGAAAACCTTGCCAGCAGCTCCAGTAGTCGGAAGTGGTCGTGGGCTTATTTAGAATCGTTAGAACCAAGGTTTCTACACAGCACAAAGAATTTATAAGGCGTCACTTAGTATTGCGTATAAGAAGTTTTATAGAGCCACTAGAAACTCGTAGACACAAGAAACAAACCGTAGGTTGGTATAAACATATAATTATGACGACTAGACTTCAATCACAACACACATAGAAATACATAGACACAAAAATATAATACGGTTTAGAGAAATGTACAATATTCAGTTACAAAATAATAATAACTCAGAAGAGCCAGTTGAAAAATAAGTAATAATTTATGCACAAGCACCCGAATAAGTAGCTGTTGTAGTGTACCATAAAATTTTGACAGTCGTAGCACCGATCGTTTCTTGCAAGCGACCCACCAATTTTGCGTAGCAATTATCGTTATTAATTTACTTAAAAGCAAATTACGTGAAGTACCGGACCTTGGACGAGTATCTAAATAGTTTCAAAGCGCAACACAATTGAGCAATACTTTGAAAAGATTTTTCAAGTTTACAGAGATTCTTTACACAGCGCAAACGGTATTTTGTTAAATTAACAGCCGTAGTAAGAGTACATAAAAACTCGACAAAAATATTAAATAATATGGATAAAAAAAATCGACTTAACTTGTACATAGAAAGTTTTCGATGTTCAAGCGTTAATAGATAGGTGTAACAGCTCCAAATCAGACAGTACTTAGTTTCCAACGATGAAGGAAACACAATAATTTTCAACGCTATGAGCTACATCCCATTTCTTTGATTTCAAAAATTACACCCAAGTGATTTTATCGGTAGGATTAACTTTTGCGAGGACCTTTTGTTGAAAAAGTTTTATCAGAAGGAAGTTTACAATAACAGATATCGACATTTTTGGGTTTCTGAAAATTTGCATATGGTGCCCAAAGTTGAAAATCAAGTACAATTTAGAGAAAATGTGTTTTGTTTACTAATAAATCGAAAGATTTGGTAATGTATGTATGATGAAAATTTGAATGGTTCCAAACACTTAGAAATTCTTCCAAACGCAGTAAAACAGTTTTAAGAATTTGCCACTGGCCAGAGGTGCACGTTAATGGTACCAGTCAGATGGAGCAACAACGCACAATACAAGAGCTGTTTATACAAAATTGAGGACCATGTTTGATGATCATCAATGGGGGAAAATCAACGGCCATTCAAGTGGCCTGCTAGATCTCAGATCTTACTCCTTTAGATTTTATAATTAGTGACAAATAAAATATTGGTTTATTATTTGCCAATTCGCAACATAAACGATTTGAGACTGAGAATAGCAACAAAGGCTTTTGACAGTCTCAATCCCAACAAAATAAAAGGAAAACTACAGAATTTGTTGGAAGTAGGTAATACAATGTTTAACACAACAAGGTATTAGTCATATTAAAGATTTACATTAGAAATTCTAATAATATCGGTTTCACAATGCAGAGCCTTCACTAAAAAAAAAGTGCGGTAGTGAGAGAACATTGAAAGCCCATATTAGTTATTACTGTCAACGTTTTGACTAATCAGCCCAGTCTTTATCGAAGCACTTAAACAATTAGGAAATTATAATGTGCTGTTATAATTAGGTTTCTGATTCAGATTTTTGTTCAACATCATATAAAAACCCTGTGCGATCTTACAAACGTCATAAATTAAAAAGTTAACGTGTATAAAAATTGCATAAATTTTGATTGATGTTGAACGAAAATCTAGAATCAGAAAATCTGAGTTTTATATATTATAATTCTCTAATTGTTTGAGTGATAGGCTGATCGGTTGAAACGTTGGTAGTAATAACTAACATGGGCTTTAATGTCCTTCATTGAAGGCTCCAGCATCTGAAAATCAATATTAGTTCAACTTTTAAGTTAGTGAATTCTGTCAATATGTAGTTTAAACTGCTTAACACTTTGTTTCAGGATTGACGGAACTAAGTTATAGTAAGCTGAAATAAATAGATACATATCTTAGCACCTGTGTAACCAGTATACCTATTAAAAGTCTTAATTTTTAGCTGAACCGCAACATCCACAATTTTGTTAAACATGGCACACCAAGTCAATTTTGTCCAGAAAAATATTGTTAAAGTTATAATATTAAATACAAAAAGGATCTACTAACGTTATTCCTGTCTTATCCCACTAAAAATATTCTTAATTTTAGATAAATTTAGGTAATTAGTAAAATTGAGTTAAGTTTCAAAAAATCTAGTAAGGAAAATTAATTTTTAGAAACCAAAAGTAGTAGGTCTAATTCTAATAGTTATTCGCAGAAGATGATGCAAACTAAAAATAGACCAAGATATTTTGCATTTAATTAAATGGGAATGTCCGTCTAAGTCAAAATAATTATTCATTTTATAAACAAAGTGGAGATCCATATCTAAAAGTATTGAACTGCATAAATTAAAAATAGAATGAAATAAAAGCATTGTAATATTCAATACTGATTATGTGAAAAATAATATTTACAAAAGTTATAGATCTTTTAATATCTACATCTTTGTCATGAAACATTTTCGATAGGAGGTCAAACTTTGCCGGAAATCGACAAAAAACTGCATTCCTCTCATAAAAAACCCCCTCATAATTAATATTGGAATATGACAAATGCTTTTATTTTTTTCTATTTTTAAAATAATTATTTACTGATTTAAGTAATAGCGCAATATTTTGGACACATGGAGGTATCGATAAATGAATAGTACGGTAAGCCGCATTAACTTCAGGTAACACACATTCTTCACTGTATTGAAATGTACCAATTTTGGTTTGGATAGGATACTCAACTGTTGAATTGAACTAAATTCGTGACTGACTTTACTTATCGTACTTACTCTATTTTATACGTGTTAAGTTAGGATGTTTGCTTTATCTGCAAGGTCCTGTAAATACTCCCTGGTCGTCAGAGTTTGTTAATCGAGTTTGTTATGCTGATTGCGTGTTTGTTATTTGCATTCTGAATCAATGTTACATTATACAAATGTAAAAATGGCAATGACGATGTCGATGGCGATAAAGTTAAAGTAAGCAACTCCATAAAACAATAAGCGAGGTACAACTGAATGGTTATAGGAAGAGATCACCAGCCTCTGTAGACCAGTGCAGTTAGCAAAAAGAAAGAAAAAAATTAATAACTGCACGCCACTATATGGAAGTGGTAGATAATAGAAAGATAAACGACATACTAAATTTTAAACATTTTTGTAGTACGGAAGGGGTTGGGGGGCTTTTTATGAGGGGAATGCGGTTTTTGTCGATTTCCGGCTAAGTTTGACCTTTTATCGAAAAAGGTTTCATGACAAAGATGTAAATATTAAAAATATATAAAACTTTTGTAAACATTATTTTTACATAACCTGAAAATTATTCCCGGAAATTTGAAGAAACTGGATTTTATGTTTTTATTTTTTTCTCGCGTGCCAAAAATTTTTTTCACAAAATTTTATGAAAACGTTTCTTTTTCTAGTCTAAACAAGCTGTAATTTTTGCGAAAGAAAAAATTCATTTTTCGAGTTATATCGGCGAGAAATTAAAAAAAATTAATCCCATTTTGAATCGAAAAATATCACGTCAAAATTTAAGATTTTCGAACAAATGTGCTACGGTTAATTGAAGAAAAGTAAGTTTTGCCGGCAGCCGAAGAGTAGGGCGTGGGTGAGAAAAAGGATCCACCGCTTCTTCAGAACTGTCTTGAATTAATCCGAGGGCGCCATAGTCCTAATGCGTGGATACAAACCTGCTTCCGAACTAAAGAAACAGACGCAACAATCAACCGTAACAAATTAAAGGAGCAATAAATACAATAAAGAGAGAGAGACACAAGTAACCTACAAAACGTTATATTTAATAACACACCATAAAAAAAAGGAACAGAGCACAATTTAAATATATCCACTTACAACGTAAGTTAATTCTACGAAGCGTATTCGTTCGTACCCATATATAGTCGTACACAAAAGAAGGAAAAAATATATAAGATTAATAGCAAGTTATTAATTTATGTGGTACGCCACTGGCGTTATTTAATCTAGACAAGATGGCGACGTGACCACACCCGTACAATACGAAGGTGTATTTAGTGTTCGCAGTTGCAATATTTAGCGTTAAAAAGTATCGGAGATTTAGGTGTTTCCCCAAAAGAGCGCTCTTCCGTGGTATTACACTTATACTCTAAAAATCCCCAAGCAATGGTGGGTAAATGAAGCAAGTTCGCGCCTTTACGGTACACATTCGTTTACAGATTGGGCAAGTATATGCGCCACAACAAGTTAATTAATTATATTGTAGTGAATTAACAAAAAAAAATATAAATACGTGAACAAATACGTTTCGAGTTCCAAAGATTTAACTGCACTTAAGGTGCCAAGACAAGTTGTACTTATTTAGGTGTTACGCTTGAGACGTTTTCGGTAGCAGTGTGACGTCCCGGAGATGGTTTGTTTTCAGCGTAGAAGTATAATTAGAAAAATCTGACCTTATGTTGTAGATAGAGGTTTACGATGTTGACACCCACAGGAGGAGATACAGCTATGTGGTGTCGGTTCCAGCTGCGGCGACCCTAATTTCGGTAGGATGTCCCGTACTTCAGCAATCTTAACAGCGAACCCCAAGTATGCGACACACGCAGCGACAAGACAATAACAGGTAGAAAGAGATCCCACGATGAATTTAATCAGCCAGGTAATTGGTTTTGTTTAGGCTAAAAGAACCTTTAAAGCCGAGTAATTTTAATCCCAGTACTCGCCTTATCTGAATGCAATCGAGCGACCATTAGAAGAAATTAGTACACGCATCCGTCCTAAGATAAACTTCAGAAAATCGAGTAATCAATCCTTTCCCCAGCTACTAGAAAAGGGTTTGACGGAATTACGATTAAGCACTCAGATGAAGGCAAATTTGAATTTCAGCGTAACACGACGTGATGGTAGTTGTTACAAGGCGGAAGTGAAGATCAGCCGAAAATGTATTGGCCAATTAGGACAACGCGGAAGTTGAATTCTGGGAATTAAATCCCCAAAAATTTTCGTTAAGGAGCGAACACGGAGAAATGTCGCGTTTACACCTCGACTCCGTGCATTGTGTGTTGCCTAACTCACAGTGACCGTTACAAATTCCCCCACACAAAACTTCAAGCCCGCGCAGAAGGATAAACATAATCCGCTGCACCATACATAATCCAGAAAATTAACATCCGTAGGTGTTCAGCAAAAAAAAAAGGAATCTCCAACATGAGGCGACATATAACCAAAGATACCCACCCCACATATAAAAAAAACCTAATGAAACCCAACCCCTAAGAGATAGACGGTTTGTTGAACTAAGAGTAGCTGATCTGATGAAATCTGTTCAAAACTCGCATGAAGCGTTGGTGTATCCAGCAACAAAGTCAAGCAACGACCAAGAAAAAGAAAGGATAACACCAAGAGATTGAACGCCCACAAAACTCGCAATTAGCGATTTCCGAGAAGCAAGGTAAAGAAAACGTGGGTCATCCAACAGTATCTCAACCAACCTTACTAAACCCAGTCAACAGAAAATATTATTATAGTAAAGTTTGAAGTTTGGACAAGCGTCCAGGACAGAGCCCTAAAAACCAAAGAAACCCCAACCCAAATTAAAACAATACCACCCTGAATTACCCCAAAATAAGGTACCCTAGGAAAGGTTTAAGGTAAGATAGGAATAAGGATAAGGCTGAAACTCAAATACCAAGAGGTTAGGATAAACCCTAGCAAATTATTAAGATCGGGCATTTCCTAGCGGCGTGCAGTCGAATGGGTGGCACCAGGCATCACTCCACCAAGACCCTCGCGAAGGATGGAAACTCGCGTCATTGGGCCCCCCAGTGAAAATCCACCCCTCGCCATTCACGACCCTTAGTACTGAGCCTTCCCAAAATAAAGTCCTCCCACCCAGGAAAGGATTTAGTCTTGGGCCGATACTCCCGACACCACAAGACTAATGGATATGCAGTTAAAGAGTGTGACTCTGAAAACCGAGGATAAACCCCCAACCCTATAGCATAATGGAAGAATGAAAGGAAGGATCCCAAAATTTTGCCCAAAAATTTCCAAAAGTAAAAGACTAGAACAAGTCAACAGTTTGAGGTTCTGCAGTGGCTACGGCCAGTGATCCATTGACGGAGGTTAGGGCGAACGGTTTACCCCTGCTCAGATCTTGCTCGCCCCGTACAGCCCCCTAAGGGTTGGTGTGCCTGGTAACGAAACAAGGGTACCAGAAACAGGAGCTCCGACTCCCCCTCACGCCAACACCCACTGAAACCCCCAGCCAAAGCGGTACCTCTTACGCAAGAAAGAAAGAAGGAACAGATGATAGCAAAGACAAGGAAAAAGGGAAATACTCTATCCCTCCTCGAGAGGACGAGAGAGCAACAAAAACGACGTTCACACAAGAACAAGACACATTCAGGTGTCTGAATTCGGCTTTGAAAAGGATTGCCAAACTGGCGAAGACGTACACCAACGAGCCATATAGGAGAGGGCGTTCAATCCGTCACGGGATCGGGAAATCACGGTACTCCCACAACTACGTGAACTCATGAAACTAAGTCTCGAAGCTCGAAATCCAATTCAAGGTCAAATTTTGGTATTATTTACCTGAGAAGTTCCAATCCCTACGTGCCCAACTAACCTACCCATATCACATGGAATTCTAACGAATGTGAACCATTATGGTTCCAGCCAAAAAAAAAAAATTAAATATAACTATGAGCTAACTCAATTAGAACTGAGTCAGTATATCTCATTAAGCTTGCCGAAGCGGTTTGGTATCTCCCAGAAAAAGAAAAAAGAAAACCCAACAATCTTGATGCATTGTCAACAAGGCAGGAGCACGCTCAACTTGAACTCAAGTCCTTGGCATCCCAAAAAAATAAACCTCAACCCAAAACAAAAGAACCTGTATCTACGTATATACAGTTCTCGCAGAAAGAAAATAAAGATATACGGGAGAGCACCAAATAAATCAGAGATTTCCGATGTAAATCGATCATAATGTCGTGTAGCTAATAGAGCCAGAAACCATCGATAATCTCATTAATAACCAACTTCCCGAAGTAAAGAAGGGCAGAAATAAAAGAGATTTATTCAACAGCAATATAAGAGAGAAAGAATACGAACTTCTCCTTACTAGAAGAAGATAGTCAAGGCAAATTCGTTTAAACCCGTGGAAAAAAATAATACAAAGAAAAAGAAAAGAAAGGAGAAAGAGAAAATATGATAAAATCAGCAAAGTAAATAGTCAAGTAAAATAAGTCGTGTCCAAGTGAAAATCGGTCATGAACCGTGTCTTCTAGCTGGCAGGTACAGCCGAGTTTACGGCCACTTTCCGTCTAGGATAAAGTAAAAGTGATCTAAACAATTAGGCTCCAGCACAGCAAGTTCAGCATTAATACTCTTCGAATTCGAGAGAGGTTCTGGCTTAGGTCTTTCACGTGCCACATTACCTAGTGACTTTCCTAAAGAATCAGCTAGTTCGCTACGTCCAGGGGAGACACGACAGTTTTCACCGTGAACGGGCTAGAATTTAGGTGCGAGTTTCGCATTGAAGTAACCGAGCGTCGGATAGTTGGAAGTTGACGCCACGCAGATCACCCACGTTATGCCGACATGTCGGCGGCGTAAGTTATGCCTATTTCGGATAGTTTCATAGGCTTTCCGAAGGCGTTGAAGTATATATTCCTGGATAGCCGCGTAACGTCGAGCAGACACATTACTGATCAGGTTCTGAGTCAGTTGGTTCAAGACGTGATTTATTGAAGAGATTGCCAGAGATGACATGTTCACGACCAAATAAGAGGCAAAAGTGCAGGTACATCCAGTCACTTCGTGTTTCGCCTGAAACTGGATTTTATGTTTTATTTTTACTCGCGTGCCAAAATTTTTTTGCAAAATTTTATGAAAACGTTTCTTTTTCTAGTCTAAACAAGCTGTAATTTTGCGAAAGAAAAATTCATTTTCCCGGATTATGTGGCGAGAAATTAAAAAAATTAATCCCATTTTGAATCGAAAATATCACGTCAAAATTTAGATTTTCGAACAAATGTGCTACAGTTAATTGAAGAAAAGTAAGTTTTGCCGGCAGCCGAAGAGTAGGGCATTAGACGAAAAGGATCTGCTTCTTCAGAACTGTCTTGAATTAATCCGGGAGCGCCATAGTCTAGCCAATGGAACACACAGCTTTGGCTTTCCGAGCAAAAACAGACGCAACAATCAACCGTAACAAATTAAAGAGGCAATAATACGATAAAGAAGACACAAGTAACCTACAAACGTTATATTTAATAACACACCATAAAAGAGAACGAGAGCACAATTTAAATATATCCACTTACAGACGTGAAGTTAATTCTACAACGTATTCGTTCGTACCCATATATATAGTCGTACACAAGAAGAAAAAAATGAATTAATAGCAAGTTGACCAATTTATGTGGTACGCCACTGGCGTTATTTAATCGACAATTAGCGTTGTGACCACACCCGGCTGCAATAAGAAAGGTCTTCAGTGTTCGCAGTTGCAATATTGCTTGTTAAAAAAGTATCGGAGAGATTTGGTGTTTCCCCAAGAGCGCTCTTCCGTGTTATTACACTTATACTTTCTAAAAATCCCCCGACAATGGTGGGTAAATGAAGCAAGTTCGCGCCTTTACGGTACATTCGTTTACAGATTGAGCAAGTATATGCGCCACAACAAGTTAATTAATTATATTGTAGTGAATTAACAAAAAAATATAAATACGTGAACAAATACGTTTCGAGTTCCAAGATTTAACTGCACTTAAGGTGCCAAGACAAGTTATTGCTTATTTAGGTGTTACGCTTGGGAACGTTTTCGGTAGCAGTGTGACGTCGGAGATGGTTTGTTTTCAGCGTAGAACAATTAGAAAAATCACGACCTTATATTTATGGATGGGTTTTGATGTTGACACCCACAGGAGATACAGCTATGTGTGTCGGTTCCAGCTGCGGCGACCCTAATTTCGGTAGGATGTCCCGTACTTCGACAATCTTAACAGCGAACCCCAGAGTATGCGACACACGCAGCGACAAGACAATAACAGGTGAAAGATCCCGATGAATTTAATCAGCCAGGTAATTGGTTTTGTTTAGGCTAAAAAGAACCTTTAAAGCCGAGTGGTACTGAAAATCCCGAGTACTCGCCTTATCTGAATGCAATCGAGCGACCATTAGAAGAAATTAGTACGCATCCGTCCTAAGATAACTTCAGAAAATCGAGTAATCAATCCTTTCCCCAGCACTAGAAAATTTGACGGATTTACGATTAAGCACTCAGATGAGAGGCAAATTTGAATTTCACGTAACTTTGACGTGATGTAGTTGTTACAAGGCGAAGTGAAGATCCAGCCGAAAATGTATTGTGAATTAAGACAACGCGGAAGTTGAATTCTGGGAATTATATCCCCAAAAATTTTCGTTAAGGAGCGAACACGGAGAAATGTCGCGTTTACCTCGACTCCGTGCATTGTGTGTTTGCCTAACTCACGGCCGTTACAAATTCCCCCCACACAAAACTTCATGCCCGCGCAGAAGGATAAAAACAATCCGCTGCACCGCCATATCCAGAAAATTAACATCAGCGTGTTCAGCAAAAAAAAAAAGGAATCTCTCCAACATGAGCGACATATAACCAAAGATACCCACCCCACCCGTATAAAAAAAAAACCTAATAAACCCAACCCCTAAGAGATAGACGGTTTGTTGAACTAAGAGTAGCTGATCAGTGAAATCTGTTCAAAACTCGCATGAAGCGTTTGGTGTATCCAGCAACAAAGTCAACAACGACCAAGAAAAAGAAAAGGACAGCAACACCAAGAGATTGAACTGCCCACAAAAACTCGCAATTAGCGATTTCCGAGAAGCAAGGTAAAGAAAACGTGGAACCATCCAACAGTATCTCAACCAACCTTACTAAACCCAGTCAGCGGAAAATATTATTATAGTAAAAAGTTTGAAGTTTGGACAAGCGTCAGGAGAGAGAGCCCTAAAAACCAAAAACCCAAACCCAAATTAAAACAATACCACCTATAGAATTGCCCCAAAATAGATTTACCTAGGAAAGGTTTAAGGTAAGATAGGAATAAGGATAAGGCTGAAACTCAAATACCAAGAGGTTAGGATAAACCTAGGAAATTATTAAGATCAGGCATTTCCCTAGCGGCGTGCAGGTCGAATGGGTGGCACCAGGCATGCTATCACCAGACCACTCGCGAAGGATGGAAACTCGCGTCATTGGGCCCCAGGGGAAAATCCACCCCTCGCCATTCATTAATTTGAACTTCCCAAAATAAAGTCTTCCCACCCAGGAAGGATTTAGTCTTGGGCCGACCTCCCCGACACCACAGATTAATGGATATGCGGTTAAAGTGCGACTCTGAAAACCGAGAAGTTCAACCTAACCCTATAGCATAATGGGAAAGAATGAGAAGGATCCCAAAATTTTGCCCAAAATTTCCAAAGCAAAAAAGACTAGAACAAGTCAGCAGTTTGAGGTTCTGCAGTGGCTACGGCCAGTGATCCATTGACGGAGGTTAAGGGCGAACGGTTTACTGCCCCAGATCTTTGCTCGCCCGTACGGCCCCTAAGGGTTGAATTGTTGTTTAACCTGGTAACGAAACAAGGGTACCAGAAACAGGAGCTCGACTCCCTCACGCCAACACCCACTGGAAACCCCAGCCAAAGCGGTACCTCTTACGCAAGAAGAAAGAAGGAACAGATGATAGCAAGATAACTTATCCATCATCGAGAGACAAACAACAAAACGCATTCACCAGACAGACGTTAGTGTCTGAATTCGGCTGAAAAGGATTGCCAAACTGGCAGACGTACACCAACAAGCCATATGGGAAGGCGTTCAATCCGTCACGGGATCAGGAAATCCACGGTACTCCACAACTACGCGAACTCATGAAACTAAGTCTCGAAGCTCGAAATCAATTCAAGGTCAAATTTTGAACATTACTTTACCTTGAGAAGGTCAATCCTACGTGCCAACCAACCTACCCCATATCACATGGAATTCTAACGAATGTGAACCATTATGGTTCAGCAAAAAAAAAAATTAAATGACATGGGCTAACTCAATTAGAACTGAGTCCAGTATATCATTAAAGCTCCCTTGAAACGGTTTTGGTATCTCCAGAAAAAGAAAAAGAAACCCAGCAATCTTGATGCATTGTCAACACAAGAGCAGAGCACGCTCAACTTGAACTCAAGTCAACAGGCATCCCAAAAAAATAAAGCTTCTCAACCAAAACAAAGAACCAACAATACGTAAAAGCGAA